>OY728148.1:1309012656-1309612656 GCA_963277665.1 Viscum album | reverse complement strand
TGACTTCACATAGTCAACATGGTCATGTTACCCTATTTACAATGCAATGATTTGTAACAACCTGGACCATCTGTTGTTTACTCGAGACTTTGGTACTAACTTATAGGATCCCAAGAGTCATACCTCATCTAATATATAAATATATATGGACCTAAAGTATCCTACGTTGGATTACATTATAGATTATTGACCTAGGTTACCCTTTTTGGGAGCCCTGATGACCGACCAACCCTGACCGAGTGTGTGATGGGGTTTTGTAAAGATTACAACTGGTGGAACCCTGAACTGATACAAAAAAAGTAATCCCAATAGGATGGGTAAGTGGTGTTGTTTTTAAGAATTCATAAAACTTCAATTGATTATTTATAAATTAACAATGTTACTATTGATGCAGCTATTAATCCACACATGCTTCTTTCAACTCATCATGTGGATCCTGATGTGATATATAGTATGATAGGGATTCCCATTAGTACTTCGTTATGTCTAGATTTTGAACCTACTTTTCTTATTTCCTATTATATTATATCATGGGTGATACATGGATTCAGGAAAAAATATTCCATGGATTGGATCCTATATTAAATTAAATTATAGGATTATATGGTTGGTACATGGATTCTAGATACAAAATTCATTGGATTGTATCATCGATTAAATAACATCTTATCATGCCATGGGAAATAATTTTATTCCATATATGGCATACCTTTGATGGGATCATTGGGAAGATGGAAAAATGTTTCACATTTCATGATTTGTGTATTCCTTATACAAAATTATTTAGATGAGAATAGATGGTAGATGAATTATATAAGCCTCCTGTGATACTTGGGTTCCTTATATGAAAATCCTTGGATGGGTTATAGGACCGGGGATCAGTTTAAGCCTTGGATAAAACATCAGTCCTTTATATGGAACACCGTGTATGACATCATAGGTTAATTATAAAGAGCATATACTATGAGAAATACATTTTTTATTTATAAGAAATTTCATTGATGGGATCATAGGTCCAATATTGTATTATTAAGCTTAAAAGATAGGTGGACCATTTACATGCCCTTTCTATACACACACTCTTTGTTCATAGTACTTGGGTCCTTGACTAAAATTATATATATATACATATATATGGATATATATATATATATATATATAATGGAACATTTTATATGACATTATAGATTATGATGAAGAATGTATAGTTGATTAGGATCCTAGACATGAGCATATATTGTGTTTTTATTTTACTTATATTTTGTTACGTGTACTACTAGAGTTATCTCTCTGGTAGGATGATTACATTTCATAAACATTCATTTATAATGGCAATCCCTATGTATGAATTTTATTATTTAATTTCTTTTAGCAATTAGTTTTTATTATTGATATCTTTTTGAATAGATTACTTATACATAAACTATATCAACATTCATACTATGGGACTCCATTGGTGATTCCCAAAATAGTTTTCTACTCACAGCCTACTTGGGATACCATTTCACAAGGGTACTTGAGTAGATGTTCATGTGATTGCAAGAAAAGGTTAGGATGAGGATTAGTACTGATCAAGTAAGATGGATCAGATATGTATTTAGATATCTGGAATGTGGTTGGATTAGAATTTATAGTTGAGACTATTAATTTTATTTCTATTTAATTTATCTAATCAGACATATGTGATTAGACTAGTGTGAGATTAGATTTGTATATATGACATGGTTGTTCATAATTTTACTATATTTCATCAATTAATGTAGTCTTTGTTATGTTTAATACTTACACACTCTTTATATTTTTTCATGGATGATATTTGATTACATCACCTATTGTATGTCTCTAATATGAGAGGATAGTCTCCCCATAGAAAATACATGGGAACTCACTACAAGTTGGAAGCCTCTACAATATAGAGAGGCATGCTTGAAGCATCATCAACAACCAGTTCAATTACAATTCCTAGATTAAACCAGGTTGATTCATGAAAATGTGGAACTAGAGGTATTTATTTTCATTTTATATTACTATATTGAATATGGTAGATAAGAGTAATGACAATGATTCATAACCTATGATAGATATCATACTTGTTCATCAAGAACTCTTATTTCAATAATAATTCATGATTTCTTGGGATATGGGATTAATGTTATTGACATTTCCTAACATATATTACCTTAACTTTTATTTTAATGATTAATATTTTGTATGTACATTATGATTAATTATGGTTTTATACATCTTTTATCATTGGAGAGTAGATAATGACTTATTTTTATTTTTATTTTTATGGAGAGAGGCATCTCAAGTATCTTATTTAGCATGTAGGGTGTAAATTTAATAGCTTTTACACTGTGTTATTTCAATAATGATGATATAGGTTTATAGTTTATAGTTTCAAAAAACAACCTAAATATAATTTTCCAATATATTTCATGGCATAGTTATAATCAATTTGTCTAACATTTTTATATATTTCCCTCTCATTGAAGGTCTTGTGGATCTATAGTGAAATATTTAAAAGTGTGGTTGATGATCAATCCTCAATAACCTGAGGTTCAGTAAACCTAGTCAGTTGATAAGGAACATGATTCCCAAGTGTTGGGCCCCATGTACAGTAGGGTTACCTTAAGATCAGTTACTAAATTGTTAATAAATACCTATACATAATTTTTCTATATAGATTTGATTGAAATTATACATTACCAAACCATGTGTGTGTTGTATGCCTCATATCATAAATATGATGTTGTACATTTAATATTTTCATTATAAGTTAGAGTTTGCTGTTGATTCTTTTATAGTAGACCTTATCAGTGTTTATTATTTTTCAGTTGTTGTTAAAAAAAATTTTATAACAACCTACATGTATTTCCCCATTTAGTTTTTTATGATATTTTAATTAACCAACCTTCTCTTGTGGTTATATATTTGGATCATCATTTTTGATACTAATAGTTTACTGAATGTATATAGTTTACTTGAAATTTGAAGTATTCTCACTATATATGGACTATCGGTGAGGGTATGTTCATTTTTATTTTTGTTGATACCATGATACTAAGGGAGGAAGAACCTTATGTGTTTAATTGGAGAAGATTAGGGTTTGTTATATCGATGCATGGAAGGTCATTCCAAATGAATAATTAATTAAGTTAATAGTTGTAAACATGTTTCAGTTAAATGGGTTCCTAATAAAAACTTATTGGGTTCTTCATCTATTACCTGGGATTATCATTAAATATAATTGAATACATATTTCTATGTTTTGACCCCAATAGTTTCATGTTGTACTTACCTCTCTTAGAAATGGATTTTTTTTGTGCTTAAAAGTTTAGTATTATGACTGGTGTATGAATGATGCCTCGTGAGAAGTGAACTTTTTGAGAGATTGAACTATAGGCTTGGTGGATTTAACAATTGACCCTAATAAGATACTCAAATACTAGATCTATGATGGATACCCAAAGGCCTCATTAAGGGATCATACCATTATTCATCTATGTTTTCATTTATCAAGGGAATCATGTGTGATGGGATTTCTTGGGTTTATGGATGAATTTTTAGGTACTGGACCTATTTTCCACTCATGTTGAGGCTGATTCAGGGAAGGTTAATGGGGTTTGCGATATAGGAATGATCATGAATTTGGTCTATAAGGAAAAACCTTTTTTTATTGGTTATCCATATTTACTCTCATGGGTAGGAAAAGTTAGGTTCTTATCCAGGTTGATGAGTGGTTGTGTGGTTAATGATTTAGTTTAAAAAAACAATGCCATGTGATGGGAAATCATTTAATGAATTAGTACATAGGTGGAGTTCCTAATTAGGATGTGATTTTTCAAGGGTGTTTCAAAATTTTCATGTATAACATTCCATGTATAATACCAATAATGCACATTATAATATGTGTCATGTGAGAGAGTGAGTCAGGTGATAACTAGGTTGTTGGAAATTATATATATCTTATGCTTAGAGATATGGTAATGGAATGTGTTTGTTTAATGTGGTATTTTTTAAATCAATAATTATTCAATGGATGTGTGGTAACCATGAACTAATGGTTTTAAATAAAATCTTTGTGCATAGTATCTTAGGAGATGTGAAAATTAGAGTAATTCCCCTCCATGGTAGATGAGACATTAGGATTGGATTGGGTTCAATGTTGTTGTTATCCTAATTAAGGTATTTGAAAGAAATTTTTGGGATACATGATGTCATTGGTTGGTTAAGAGAATGTTTATCCTAGTTGGAGTGAGTGTGTCTTTGATGTTTGATTGGTTATTGTCAACATAATCTTATAATACTCATAGTTTAGAGAAAATCATGCCCAAATATCTGGACATCATCGTAAATAATCTTATAATGTGTTAGATATACACTGAGATATCTAAATGTCATTTATGTTTTTATATAGGTATTCTTTTGGTTTTTTTCTCAAGGAGTGGAATAAGGTAAGCCAAATGGTGGGGATTAAATCGTCGGATATTTTAGTTTGTTGTCCCCATTATTAGTTGAAACTCAGCAAGAACAATTGATATTATTTTAATGGATTCAAGGATAGATTCCTTGGGAATTTTACATTGGTTCTATGAATGATTTTTGTTTTACCCATTGAAGTTAATACGTCCAAAGATGGATACACCAAGGGCTGATCAGGAACTTGTTTTCTTGGTGTGATGAAAAGGATGATCATAATGTGGGGAGTGGGACATTGATCACTAATATATTACCCTCATGCGAGAATGGTCAAGAGAGGTTGAGATTAGTGGTTATATGGTCACTTTTACAGCTGTTTTTAATTGGATAGTGGATGTATTTTCTTGGAGATTCCATAAAATGTTGGGTGTTGGATCAATCCCATTGAATTTTTTCCCATCATTATCTCAATATATATAAATCAATTTCCAATTCATTCGACAAATATATTTTTCCCACCAATCACAAAATGAAATAATACATACCTATTCTACATAATAGTAAAACATAAATCATATCATGATATACAAAAATAGATGTGTTTCAAAAACATCATATCATTACCCCATAAATTTAGTGGGTATCATAGACATTTCATCTTATCACAACCTATGAAAAAAGATTTGGGTTTCACAATCATAACACAACCATGAAAATAAAAATATTTCATTAGTTTTTATCATGATCTAATCCATGGAAGTGAAATGGGCTTAAAAAAATGTGTCTTCTTAAATATAAAACATTCAAATAAATAATAAGAATGGTTCCCTTCGATCATATCCCCAGTAAGGAATAAACTATTCAAAAGGATGTTATCTTTAATATAAATGTATTTTAAAATATCATGTGGATCATTTATTAAGGAAAATATCAGTATTTTGAATATCTCTTTCACAAAACCATTTATAAAATACTTTTCTTATAAATAAAGGTCTAAAATTACTTTTCAAAAATTTCTTCAAGAACACATCTTTTTCTCAATCAAAAAATGACTTTTAAAACAAAAATATTTTTTAAAATATTTTTCCATGAAACTTTATTCTAAAAAAATAAAAAATATTTAAAATAGATTAAAAATTTCTTTATCTAAAAACTCTTTGAAAACATATAAATAAAACTTACAAATATTTTGAAATATTTTCATTGAAAATGTTTTGAAACCTTATAAATATTTCTTAAAAACATTTTTAAACAATTTTTATTTAATCCCAATTTAAAAAAAATGAATTTCCATAATATTTTTAAATATTTTTCATTTAAATTAATCTTGTAAACAATTAAGGGAAGGTTCATGTAATTGATTATTTAGACACAGGTTGGTAAATCCATGCGAAAATTTTCTTTTTAGCACCATAAAATGTTTATAAATGTTACATGATTAGAAAAATAAAATAAGATTATGTTTAGTACAATATTAAAATGTTAAAACATGAGAAATATACTTTTATTAATAATTTGATAAAATTATATCATTTCTGAAATCATTTCTTCAAAACGCAGTTTTGAAATTACAGAGATTTTCGACCAAAATAAGAAATAATTCTATATTTTCGTAAAACAATTATTAATTATATTAATTACCCACAAGTTGAAAATGGTACCATTACATGGATATATCATGAATAAATATAATATAAAAATCTTCATGAGATTTATGGAGATATTTATCATATTATATCATTAATTGAATCATAATCACAAACAATCTCGATAAATGACAAGATTGTAGCAATAAATTGTTACCATAATGGTATCATTGAATAATGATTCCCATGAAATAATTAGTATAAATGAATATAAACATATAATTGGAAGGATATTCATGAAACAACATGTTAAAGGGAAATATTTACTAAATGGGGATAATCTAGGTGCTAGTCATATCATGTGTCTTTAAGAAGAGGACAATTGAGACAAAATAACCTTACGTGTTTAAAAAAAAATTAATAGTTAACCCCATAAAAAATAGATAATAAAATTGAAATGTAATTAAAAATTATTTTTAATATTATAATCCTTCAATACATACATGGGATGTATATACAACACACAAAATAAAAAACCGTTGATCATGGCATAAGTCTCTTGGGAAAAAAGTTAGATTACAAATCCCCATGCCAAATGAGTAACTTTGGAATTATGTTACCCATTATTGAATAGAATAAAATGAAACATTTATAAACACTAAATAATTTAAATTTTAGATATAATATTTCATATAGAATTATATACACCCTAAAATAAAAATATCTGGTGAATATCTCATATATTTCTTAGAAATAATGTGAGATGAGAAATCCCTTACATTATATCCTGACACTCATTGTATTCTTTAAAACTTCATATATAAGGAGTATTAGTTTACTAGAAATATATAAAATATACAATAAAATATATATCATATCATATATGATTTTACTATGTCATTATATTACATTTTAATTAATAATTTCGTGTTAGATTTATGTTTTTGGTAATAAATGCTTTATATTCCGTACATGTTTTGACTTGTTAATCATGATACTCATACATAGATCATGATTTACTTATTTAAAAATTGTAATGGATGATATGAATATCATATATATTTATTATATACATGTTTATAATAATATATAAAATATATAAAATTGAAATGAAATACATTGTTCATTGAGATAGTAGGACATACATACACATGAATATTGTCTCTATTAGCATGTTGTATTGAATGAAATGAAGTAAATGATATATATTTTTATGTATATTAAAATTAAACTAGAATTATTATTTTATATATAACTTATATATTAACTAAACCAATCCTTAATAATTTCCATGTAATGTTTGAATTAATCGCATCGCTTTGAAGAGGTGGTTGTCCACCCATCCAAAAACAAATTTATCATATTCCCATAAAAAGGAAAGTTAGAAGGCATGTGTTATGTAATAAATAAATAAGTATAAATACATCATAAATATAGTATATAAAAAATATGAACATTATTTAAATCAGTATTTTCATCCATAAGTGGTGGGAATGGAAGAACGAATGACATTGATTCACAAGGCAGTAGTCCAACATACTATGGCATGATGACTATGTATCACATTTGAATGATGTTTTTGTGAGTGTAAGAAAAACACATAACATAAAAATATATCAGTATATTTAGGATACTATTTTTATTATATAATCGTTATATAATAGTAATTTATGTGTTTTAGAAGTAAATAAAGTAAATGTTCTTGTGGAAGGATGTTATCTCTTCTTTCGGTAACTCCTCTTAGTGTCCACCAAAGGAATTATTTGGTTGGATTTTGGACCAATGTTAGGATTCTAAGATAATGTTTGGAAATTCAGTATGAGATTTTGATAGGTTTTTTCAGAGAAAAATTTATTGATATGTGTTAAGAGAAGTGGATGAGAGGATTCCTTTTATTAGTGAGGAAAAGGATAAATATGTATTTCTGAAACATTTCGAGAGCCCCCCCCCCACATTTTATATTCCCCAAAAGAGTTATAAATGGTTCATTATATATACATATATGTTTAATGATATAAATATGGACATAAAATAGTTTTTAGAGATGTTTAGGGTCATTTTTACGCATTATAGTTTATGTTTAGTGATCAATTAGGGTCATTTTTACATTAATTAATTTATTTAATTTTAATTAAATTAAATAATACTTTTTGTCTAAGGACATAAATTGGATCTATTTTTCTATTGTTGAGCTAATTATAATATAAAACCAATTGAATATCTTTTATAACTATATAAATGTGTTAGATGAAAGTGTTGTTTTCAATTAAAATTCAGTGTTTTTCAATATTCATAAAAAATTTAAAATTCTCTAGAAAAAAAAAGAAAATTTAACTGAAAGTGGTTATCGATATTCATAATTAGAATATAAAGATTATTTTTTCAAATAAAATTTAGAAAAGTTTCAAAATATATTTAAAATATATTCCTCATTATAAGTTGGTAAAATTAAATTTTAGAAAAAATATATTTCTTTATGCATATAATTAGTTTAATTATTATATGATGTCTAGAAAACATAAAATATAAATTTGAAATAGATTATTGAATAATATATATATTTATATCATTAAAATAACTTATCAAAAGTTGTATAAATAATTTATTGAGGTATAACACATTTGATTTCATAAATATGGTTCTCCAGCAAATGATTTCCTATATTTTGAAAATAGATTTATCTTATTTTCAATTTAATTGTTCAGTTAATAATTATTCATATATACATGTGTAAAAAATATTTTATCAATTTAATTATTATTAATCATAACCATCAATCAAATGGCTAGGTGACCACTCTAATAAAATTTAAAAAAAAATTATTAATTGTATATTGGAGTTTTGTAAAACTAAAAATTTCTTGTTACACATGTTATTAATTGTACTCAACACTGTGTGTAAAACAAGCCAAACATATTGTTGTGTGTACTAAAAGTGAATTTAAGTGTTTTTGGTAGAACGATATTAACATGGTGTTTCCTGAAATAAATACCAACATTAGTGCCTTCATATAACATGATAAATATTCTACGATTCATTAAATACAGAATATCAAAATGATATAATTTATTAAAAAAAGAATCACAAAAGGGCATCACATTATTCCCTCAATAAATTTAATTTTTCCTTCAAAATTAATCTAGTTTATCAATAGTTTAATAATTTAATGTTCCTTTCATACCAACCCACATAAAAAAGAATACTAAAACATACTTTTAAAAAGGAAATTTGGAAACATATCATTTAATAAACATAACATTTAACTATTTCTCCACATCAAGGAACATAGGTTGAATGCAAAAACATAAATATAAATAGAAATAAAAATAACATTTTCTAATAGTTAGTGATAGAGAACATGTTCATTAGAATGTAAATGATCACACATACTTAAATAGTAAATAATATAAGAAAACGTTTTATTTATCATAAATGAAGTTAGCAAGATAATTTTTTTTTATTTCTGGATAATTTTATTAAGTTTAAGGGATTTAATAAGATGATATAATTATTTTATTTTTTTCATAATCCCACAATATGGTTATGGCCAGACCAATTTCCACTTTATTTCATATTCCAAAAATAATGTTGAATTTATTATGCATTATCCAGTAACAGATCATATGACACATATATGATGATAAGTAATTTCATATTTCATTATTTACCATCCTTGAAAATTTGTTAGCATAGGTTATCAAGTATGCATAAATCAATATCTTACAAGACAATACATTAATCTATAAAACCCCATCAAAATTATTTATCAAAACATTCCACAAATGGTTGACCTTATTAAATATATAGAATATGAATATACAATTATTAAAAATAAGATTCTATGGTTATGGAAATATGTTCAACAATGGTTCCCAATAAATCATAAAGTAGATATTCATTTTCACATAACAAATATATAAATATTATCATCATGTATTCTCTTAAAACATCATAATAATATAAATTACAACAAATTATTATAGAAAAATGTATGATTTCTTATTGAATTGATTATTTAATATATTCCATAAATCAAAAAATTTCCCGAACTCCACATTTTATAGAATAAACTCCTTTGTCGACAAATCCTCCATCAGTTCCAAAGAAATTTGTATAATCATAATTACTTTTTTATATCTAACATTACATTATAAAAAAATAATTACATAAAAATTAGGAATATATTAGGTATTTAATTTCTTTTAATAATGTGGTTCCCATGGATATCACCAAGCAATTAAATCAATTTTCTAGTTTATCAGAAACATTCAAAATATTATTTGTGTCCTTATTGAAAAACATAATCTCAATAATCCTAATATATTTCTCATTTCATATAACATAATTCATTAATCAAAATACCCAAAACACATAGATTAATCCCCTCTATCCTTATTTTGTTAACTAGGATTCGTCATCATAATCCATAATAACACATTACTAAAATATTAAATATGAATCATGTCTTAATATTCATCAAATTCAAATAAATAATGATTATAAATAATACTATTAGAATAGAACATATCATTAATATATCATTCATGGTCCCCTAATCATTAATAGAAAACTCATTACTCGTACTGCCATGTTTAATAACATCATTAAAATTCCAATTATGACATTTATTGGGATAATTCTTATACTTTACACACATTAAACATTAAACTGTTAATAATTTATTAGTGAGGAAAATCATTCAATAAATTTTGTTAACTGAATATTCCATTTTCCCTTTGTAGTTGCATTATTTGTGTCCATCATTCCCATAGTCATAAAATCATCATTTTCCACTAAGATAATCACTTTGGTGTTTAATCCCATAATCTTGACACAATGTTTACTTAACCTTATTTTCAATATCGTGTACATTACCCAAATTCTCAACAAAATCATTCCTTCTATTAATTGATGAGTATGAGAGATTATTAAGGTACATGTAGTTAATTATTTTCTATGAAAACTTATTAGGAATTATTAAAACATCCTTCACTCTAGGAATCATCCCATTTAAATGCTTATCAGATAATTTTCTGTGACATTCATCCTCGACACACTTCATTTTGGCTACCTCCATTAACATAAAATAGGAACGAATAATGTTAGAAACACATATAATAGTATAAAACCACAAAATAAACAATAATTGCTCATTTTAAATCTAAATAAGGACACATTCATTAATTTATGAAACATTAGGATTATTCATAGTTACATCCATAGATATATCATTAAAAATATTCGTAGGTATCTCCCTAAATATTTCATGTTCTATTTTTCAATGTTTGAATGTACCATTATTTTGATACCAACTATTGAGACCCACGATTAACATACCTAGATATTACATAATATTATATGAATATTCTATACAGTAATAAATTACATCCCAAAATACCATAATAGTTTAGTCTCTATGAAAACATGGAACACATTCTAGTAATTTTGTGAATGATCTTTAAAATGTACCATATAGATATTTCCATTTTATACTCCTATATAAATACCTTTATTTTTAACATGGGTAAAGGTACCATAATAATAGGTGACCTATGAAGCATAGTAAGGTTAAAAATAGTGTTGATACATAATAATAAAATGAATATAAGGTTATAAAAACATGCACATATGATTTAAAGATCACACACTACATCTAAATGATCACATTCCATTGTTATCTCCTAATGAATTGATGTTTACTAGACATAAATCAAAAGTAAATACATAGTTAAGGCCAGGATATCCTAACATAGGAATAATACATAAAATTTATGAAATAAAAATAATCATATAATATCATTCCCTGTAAATCAAAAATCATTAAGAAAACTTATCGGGGCACTTCCTTGGGGATGCACCTACTAGGGGGACACAAAACCGTCCCCATTAATATTCATTTCATTATAGTTATCCAGATTTAACTTTTTATCTCAAATGGGAATAGTTATTAACTTCTTTCCATAGTGGATTGAGTTACTCATCCATCCTATATGGGATCGAGTTTCCCCTTTTTTGTATATTGGGTTAAGCCTGCTGATTTTTTACTAATAATTAACACATCACACATTATTCTTTATACAAAAATAAGATTGATATATTGGTCCCACTGATCAAAAAATAAAATCATATATTTATGTAACACAGGTAGTAAAACATTTATCATATCATTGCTAAAAAAGTGGATGGGTTTCATAAACATCGTATCATAACCCATGAAATAAAATTGGGATCATAAATAGGTCATCATATAATAAAATTTGAAAAATAGATGTGTTTAATATTCATATCATATTATGTAAAAATAATAAGGTTTCAAAATAATTTCATCATGTTATAACCCATGGGATTGAAATTTATTTCATTAAAAAATTGTCATCGTAAAAATAAACAATTAAATGAAATAATATGAATGTCGTCCTCTAATCATGTCCCTATAACACTATAATCTATTTCAAATGATACAATATTTTTTGGAGAAGAATTTTGAATGATTACATGGAATAATTCTTAAGGAAAATATCATTTCATTAAAAATCCCTTAAAACCCCATTTTAAAAACTGTTTTTCTATAAATAATTTTTTTACATTTCATCTGAAACAATTCTTGAGGAATATATCTTTTACACTATAGAAAGATTGCTTTTAAAAACATAAATAATTATTAATTTTTTTATTAAATATATTATTGGGAAATTATAAATGAATCTTGAAAATATATTGAAAATCATTTTATTTGAAAACACTGTGAAAACTTATAAAAGAAGCTAAAAAACATTTTGAAAAAAAAAATATCCTTTAAAATAAATTAAAAACATATAATGATTGTTTTAAAGATTTGGAAAATATTTTTATATTAAACCCATATTAAAACCCAATATTTTACATAATATTATTAAAAAAATATTCATTAAAAATAACCTTATAAACATGATATAGATTCTTGAAGGAATTTATAGTCAAGATTGTGGGTAAGTCTGTACATGCAAAATATTCCTTTCGCATGGTAAAATGTATAGAAAATTTCCTTGAAAAGAAAATGAAAAGAATATTAATTTAAAAAAAATGTTTAAAAAGTTAAAAAATCTGTAAAATTTTATTTTAAAAATAAAAGGATATTAGTATAAAATTATTTTAATTTTTTTGGGAACATTGTTTTGATGGAACATAGATTTCTGACAAAAAAGGATGTTATATTTTCTTAAAATTAATTTCATAATTATCATAAGTACAAAAAAGTTTGAAATGGTACTATTAAATGAATATATAATGAATAAATATAGTAAAATAAATTTCATGAGGTTTAATAAGATATGGGTCATATGTTTTCATAAATTGTAGCTTTATCAGGACAATCTTGATAAATAATGAGATTGTAGAAATAAACAGTTACTATATTTGTAACATTAGATTGTAATCCCCATGAAAAAATTTCATTAACTGAATCTCAAAATATCATTATAAGAAGGATACTCATTATAAAACATTTAAATGGGATGTACATACACCTCGTAAAAGAATCAGAGTGCATAATATAACATGTGACTCAATTAACGTAAATTGAGAAACAATTTCCATACCAATTTTGTAACATTTGAACCCGAAATCCTATGAAAGAGATATCCTAAAATTGATATTTAATTACTCATGTATTTAAATATATGAATCATAGAATTCATTCATGGGTAGCATATACACTATGTAAAATAAATGAATGTGAATATGGAATAAGTCTCATAGAAATAAAAATGAGACTAGAAATTCCCCGTACTACTTATTTAACTATAGAATCCTGATCTATATGAAATAATAACATAAATTGAAACATTTAATATCCAGAAACAAATTAAATTAATTATATAAAATTTAATATGTTAGTATATACAACACATATTAGGAATAATTTGGGATTATCACAGATTTCTCATAGAACAAAACTGAGGTGATAAATCAATTAACTTATGTCTTGAGTCTCATGGTATTTGTTAAAACCTTCATTATAAAAAATATAAGTTTATTATATATCTACCAATGAAAAATATTATTATAAAAATTCCACATATAATTTTATTAGTACTTTATATTACAAGTTTATTAACAATTCCGTGTTAATGACATATTTTAGGTACTAACTGCTTTATTTTTCATACATGTTTGGAATTCATATTCATGATCCTCTTACATAGATATTAATTTAATTGTTTACAAAATGTAAAAAAGGATATAAATATCTTCTGCATTCATTATATATGTATTTAAAATAATCCATAAAAAATAGAAAAATGAAATGAAATACACATTTTATAGAGATGATAGATCATACATATGCATGAATGTTTTTTCTGTTTATATATCATATTGAAAAAAATAATGTAAATGACATATATGTGTCTATATATATATATTAAAATTCAATTATGATTTTTATATTATAATTATAATATAATTTTACTACAACAATATTTAATACATTTCATGTAATGTATGAACGAAACACATACCATTAAGGAGGTAGTAGTCTCATCCACAAATAGAGTTATCATATTCCCAAAAAATTGAAATAATGAAGGTATATGTTATGTAATAATTTCATAATCATAAAGACATAACAGATTTTATATATATCAAATAAAACTATTAATTTCCTATTTATTTCAAAACTTTAGTATTGGTAATGGAAGAACCGATGACATCAGTTTGGGGGGGGGGGGGTAGTTTGCTAAACACACGAATGATGATTGCATGTCATAATGGATGGAAGTGTGTTTGAGTGTAGGTAGAACCCTTAAAATAATAATATATATACATTTATTTAGGATAATTATTTTATGATAAATTACTTTAATTCCCCAATAAATTACAATATGCTACTTTTTTTTAATAAATCTACTTTTTTAGTAGCATGCTTTATACGCAAAACTATGACTTAGAATTAGCTAAATTCAAGACAGATTTATACAGAACAAAAATATATTAATAAAATCTTATTATTTAATATAATTAAACTGAAGCATCAATTCGGTGGTCATGAATAGTATTAACAATCTTTTAAAAGATATTATTGAAATTATTCGTTAAGAATTAATTAGAAATGAATATAGGAAGTAACTAAATATATAGAAAATGTTTTTACTTCAAAAAGGGTTTTATCGTCATAAATTAATATAATTACTATTATTAAAATGTATTAATATATTAAATATGTATTATATATTTAATAAAATATTTATACATTCAACTTACATATTTTATAAGAATAAGAGAAGAACAAATGCAGTTTTATGCTTAAATTTTACATATTTCTAAAAAGGATATTTCAGAAATTTTTAAAGGAAAACCTATTTTAGATCCAATAGATGAAACTTTTATACATAATATATGTGAAAAAATAAATATCCTCTTTTATATCAAAATATAAAAAATTTCATTGGTTGAATTTTTGGTGTTTTTCTAAAAGGTTTCAGGTTTTGATGAATAGTGATAAAATACACCATTTAATTGAAAATAACCTTTTCATATAAATAAATTACAGTGTTAATTATTATATTTAATTATACATAATGTATAATTAGATTATTTTTATTTCAATTAATATAATTTAGTTCATTGGAATCATATTTTCATTAAATATGAATATAATAACATTACAATCTTTTGTACATTTTAACATTACAAACTCATTTTCATGTTTTGTCAATGGGATTAATTTTAAAATAATTATTTCATATTTTATGTTTTTATTTTTAAAAAATTTATTCAATATTTATAATCAACGGGTAATAATTATGTAAATAGGTTTATTTTATGTTTTGGCATTTGAATAGTAAATTTAGTAATTTTTTAATTACCATAGTTAAGGGTAAATTGGGTAATTAAGGAAAAACATAGTATTATAATAATTATAAAATTATGCTATTACTTTTCATAATTTTATTTCAGGATTATTTTTCATAACTAATAATTAAATAATTAGTTATGATACAATTTATGGACTTTTGAATTTCAATATGACCTTGTTAGTATTATATTCAAAGGAAAGTAAATTTTGTCATTATTTTCTTTATCAAAATATGAATTTATTATATGGGTTAATATAAAGGATATATTTTAATATAAATAGTATTTACAAATATTTAGTGCATATACATCATGGTAATATATTTATAATTTTTAGTGATAAAATAATTAGCGTAAATGGTAATGCAATGACGATGCAGCAATTGTTTAATTAAAGTAAGAATCAAATAAATTATATTAAAAATTATAAAATAAGTATTATTTTATATAATTAATATAATCCACGCATTTTATAGATTAATCTCACATGTTACAGATGAGATATAATAATTATTTTGAAAATATCTGGTTTAAATGGTATTCTTATAATGTCATGTAATGAATAGTATCAAAATTGACACTAATGATATTTTAAAGTTAATAATGTCTTATTAAATGATATAAAATTCCTAAAAATATAAAATTTAACAAAAATATTGGGATTATGTAATATATTTCCTCAATTACTCATTTCCTTATCTTTTGGTAATTTATTGTAATTATATTAACCCTAAAAGTGTAACTTACATGATATAATGATAAAAGATAAAAAGGATAGATAATTTCTGAAAAAGAGATAGGTGTTAAAAATATAATAAAAGCGTTAATAATTTTCGCTAGATGAATTTATTTCGACCAATTATCATTTTATATTAGCATGCATACATTTTGGAGATATTTGTAATGGGAATTTAATTTATATTAATTTAATATTTTTCATGATTTTAATGGTTCTCCTCACCTCAATTATAAAAGGAAAACTCCTTTAACATTGTCACATCACAATGATCCTTATTAATCGCCGTTGTCTATCCCATTTCTCCTAAAAAAATATTTATCCATGTTCTAGTGGTCTTGGTCTTCCAAGAAGACGAACCCTATAATCCTTCATAATACATCTAAAGGGAGTCTACGAAATAAGAGGCAATCATTTTTACCAACTCATCCATGATCATTTCATCTTATACTTTTTATTAATGAGTATTTTCCATTATAATGTATTATATATTTTATGTTTTACATGATGATATGTTATTATTTTAGTTATACAACTATATTCTATGATTTATCCATCCTACTAAAAATGAAAACATCACTTGTCACTAAGTACAGATTACCATCTCTACGTAGTGGTGTACTATACTTTCTATCACCACATTAAATTGGAGGGTATAATAATAGAAATAATGGATTTATATTATTATTATTAAATTATGTTAATTATATAAATATTTATATACCATTAAATTCATTACTCTTTCCCTATTAAGGGAATGATAGTGTTTCTCTTTCATACGTACGACATACCGTCTCCACGAAGCTATTTGTTTCATTTCCTATAATTACAATTCAAGAATGATAATGATAATTCATTTAATGATCAAATATTATATTTATAAATTTTATATCACTTGTAATATGTTTTATCTGTATCCTATATAATACAATGGATATATTTATGAAAAAACATATATTTGAAAATGAAGTATTTAACACTAGAAACAGGGGCAAGAAAAAAATATTATTGGAAAATTTATATAATAATGTCATATATGATATCATAAATATTGATATTGTTCTATTATAATTACTCATATTCTTCAGTGCATTATACATTAGGTTAAATCACAATATACTAAATCATAAAAAAGGAAGGGAAATCCTCTCAATCACTTATCATTAAGGCATAGTTCGATATTATACACCCACCATCTTTTATAAGGTGTATACATAGCCTCATTTACACAAACAGTTTTTAATTTAATGTTTTGTAAAATTTTATTCTTTTATTGGCATTTCAATTTTTGTATTCAAATTGGTATGGGACACTTTGAATTGATAATGATTTAATTGTCACGTCTTTTCCTACATTTCCATGTTTTCAAAAATTGTTTTTACAATTCTACAATGATTTTTTAAGTTCAATTTGACCCATTTTTTACTTTTTTAAAATTTTTTATAATTTATTTTATTTTTATTTTTAATTACAGTCTTTTGTGTATTTTTTAACAAAATATATGGAATGAATTAGTTTTTATTTTTTACAGAATGAGAGGATTTTTCCTCCATCATGATTCATTAATATGTTAATGTTTTCTTTAAAATATCAAAAGGTTATTTTTGATGAAAATGTTTTAATTTTAAATAATATTCCCCCTTTAAATAAATTATTTCAATCAAAAAAATGTGTATTTCACTCAAGAAAAATTTAATGATTTGATTTAATAATTTTCATCTATGTCAATTTCATTTGATGGATCTTATTCTTGATTGAAATTGATCACTTATGATAGCATCATCCATATTTTATTTTAAGGGTTATGGTTAGTATCACTATGGTTGTTATATTTTGATACCATTCATGGTTTATGTTTGATGTATTCACTTTCTGTAAGCTATTTCTCAATATAAATATTTATGTTTCTTATGATTCCAAATTATCATACGAGGAATGCATTGGACTTTGTAAGTGATGGGAGCGGCCTGATATAGCCCCTCGATGCGTCAGTATGTCTCTTTAGAAAAACAATTTTGGGTAGTGGATGACGTCTTACCCATTTTTGTGTGGTGTCTTGGCCGATGATTTGATGGAATGTATATGATATCGGGTATTATTAGTTCCATCATTATTAGATTAATTGTTGATATTCCATGTGATTATTCAATTAGAAGAATATTCATGAGATTATTTATGAAGAATTATTTTATTTTTATTGATTATCTTTATATTATTATTGAGATTATGTTTATGTAGATTGTGTTTCAATAATAAAACATTCACTAATTTTTATGATTATTGTTCATAATAGATTCAATTTTACTCTTACCGTTATTTAGAATCCTACCTCTCCCCTTTATTATATTCTATTTTTACCAGGATGCTCTGATTTATTATTATGGATATGTAGGTTTCATCTAGGAGAATAATGGAATTATGAAAGGATTTCTAATGTTGAACGTTTTGTTTTAAAATAAAATGAAGGGTTCATGTATTCAATATGACATTCAACACTATTAAACTAATTAGTGCATCTTGTTTTAATTCCTTGTAACCATGTCAATCTATTAATAAAATGCACTGACACTGGGCTCCTGGGGTTGCGCCGTTACATTTGGTATCAAAGGAATTTTAGCAGCAACCATGGAAATAGGATTTATAACACATACATTGTGGAACATAACCCTAATGTAGACTTTTATGAATACTATAGAGAAACATCCTAAATGATTTGTATGGTATATATATTTTAGGTCATCCTTGAAATACAAACCAATTTGGATAATACATATGGATGTGGTTCTAGAATAGATTTACTTAGGAATAACAACTCGGACAAGGTAGGTCTGGTCTAACTTAGTGTAACCTGGTACATGTCAATGGGCCTTACTATGCACATATTTTAACACTCCTAGGGGTTATACTTTGAGTAATTAAAATTTTGTTTAAAATTCATTATGAAGTATTTAAATGTAAATATGACCGCAGAAAACCATTTTTATGATTCTTAGATTAGATACAGATAAATTTTTCAATTAATATTAATTATTTTACTATCCTTGGGAATATAAATTATGATATAATCTAATTTATTATATGTCATCATTTAGAAATTTCACTTAGTAGAATGAATGTGATCTTCACCAACGGAAATCATCCAAATAGTAAGAAGGATCATATATTTTATAGTCTTAGGCCAATATTTTGAATGGAAATAGTGTCCCAATCATCCTCATCATATGATGTCATAATATAATTTGATAATGAGATATATAAATAATTCTCCAAGTAATATTTATTTAAAGGAATAAATGAAAAGAAGAGGATGGAATATCAAAATATATTTTAAGTGGTGGGGGAAAAAAGTATTTTCCCTCGTGTGATAATTGTGGAAAGAAAAACCTTAGTACATTCTTGAAAAGAATGTTAGTATGTTTTATGTGTGGAGAAAAATTTCACCAAGTTCATGACTGAAAGGGAAAGAAAGAAAACTTCAATGTGAAATTCTTCCACTATAAGGATATAGTACACTATGCAAATCAGTGTCTCTTGAGTCAAAGAAATATACACCAAAAATGGCTGGTGGATCTTGGACAAGATTATGATACTATAGAGAACGAAGAGGGATGATTAAATTTATTATATTGGTATTCAATAATTATGTCATTTGAGTTTTTATCAAATATGTACATGTTATAATAATAATGGAATATATAAGGATTATATGTAATTATTAGTTTATTATGTATTTGAGATCGAATGTTTAATTGTACCGATTAACATGAAAAGTAAAATAGTAGCAAGTTAATCAGCTTTTTAAAACATATAGTTGGGTGAAATATAACTCTCCATATATTTTGGATACCAAGACTTTGATGTATGAATAAAGATTTGATCTATTTGTAAAAATTAAATTTGATAGTACTACCAACCTTGGAACTGATTAATAGTTTTTTGAAAAAGTGGTGTATTCCATCATTGATGGATTTTAAAACATTTTTTATTTTTAATATAATATCTAATAATATTTGTTCTAGTTAATTAATAATGAATTATTCATGTTTCCAATCATGTTTTCCTATAATTAATGTTTTTAACAAGTTTCAAAAGAATATATGATGAAGTTATTCACATGTTTAAAATGTGATAAATAAGAGCTATTTCATTTTGTGGAATGATTAATTATATAATAATTTGGGAAAATTTGAAAATTTATTAAATTTTTTATTTGATAATTGGAAAAGGTTTTATACGTAAATGTATTTCATAATGATATGATGCAGTATGTTCAAAGAAATGATGTAGAAATAGTTTAAGGAACAAAAAAAAGATGTGATTATGATTATAGAAACATATAAAGTAATTATATTTACCTTTGTTCTTGTTGAGTGAAATAATTCCTAAAATATAGGAAAATGATAAATGAAAAGTTTATTTTTCTTAAACCGATTGTATTTTAAATCATCATAGATTTATGGCATTAATTCCATAAAATTTCCATTGATCATTCAATTTTTTGTGATGGATGAGGTGAATCACAACCTATAAATATTTAGGCATTTCCTTTATATATCTATCTCTAGATGCCATTAATATTCTATTACATAGATACCTATTTATATGTCATACCCTGTGACCATTTTATTTCTAATTCTCTCTTATTAAGAGGATATTTTATTTACTCTTCTCATGAAGTGGGAGTCCAATAATGAAATATTCAAATACAAACCCTAGATGAAATATATAAACATTAATATGTGAGGATTCCATTAAATTGTGGTTGGGATAATTTAACACCCCAATTCATTACAATATTTTAATTTTTTCATAAGATTGATTTTGTTGGTATCATGTTTTTTTTACAACACCATGAGTTTTATATTGTTACACAGAAGGCTGAGTATTAGCAATCAATAATAAGTTTTTAAGGTAATATTAATTAATATATTATAAATTAGAAGTTTTGTTAGATTTTATGAATAGTATTAACATACTTATGAAAATATATGGTTTAATTTATTGTTTACAAATTAATTATAAATTGAATATATGAACCAAATCAATATATTGGAAATGTTTTTATTTCTAAATGATTTTTTAATTAATAAACTAAGTTAATTACTGTTAGAAAATTATATTAATGGAATATATAAATAGTACATATTCAATGAAATAATTTCTATATTAATTTAATATATTTTATAGGAATATGATAATAATAAATCCAATTTTATTCTTTAATGTTTAATTTTTCTAAAAAATTAATTTTCCCTCCAATTAATGAAAACCCTATCCTGAATCCAATTTTGAAACATTAATGTATTATATTTGAAAAAATAAAAATTCTCATTTAAATTGGAATATAAAAATTTATATTGTCTATTTGTTTTATATTTTTAGGATTTTTTTCGTGTTTTGAGGAATAGTGATAAAATATTTCATTCTAATTGAAAACATCTTTTTCATCTAAATAATTTATAGTGAAAAAGTAATTTTAAATTGGTTCTAAAATATAATTAGATTAATTTTATAACATTTAATACAATTTAGGTCATTAGAATCAATTTTACAATTAATATTAATATAAAAACATTATAATCATTCATATATTATTACTTTAAAAACACATTTTCTCATTCTATAAATGAGATAAATATAAATTAGTTACAACAACATTGGTTTTATAAATTTTGAAGAATGTGTTCCATATTTGGAATCAGTGGATCCAAATTATATAAATAGTTTTATTTTATTTTTTGGAATCAAAATAGTAAATTTAGTATCATTTTAATTACCATGGTTAAGGGTAAATCTAGTAATTAAGGGAACATAATAATATCAATATTATAAAATTACCCTAAAACATTTAATAATTTTATTGAATGATTACTTTTTATCCCTAAGATATAATGGATATATTTTGAGACCATTTATGTCATTTTGGATGAGAATATAACCTTAGCAGTATTATATTCAAAGGAAAGTCAATTTTTTCTTACTTTTTGTTTTTAACAATATATCACTTCTTAAAATGGGACTATATAAAGGATATAGTTTACTATAATTAGTATATAGAGAAATAAAATGTTTATCTACATCATTGTAATTTATTTATATTTTTTCTGATAAAATATTTTCACTAAATGTGGAATTAATGAAAATGCATTCATTAAATAATTTTTGGAAGAATCAAATGAATTATTTTAAAAATATTAAATTTAATTTAATTTTACAGACAAAAAAATTAAAAAAATATAAATTTTGAGGAAAATTTTGGGAAGCCATTACAGTTTAAAACAAGTCATCAACCAATACCAACCAAAATAACAGAATTATTAAAATCAAGTATCAGTATTCTAGAAACCATACCTATATATGGAATCTAATGAAAAGTATGGGCCTCTTTGTTTAGGTCATCCATGATATGTTATTCAAAAAATTAGGCCACCTTGTTCCATTTTTTAATAAATTCTTCCACACCAATCTTCAATTAATTGATTACACGTGCCAAAATGATTTTTTTCTTATCGAACCACACACAATAGTCTAAGTTAATATTCACCTAAATAATTCTGTAAGCCGTATTTTAATATTCATAGTATGTAGTTTTAAATCAAATTCCTCAACCAACATATTTTTCATTGAATTAATGATGATCTATAAAGATTATCTTTATTTTCAGATATCATCGTGTGCTTGTATGACTATTTCATTCTATCCCATCTACACCTGAATATGATTTTCTATCATATCATCATATTTTTTATGGTTTCTTGACCTCACAACCCTAAATCACCCCATAATAATTTTTTGTAGAATAAATATCTCTGAATAACTTAGTATGAACCATGGTATATTTGTTTTCTACCATGTTATTTTTAGCATTGCTAGTTCCCATTAGCTTCAATAAGTGGGAATAGTCAATGTGACATTTTTTCTTCATTTAATTTCGAACAATATATCTCACTACATACCTTTTTCATTTCCTCCCTTTATTCCTCCTAGTTATATATTGACCTCTTCTATTCCCTTCATTTACACATTCTGCCGAAACTTTTCTAGAAAACACATCCTCTATTATTCCTATGTTATGGAACCTTCTTAGCTGATGCCTGTTCTCTAATATTAGACCACATTGTGTTAGCCATCCCATTTCACCATGAATCTATTTTGAGGAAGATCTATCAATAGATACATCTGAATATATTTTAATTTCTATTGGATAAGAGTTTTAGTGTGACCAATCTGTTTTCTATGAAACATTGTAGGATTTTTATTCTGCATGTAAGAAAATGGGACACTAGAAGGATGTGAGTAGGAGTGTGGGTAGGAATAATCTCGTGGATCTGGAAAAATAACTGAAATTTGGGGTTTTTATTTGATGTGTATTTTGATATGAGTTTTTTTAATTAAATTATTCATGTGATGTAAAAATTTATAAGTCATGTGAGTTTGTCTTATTGGGGATGAGGATTCAGCGGGGACATAGTTTTCTATTAGTATTTCAGCTGAACAGATGATTTCCAAGGGAGAAGTGAATGATGGTATCTTCTAGAAAGAAGATTATGAATTCACTCTAGATCAAATGGTAGCTATTTTATTTGTAAGATTGAAGTGTGACTTGAAGGATGGGTCAACAAAATCCAAATCTATGCATACCCAACCGTTCACACTGTGCTGGTAATGGATGGTTAAGATGGTGAAAAGGGAAAGATGGAAGTGAAATAAGATGTAAAGGGAGAAGAAACAATAATTATTTATAAAGGAGGTATTGGGGAATGTGTTTAAGTAAAAATAAGTATGTGGTATAATGGTATCACATCAAACATTAATGTTAAAAATCAGCTAGATGCACATATGTATGTATGGTTTACTGTCTCCACAATGTGGTGTAGTCCATTTTTTATGACCACATAACTTGAGTGAGTGTAATATTGTAAATAAGTGATATATAAGATAATTATAACTTTATATTAATATTTTAAAATTAATATACCATCCAAATTATTACTCTGTTCTTTAATAGAATGATATCGACGCTCGTGTGCACGTATGACCAACCATCTCAACAATGCGATGTGATTAATTTCCCATGTTAACCATTTAATAAAAATTATAAAAAAAATTATAATTATATTTTATATTTAAAACATCAATAACATTAAGGGTATTTTTTATCTATATCATATGTAAATGAAACAAGATATTTATGACAAAACATGCATAAGAAAATGATATAGTTAACAAAAAACAAGGGAAATAATGAAATATTATTTTAAAATTGATATAATAAGATCATATATTATATCCTAAATATTTGTATGGTTTTTGTATAATTTAATATCCTTAATTAAAAAATTATATAAAAGGATAAAAACATTAAAATAAAAGATTCATAAGGTAAGGGACTTCGTCTCAATATACTTCCATTAAGCCATAGTTTGATGTTATACACCCACCATATTTTATAAAGTGTATATATATCCCCGTTGACTTATCATGTTATTAATTTAATGTTTTTCTAAGTTTTATTTATTTATTGGGATAATGATTTGAATATAAAATGTTTTATTGGACACAATTTTTTTTAAACATTTAATTATCTCGTCTTTTTCTCGAGTTCTATAATTTCAAAAAATGTATTTGAAAAAGTTTTAAAATTCACCAATGATTTCCTAAATTAATTTTTAGGCATTATAGATCTATAAAAATTTATTTAAAAATTATATTACGTCATTTTATAAACAAGTACCTTTTAGGATTTCCATCAAAAAATATAGATGAAATGTTATTTTAAACTTATATGACATGATCATATTTTTATGCATTCATGTTGGATTAATATTTTTAATATTCCTTTAAAAGTTTTCATGCTTCGTTCCAATGAAAATTATTCCTCTTTAATTTTTGGGGCCATTTAATAAAATTATTTAAAATTGAAAAATGTGTATATATCTCAAATGATATTTAAGGATTTCATCAGAGTGTTTTCATCTTTGTCAACAACATTTGTTTGATCTTATGAATGAATGAGGTTGATCTCTTATGATTCCATATACCATTTTTTATTGAATTTTTTATGATTATATTGACATTGGATGTTTTATTTTGATACCATTCATAGTTTTTGGTTGAAGTATTCACATTAATTATGTGATTTATTCAATATGATTTTTTATATTGTTTATATTTCACCATTTTAATATAAAAAATGAATTGGACTTAGAAAGTGATAAGTGGTGGAAGATAATTTCCCTAGATGTATTAGTTTGTCTCATGGGAAATACTAGTTTGATTATTGGCTCATGTCTTACCAATTTTTGTATGGTGTCTTTGTTGAGGCCTTGTTGTAATGTTTATGAAGTCTGATATCATGAAGTTTCTCATTATCAGATTAGTTATTGATATTCCATGAGATTATTTGATAAGTAGAATATAGATGGGATTATTAAGATTTAATTATATTACTTTCATTTATCCATTACATATTATTCTCATTATTAATGATAAATGTCTTGTGTTTCAGTTATACACCTTGCCTTAATGTTTATTCTTATTGTTCCTAATATCTTCTACTGTGTGGTTACCCATTCTGAACATCTGAGATCACACATTTCGTATGTTTTATGTATCATAGGATTGAAATATTTGAATTATTATTTGTATTTAGGGTTATTCGGGGAGTGTAACAGTGTTCTCAAGTTATTTTCTATGTTGTACTTTAAGTTCTAAAATGAAATGTATGGTTATTTTATGTAATATGACTTCCAAAACTACTAAACTTATCAGTCCTTTGATATTTTATTCCTTGTAATCATTACAATGTAATAATTTAATGCACTAAATCACACTTTCTAGGATTGTATCATTAAAATTATTAATTTAATGGGTGGAGAAAGAAATAAATCAAAAGTGATTGTGGAAGGGTGTTACCTCTTCATTAGGTAACCCATTTTAACATGCAGCAACGGTCATTCGTGGTTGGTTTCATCCCATTGTGAGGATTAGAGGTTGAATGGGGAGATTTTTTGAGGGGTTTTTGAAGGGTTTTTCTAAGTCAAAGCGATTTATTGTAGTGAAGAGATTGGTAGGAGATGAGGCCTCTTATAAATGGGGAAAGGGGCACATTGGGCATTCTTGAATATATTATAAGACCCCAAGGATTTACTTTCCTCCAAATTTATAAAAAGGATCCACTCAATATATTTATAATTTGCAGGGTCAATATATGGAAATATAATATTTTTATACAAATTTATAGCCATTTTTAAAACTTATATTTTATGATTTATCATTAATTATTCCCGTTTTCACCTTAATTAATGTAATTAATTTTATTCAGTTTCACTAATAATTTTGGGCCAAAAAATATGTTGACCTTATTAAATATTATAAATTAATATGATTCTAAATATGTAATATATTTTTTCAAATTCATATCCCATAAGTGGATGAAATTAATTTAAAATTAATCTTACATATGTCACAAGAATGTTTATTTTTAATCTTAAAAAGTTCAAAGGATTAAAATTATTTTTTATCCAATTTTAATGGGAAATTACATCCAATGAAAAAAATTCGATTAATTATTATTTAATTGAAGTATTTTTAATTTAAAACAAAAGTAAAATATATTTTTTCTATAAAAATAAATTAGGTGAAAATGAATTTTTTAATTAAAATTCAATGTTTTTAACTATTTTTAAATAAAACCTTCACAAAAAAATATTTAAAAAAATTATATTATGATATTATTCATTCAAAAAAATATTTATGTCTTTTCAAAAAAAATATTATAAAACTCTCAAAATTTTGATTTAAAATAGGAGCTCTATTAAAAGGCAGAAATATTTTCTTTTAGAGAAATATATATCTATATGAATACATTTTTAATTCTTATATCTTCTATATAAAAAAGGATAGATGTTATATTTCTAATTGAATATAATATATATATATATATATAATTAAAATAATCTATCAAAATTGGTAAAATTCATTTATTAATTTAGAACATGTTCGATTTCAAAACTATGGTTTTCCATTAAAATATTTCTTATATTTTAAAAATGTTTTAGTTACATTTTCAGTTAATTGGTCAAAAAATAATTCTTTTTATATACATATATAAAATATATTTTCATAATTTAATTATTCATACTAACAACCACCATTCTATATGATATTTGATAACTATAATGATATTTTAATATCAATCATAATTGTACATTAGATTTTTGTAAAATAAGGACTTGTATATAATGAAATTTATCGAATAAACACATTATTGTGTATAGCACAAGCCCCAAAAAGTTTTTATTGTGCTATAATCTAATTTATGTTTTGTTTGTAACACAATATTAACTTGGTGTTTCGTGAAACAGAAACCAAACATAGTGATATGTTATACATGAAGTTATATTATGTGTTTTGTAAAATGTAGAGTGTTAAAAATAATAAATTAATCCAAATAACAATTCAAAAATTATCATGGTGTCATATATAGAATTATAGGGGCAAGTTACAATGGTAGAAATTTGTAGTTAAAATAATGAACATGTGATGGGGATAAATATAGAACATTTGATGGAATATATGATATTTTGATCATGTATCAGGTACGATGGGATTAATAAATCATTGTATTAGTGTTTCATAATTGGGTATGAGTGTTTCCTCGAGTTTCGATGGTTTAAACCTCATACGATATAGTTGAACTTGAATCATGTACGACATTCAAAAGCAGAATTGACTGTTGGACTGGGAATTCACCAATTTAGAATGTAAAGTTGTTCATTTTTATTACAATAAATGATTCATGATTGAAATAAGGATTAATGTGCGGAGGTTTTAAGATCTCATTCTCTCTCAAATGAGAATTTCATGAAAAACATTAAAATTTCAATTGCTGTATGGGTCAAATATTGAAAAGATATTCAGAATCAAAATATGAACATTGGGATGAATCTAAATAATGGTATTTTATTTGTAATAATTCTCTGATGGTATATTAGAGGTTTTAGGATCATCCTGGGGGTACTAGATATGACTAATGAGTGTTAGAAAGTTGGAGACCAGGGAGTAGATTTGGTACAAGATTAGTGATAACAATGTGGGATAACCATGGAGGTTACTAAAAAAACTACATATTTATCCCATGGGTGGAGCATAGTATATTAAACCATATGTCAATTCCCATGCATGGGGTGTGGTTTTTAGCCTATAGAAACCACACAGTAGAAATATGGTTTACCAAAATTTTATGTTCATTAAAAAAGATAACATCTCCCATTTTACCCATTTATCCCTAAGAGGCATGTCGCTACATTTACCTTCCTTCTTTCCTCATACAAGTCGGCCCTCTTTTTCTCTTCATCCCTTCTTCAAAACCCATCAATTGGTGTTCTTGGTAAACATACATATAGTTTTAAGGAGTAATTTCTTCACAGGTAAGATATTATTTCTCTTCTCCTGCATGCATTAAAATTTTATGATTCTCGATTAGGGTTATAATTCTTGATTCCAACATAGAATTCTATAATCAGATACTGATGATGTATATTTTTATCTTCCTAGACTACGGATAACCCAATACAGTTTCATAACAACATTCTATTTCCTTTGTTTGTGTTATGTCATTGTGAATATTTTTTATGTATTAATCCCTAAATTAAATTCATTATCATGTTGTTTTAATCTTGTTTCGTGGGGATTGTTATTGATTCAAGGTTATTTATATGTTATCAGGTTTTGACAGGGACTAGGTCTTAGTTTTGGTGCATCTTGACCAACGTGTATAGTCTTGATAATTATGAAATTACTAATAAAAGTCATTAAACTACTTATATATTTATATGTGTAATTATTTAATTATAAATTAATTATAATGAATAATCTTTTGGTGGTTTTTTGTGAGACAAGGATCTAGGTATCTCAGTTGATTTTAGAAAGAAATTGTAAACTATTCGTAGTTCATGAAAATAAATGGTAGGCTTTATAACAGTATGTTGTCTATCATACCTATATGTTAGTACTTATTCTCGTGTATAAAATTTTTCAATTCTTATGCTAATACATGTGGATGAATCCCACTATTAATAATTATTCAAATAAATTATTATATTGAATTAATTTGATTGATTTTACAAAATTAATTGTAATGTTCCCTAAAAACCCATGTGTGTTAGCTTTACGAATTGGCATTGGAATGTTGAGGCTTGGATTCTTGATACACTGACTAGTCTTTATACCTCTAATGAGGGGAGGAATCACCTTGTGAGACTTGAGAGTCTTTATAAAATCCTTGGTGTATAAACCATAGTTAGAACATTACTAGATTGGGTTTTTAGACAATTCTATAGAGACATATGAACTAAGATTGGGTCATGTCCCATCTCTGATGGCAGACATATGGTTAAGACCACGTGTATCTGACATGGATAATCTACCCTTTCTATGTTTCCATGAGGTGTATCACCCGTGAGTATCAAGAGTTGAACCAGGACTATGGTACCGACTTAGAGGATCCTAAGAGGTATACCTCTATTTATAAACACACACACACAAACACACATACACATATATATAAATATATCTAAAGGATCATATGTCGAATTTATCTCTGTAGTATTAACTTATGGAACCCTAGTTGGTGCCCCAGTGATCGACCAACCATGATTGAGTGTTTTAGGGGTTTGGATAGAGATGGTAACTGGAGTCACATAAAACCTATATCAAATACATAATTCTATGGGGTTGTGGAAGTGGTGATGTTCTTAATACATTTTCCATCCTCAGCCACGTATTTATACGTTCACTTAGTCACAATTGATGTAGCTACTGCTATAGACATTATTCCTTGAAAACTATTCAGGGGGCATGATGTGATGTAATTCTATGAAGGGGATTCACATAGATACTTTCGGGGATCCATTATTTGAGTCTACATGGTTTAATAATTGTTATATAATGTCATGTGTGACACTTGGATTCTTAACATGGAATTATATGGATTAGATCATGGGTTACATGAAATTATATTAATCCATGTGAGATGCTGATAGAGAATTCCATAGAGGTGCTCATGGGTTAAATGAAATCATATCATTCTATAAGAGATTCATGGATTTATAATATGAAATTCCTTTGAAACTCTCATTTTGAAAATAGAATAACATTTTTTCTTAAGAGATACATAGAATTCATATACATAATTAAATCAGTGGGATCACATGGGAAATTGATTATATTGTCCTTGGACGATACGTGGTTTCCTTATATGAAACTCCTTGTGCTCAGAGGACAAAAGATAAAATTAATCATATGGTGACACATGGGGGACCCTTATATAGAATGCCTTTGATGGAATCATGGGTTAAATGGAAGGAATTTATTCAATGACTGACACTTGGGTTCCTTATAAAGAACAACATGGGTAAAATCATTTATCTAGTAGAGTATTATTTTCCTTGATAGTTATGCGGATATTTTACATGCCCTTATTATATAGTGATGGCTAGGTCATATGACTCGGGTAATCACTTGAAGAAGTATAAATAAGTGTGTGTGTGTGTGTGTGTGTGTGTGTGTTTATATTTTATGAAACATGTTATAAGACATTTTATCTTAGGAAGAAATAATTATGGTCGATTATGATCATGAGAAAATGGATCATCTATGGTTTTATTTTAAATATGTTTGGTTACCTTTACTATATTAGTTTTGTATTTGATAGGCTGGGAACCATGAAATACTATACATTTACAATTTTATTCACCAATATTACTTTACCTATTTGGTTTATTTTTAGTTATATATTATTATTACAATTATTAACCTTTTTAATAGCTCAAATATACATACATAGCAATTACTATCTATGTACATGACTGCAATGGTGGTGCCCTAAAGAGTATTTTTCAAACAATCTAATTCGCCTTCCATTACTCTAGGGTACATGATTATTCGTCAACTTGGTTTCATGAATAGGTAGTGATAAAACATGGGACTGATTGAAACGTATGGACCAGATATGTATGTGGAGATTGGATATGTTTCTTTCTTTGGGTTACTTATAGATTATTTTAATTTTATTTAAGAATATTTTATTTACTCTTTTATACATGATCATCTCAATGGGCGGTCAATGTTCTATACATTCCATAGTTGTTTAGGTTTTACTACATTTCATCCTTCTTTACATCATTGATTATATTTACTATATATACACTCTGAATATTTACTATCGTAGATGATATTTTATTATGTATTATATTAAGTTAATATGTTATGAGGGAATATTATCTCCACATACACACACTAGGAACCCATTAATAGTCAAAAGAATCTGGCATATGGAGAGGCATGCTTGAGGATGTGATTATAAAGGGGTTGGTTACTTTTAATACATATAAATGATCCCAAAAATTAAAATATCTATTTCTATGTGATGAAATTTGTTTATCATAGGAACCATATATGAGATCTCCCCTTAGGTGATGGGTAGGTTATATATGATTGAAATTCTTATTGGGTTTCCTTTTGAGGATATTTTCTATAACCCTTGGGACACCTTTAGGATATGTTGATTCACTGATATTGAATGTGTGATGGGTGACCATTTTATTATTTTCCTTTGGATCATTCATGATATTTTCATCCGATTTATATCCTTCGTAGTTCATTTGGGGAGAGAATTATGATTGTAATCCATGGTTGATGTGGAATTTATTCCTTATGGTCATCAATTATATCTTATGATAGGTTTTCCAGTTGTGGTCCTAGTTGTTTGGAGACACATGGGGTGGGTTAAAAGATGGGATTGAAGATGTGATATTTCTATTTTTTTGTTTTAGAGGATTATAATGAATTCCCTTCAAGGATGATATTGGATTTTTCTATGTGAGATAGAATGATTATATATGTATCCTGGTAGGAAATGAGACATATATGATAGTCCTTAAGATGGAGTGTCGATAACATTAGAGGATGGTTTTTAAAACAAACATTATGATTGATAATCATCTCAAGGATCTTGAGTACCATTGTGTGTGAGGTTTCATAGATTGGTCAACATTATGAGTTGAGTTATTTATAATCTTAGTTGTGCACTTCCACATGGGTTTCGAGATATGGAGTTATTGTTTTTCATGAACTAGGAGATATAGTGGTTGACCTTTGTAAGTTAGTGGTGGAATACAATAAATAATTTTGGCATGGAACATTCCAGGGACCCACAAATGGTTTGACCATGACCTTGACTTATACATTTTCTACTAGTTGATGATAGTATTGATTTATAATCCAATTGAACAAGGTAGATCCATATATTTATGTCAATTTATAGTGGGATATAACCCCTCTAACAAAACGATATACATGGTAATAAACCACTAGTGCTCTATTGGTAGTTTAGAATATATTTCTGCAATACACTAAAGAGAGAAGACGAGGAAATATCTATGTCTTATTTTTGGCTATTTCACAGGGTCTGTTAGCATTAATTATTATATTTTATTATTATGGGATTGTTGTTTAATTTTTATATGATACTTTTTTCCTTCTATGAATTCCCATTACTAGTTTGTGCGTTTTTTAATCATGTGATACAGGGGGTTTCCCACTTTGATTTCTCAATTTTATATTTTTATTTTCAAATTATTATCCATTATATTTGTAGTATTTAGATTATTTATGGGTCTATGATTTTTGATGGGTTAGGTGGGACTCTAAAGAGTTGTTCATTATGGTTATGTTGAGGCTTCATGATGATTAAATTATATAAGAAAATAAATGTGTGGTATTCCTCATTATGTTACATTGGTTTTAAAGTTATCAATTACATATATGTGTGTCTTATCTGGAGTTTGATATCATTAATATGAGAATTTAGGGTGTGTGTCTTTTTGGAATATTGTTGTATGAATAGTATTCATTTTCTTCTCATGTTTTTTTGGTGTGTTATTTTCATTAATCATGTCAACATCTCTTGCATGATTTTCATGCACATCCACTAGATCTCTTTCATTTATAATGTTGAGAAAAGCAAGGAAATATTATTATTTCGTTAGACTCACCACATACCTAAGTAAACAACGTATATTTCAATGTATGTGGGATGATCATCATGTTTCATTTGAGAAATAGGTATTATTTTATTGCTATATGTGTGCCCTAGGTTGACTATGATATTGGTGTATGAGGATTCATCTTGTCATGGACATGTGAGTCCAGATAAAGGACACTATATATTTAAATTTTAGTAATTATACTTAATTTATAACTAATATTATATATTATTTTTATTTATTCTATAGATTATTGTAATATTTGTTTCTCATATTACACTATTATATTAATATCAATCAAGTAGTCTTTTTTAATTAATATTTTTAACTATAGGGTCCCTCTTTGAACCATTTTATTATCTATAGGTTCGGGATTTTTCCACAACATAAAAAGGTTATTTAAAATTTCTTGTTTCATCTAGGATGATTCCTCGTGTTTTATATCAAGGGAACAATCTACCCATGACTATTTCTGGATCCTTCAACTAGTCTCTAACCTTATGGTTATGATTTGGTGTTTATGACATCATCTGGAATACCTAGCATAGTATTTATTTAGGTTGGGCAAGAAGAGGCATTACAAAATAGTATCATATCATTTTTTAGGTTGGGGTAGTATCTGTTAGAGGTGGGAAAAGGATGTCAAAACATGGTAGGTAGACTGGGATCAAGTCTATATAGCCTGGATTTGGTTGAAATCCATTTTTCCATAAGATATCTAGTATTAATAATTTAGCATGATAGGTTGACTGAAATATATGATCAAGATCCCCAATGCGAGATAGATAAAAGTTTAGATGAATCATAGTGATCATGTAAAATATTTCTAACTACAACCCCTCAACTGGTGCCTAGGCCGGCAGTCACTACATGACCTCAAGAACAACTTCTGATACAATGGATGCTTCCCACAAGTATTAATGTTCTATAGTGCTACTGTGGGGAGACTATACCACAATATTAGAGTAAAAACAAATAATAAACAACCAAGTAAAATCCAAAAAAAATATCAAAGTGAGTAACCAATAAAAATAATCATGTAATATGATATGAACATATAGTATACAATCACATAGCTCAAGATCAAGATTTCATACAACAATGTTTAGCCACATGGTTAACACACATACCTGAAAAATGAAAAAAAGGACATTAAATATATATAATAAAATGCATCTATCACATCATCTCAGTCTCCAATATCTTCTATAGTATCCTACTCAATCAATCTACTCATGGACATTTTCATGTTTGGACCAATGATTATCAAGGTCTACTTATGTACCAATGTTTTTGGGATTCTTAAGAAGGGTTTGAATTCAACTCCAATGTGAACCAAAAATGGGGTCTTAAACTTCAATTGTAAATAATTTTATCCGCATGAGATATGGTCAAAAATTAATAACTAAACTAAATAATTATAACTATATAAGAATTTTTTATCTTTGAGTTCTCTCATGACTTCTGGGATTGACTATAAATTCAATGGAATGTATTTTTGTGTCTTTGAGCCTGATATATTCCACAATGACGATGTTAATGGCCACAACTAGGAGAAATCATAGGTAATCAAATTGCATTTGGTTCAATGGATAATTTCTAAGATCATTTCCTAGAAAATAAACTATAATTATGAATAATGTAAGGATCCGAAAAATAATCATAGGAATACTCATCAGGTCAGAGGTATTTAGCTGGGGAATCCAATAGGCATCATACATACTCTCAAGATCCCTGGAAGTACATTGGCAATTATATATATTACTGGTTGATCCATCATATTATAGGGATTATCATAGGAATATCATAATTTATTTCTTAAGTCCATATCCTAGGGTATCTCATAACCATTCGATTTATACCACTAATAAATCCCATTTATCATAACATTGGAATCCCATATAACCTAAAGGCTAGATCCAATGTATAATCCTACGAATTCCATATATGAGCTCTGTCATATGGATCCCTGAATGATTCTTATGTGTCAAATATATTAGGATGGATGGATGAATATGCAGGGTTATATTATGCATCTAAATAACAAGTATACATTTAATCCCATATGACATAAACATGGAATTCTATTCCCAAGACTCAATAAAAGCATCTCCCCACTGTAATATATCATATAATGTATTTCATAATGGTGGTATATTCATCTAAACCCATATAAAATGACTATGGTTCGAACTCCTAGGTGCACACCCTATCATTATTACTATAACCATATTAGGATAAAATCACTTATTTAGGTTCTAAGGTGTTATCCAAAATCATCAATATGAAGCCCCAATATTATTCATCTCAAGGGTTTTCATCACATTGGGGCACTATTTCTGACTCGTTCTTTTATGACCACATGTCACACTTCTTTTTAGATTTATTCCCATTTCTCAATGGTGGGGAGCTTCTATCACATTAATAAGTGATGTAGGGTCCTTGAACAATATGGGATGATGGGAAATCAATTCGTCCTTCCATTTATTAATCCTTAAATCTCATTTCATATGATAGGGGTCCATAATATAATAGATTAATGTTTATGATACTCTTTCCATATACCATCTTGAGGTTGAAAATGATAAATAATGCTACTTATTTCTCAATAGTAAAGAAATGATTCGATAGAGTTTACAAAATCATTAGGAAATTCATGACATTACGTAGGTTAGGAACCTGTAATGTTTTCCCCTTTTGAAGGTAATATCATGTGTGAGTCATCATGGGAATGGAACCTAAGGAAACATATGTCATACTTGAGGTTTTTGACACTATGCTAGTAATTAATTCCATGTATATTACAAGGGGTAAAGATTATAGATTTAGTGGGGTCATGGGTTTAAGGTATTGTGGGGACATGGCCATAGGCTTATTGTATTGTAGGGATATGTGAGTCATAGGTCTAACATCCTCTTGGAATGGATGGGTAAAAAGGTTAACATCATGTGGAGATAGTTGGTCCGTAGGTTTAATGTATTTTGTGGATATATGGGTCACATGTTTAATATATTTTGGGGAAACATTTTTTGCAATTTTTATGTCATGTATTGACAGATGGGTCTCATGATTAACCTCTTATGGGGACAAATAGGCCGAAAGCTTATCTTCTTTCAGGGAAAATAGGTGACATGTTTAATATCATGTAGGTAAATATTGGTGGTTATGTTTTTCACTAGAAGGAATATGAAAAAACATGAAGGTTTGGTTAAGTGTTTCCCTATAGGGAAGATTTTTCCAATATGAATTTGGAATAGTTTCAGGGAATCATGATTGAAACCCATGGAGGTACACCAGATGTGTTGGTATTTTGGGATTGAACCTTAGGGAGGCATCCTATACAACTTATTATGAAACATGCATAAAAACCCACTAATTTTTTTTATTTTATGTTCTTGTTATAGAATCATTATAGTAGTTTAACGTCGTGTTGTGAGGACACTTCATTTGCTAGAGGATCATCAATGATGGATTGTGTGTAGATTACATGTGAAATATACTTGATGTAGTTGACCGTGTGGGTGAGGGATGAGGTCCTATAGTAGATTTCCTAGGTTATTTAATCCCGTTATGATTGTGCATGTAGAATCCCATGTTCATCACACAAGGTAAGGCTATAGTTTAACAACATGTGATGAGGATATTGACGTGCAGTTGGACATCGTATGGAAATGAGATGAAGCTTGTATGATTTATATCATATAACATAGACATTATTGGGATTATTTTTAGGGTAGATAATGTCAATGTGATATAAATATCTGACAAAGAATTACTCTCTATAGAGATAGGTATGCATTTCCCTTCGGAGACGCCATCTTTAGGGATTACATGTCTAAAACTACTGTACCTCTGGCTGTGGAATCACTTAGCCACTACTGTGGATGGGTGGAAACCATGGGTCCAAATGACAGGGTTCCAATGGTTATGATTGAAATTCATTAGGGTACCAATTGTTAGGGGAAAAAGATATGGTAGCCTCCAGGTCCACACTTGATGCAAGGTGGGTGGACACAAGAGTTGGTGGTACTAGTCACATTAATATTTGTGTTGTATTTTATCTAGTTGTATATTTTTATAGGGGACATGGGTACTCAAAATTCACAAGAGAGTATTAACTAAAAGGATGAAACATGGAGATAGTTGTATGATGGGTTTCATTAATGTTTCAGTTTCAAGACCGATAGGGTTTTTACAATGGTCATGGTCCTCAACTAATAATAAGTTTTTTAAAATATGATGACACTACCTTGGGGTAAAGTCTTGGTTCCAATAGGATTTTTTAAGGATAATTATCTCATGAAACCCAATTAGTGGTAAATGTATTTCTTCTTACTTGAATACTATTGAACTCTAGGAAAGGAAATTCCACTATGGGTTCATGTTCTCGAAAACCCATGGGATGTGGTTTCATAACAGATATATACCATTAAAACCTCATCGCCACTTTTTCACAAAAATATTCACATTTGTATGAATTCAGAGCTATTATCTGAAACCGAGTGGTTGTTTCCCCATAAAATTCATACATTAGAACGTATTTATAATCCCAATGGAATAAAAGAAATCAATTTCATGAAATATATAGGATTTCATTGAATATTAAGAGCTTCATGAATGGATAGGATTCTGTTAACCGAATATACATCATGTGGTGGGTACCACATCTTGTTTTCTGTAGTCGATAAAAACTATGAATGGGATTTACAATTCATGGAGGTTACCACCTCAATATCTATGCAGTCAGTGACCTCATCAAAATAAAGTTACACTATACATAGTTTACCTCCTCAGGTTACACAAGTTCAGTGACATCTATGAAGTGGAATTGTTTGTTAAACATGTTACCTTTATAAACTAGACACTTAAGTTGATATCTGAGCAGTTTGGGCCGATATTTTCTTTTAAAAGGTCATTTATTTCTTAACATCTCATCTTTCACATCTATTATAGTACTAAATACTTCACCCCCACACACTCACAAATGGATATTAAAATGGATTGGTGTCAGATTCATAGATAAAATGTTCAAGAATCAATGATTAGAAAGCCCTATTTGCGAAACATAGTATGATCTTATACATATAAATATGAGTGATGGTCCCTGATAGGACCATGGTCCTTCAAAGAATGATTATCTAGTGATAAATTTTCATGAAACTCAAAACCTTCATTATATGTTATTATTTTAGTCCACAACACTCGTGAAGATAACCATCTTTTCAAACTGGGGTTTTCTGAAAAACCCATTGTGTGCATGAAAAACTAATTAAATATACCTTTATGAACCAACCTGCATGAATAAGTTCCAAAAATATCTATGTATTGCATAAAATGTCCAGCTATTTTCTTAACATTTCACTGATTAGTGATGATAGATATCTTTAAATATCATGATCTTTGATAGATTTGAGATTGATACAAATACTGACACACACACTCTTTTTGTAATAAGGGATCAATATTAATAACTATTTGGTATGTGGCTATCAATATATGTTTTTATGATGAGTGGTGATTTTTTAATCTGATTTTTGATTGAGATGAGAATCCATGTTGTTATAGGACCATTCCAATAATGTACCAGTGGAACAAGGATGGTAGAGGGCACATAATGAAACACAATGTGCCTCTAGTTGTGTAATCCATATGGAACTATTTTAAAAAATTCAATGAGAAGGAATTCATGGAGATTTAATCTCCAATTAAGTTTGAGATATTCTTATTTTTGTTTTTATAAATCTTTATAGTGGATGGAATGAGGAATTTGAATTGTTCTATGGTGGAAACATCATAGAAGAATGAGTTTGGACAAACTGGGTATGCTATTTCGTCAATGAATTTGAGGAAGAGATGATATGGATTTTTCACTCTAAGGTGGTATGTTTTTCATAGTTCCATGTATACCATAATAAAAACATCATGTTGGAGCCACTGGTATGGTAGTCACCAAGGACCAACCCATTTCACCTACATCATGGGGAGGCCAGTGTTTGTTTATGGGACCGCTATCCCAATACAAGAATCCCCATATAGTGTGATATTTCGGATGACTTCCTCCTATCACAAGATGTTTAGGATGATCAATAGTAAACGTCCTTGATTATAAGGGAGTTATTGTGCTTGGTGTGTGGAAGAGTGAAAAAAACTATTGATAAATAACATTCATTTTAAGAATTTTTTTGGTTATTTTTTGAATCAACCAGTGTACTAGATACAAGGGTGTAATGACCGAGACTTTTAAAATGATATTTATTTCCTATTTAAATTTTTACATATTATAAATTATTATCACATACAATATAAAGTGAAAGAAAACAAATATCCTCATTAAGAATGATCAATAAATTATTCTACTATGAAACTAATTAAAATTTCAAACATTAAAAATAGACAAAAAATATAAAACAGAATAGCTAAAACCAAAATATATGGATCGCCCTACTCTACTAAGATCATCATCCCCAATAAAAATTCTTTATATATTAAAGAAATATTTTTAAACAAATAATCATTTTAATAAAATAATATATTACCTTTTTGGAAAAAATTGTAATTTTTGAGTGAATGACTAAAGTGGTATTTATATGGTATAAAGGTAAATGTTTCCAATAGTATTAAATTGTTATATGATCATTGGTCAAATTATAGCAATGGCCAATATTTCCATTGGAATCTATATCCTTGGATTATAATATTACCATTATAATAATTATTAATAAGTTGTAATTATAATGGATAATAAATATAGAAAGATGAATCGATGGCCTCAACCAGAATAATTATGCAATTTTAAGCCCAATTGTCCGAATATTAAATGGTTGTATAATCATAGGGGTTTACCCTAGAATAATACCATGATGAGATAAAGTAAGTGAACTTTAATAAAATCTCCTATGGGAGATGTTCAAGTCAGTGTAGATTACCCCACAGTCGAAGTTATCCAATCTACCAAATGAAACTACCACCATTGAAAATCATACCCTTAGTGTGTACATGGGGTTAATAAGGGGTTATGTGTCTAGAACATAGTAACATAATTTTAAAAATCCTTTATCTTAATTTTTTTTATTCAACTAATTCTTCTTAAGAATAGTTTTTCTTAATAAAATATATTTCTAATAGAAATGAATTTGATGATTTTATTTTTTGAACAAAAATATAACATAATTTTATTTTTATACATAATGTATAAAATTTTATAATAAACTCTGATATTATTTGATATATTTTCTCACAAAAAAATATTTTAAAATATACTACTAAAATCATAAATGATTAAAAAATTCTATAAAAAATGAAATTTATTTTATAAGTGACATAAATTTGATAATTCCTTAAAAACTACAATTTTTAAAAAAATATTATTTTTGATATATAAGAATTAATATTATAAAATTTATAGAATTTTTTCTGTTAAAATAGACATCATTTTTTAAAACCACATTTTATAATTAGTTTGGTGTGAATTTATGATAATTTTATAAAATAACTTATTTTTTCCTGAATATTAAAAATATAGTTATGGGTTTTTAGTATATTTAATGGAATCATACTTATATCATAATGATATAATAATTAATTAAAAAAATTCAAGAAATACAAGATTTTATTTTATTAATACTAATTATTTTAATGTATTTTAATCAACTTCCAAAATAATAATAGACTTCCCAATGTCTAAAAAGTAAATTTTGATTTTTTAAAAACATTACTTTGTGGAATATTAACTCTTCCATTCCAAAACATTTAAATATTGTGTTCTTTAATAGTGGAAAAAAATATCATAACTATTGAACCAAATTTCCAAAACCATGATAAAAAAATGTTTAATATAATGGTTTTTAATTTTCCACATCCTAGATTTCCAAAACCAATATTTAGAAATTAATAAACAATTACTTCACTATTTATATAAATTTTCACCAGTTTCACCATTACCTTTCATTCCCAATCCATCCTCCAAGAGGTTTTGATACTTTCCATGTATGTAGTCCCCCAATTTTCCCTTAATCCCCCAAGATTCCATTCCACGTGAACTAGGATTAACTATTCATAGTAATGGAATTTCCATTCATTTATCTCTATTTCAAGAACCCCTTTTTCATATTTGATCTAATATAATGGTTACTATATTTTTTTACCCTTTTTATCATAACATCATAACTTGATTATTATTTATCAATGAGAGACCTTTTTCCTTCTCTTTTTACCATTTTATAAAACCATGTTTTATACCTTTCATGAATCGGAATTTACTTCACAAAATGAAATTTTTTTAATGACAAAATCTACTTTCCTTTTTATTTGAATACACAAACCTCTTTATTTTCAAGTCATATTAGAAAATATGTATACATGACTTTCTTTATTCAATTATTAAAAAATATGAATCTAACCTTTTATGTAGTGGGTTAAATAAGATGTAATTTTGATATCCTTAAGAACATTTCTACGTTAAAATTTTGATAACAAAAATAACCATTATTCCCTTGTGTTTATTAATTAATTGAGTTATTATGATTTTTTGAGATCAAAATAATTAAAAAAATATGAAGTTTATATCTTGATAGAGATATAATTCATTAGGTAATTAATTTAACCTCTACACATGACATGTTTTATGATACCTTTATGAATGACCTCAATAATTTTCATTTATGATACATTGGGGATAAAAAAAAATTATCTTCTTTTGAATGTCTCATTTAAATGTTCTATCCACATTTACATGTTGTTATTAATGTATTAATTATATTAATATGACTCTTGTTGATGCCTGATTGTTATTCCTCGTGTTTTTTTGACATGTCCATTAATTATATGATATATGCCTCACTTTCATTTTCCCTTACAAGGATTTATGCTCGCTCATTTAATTTTATATGTATCCCTCAGATATGAGATTAAATAAAATAAACTTAGGGTGAACCCATAAATTTTCATACAATTGTATTTAAATGAATGTTTTATGTTTTAATCTGTCTTTTACCTTATTTATAATAAAATAAGTTTTAAATGTTAATGTATTTTACAATGTAATGAAATGTTATGTAATAATAAGGTAGGAATCCATCATTGCTATCGAAATACTATATAGTTATTTGTGGAAATTAGGACTTGAAAACATTAGTATAACCCCTTCGGATAAGTCTTGATATATGAAAACCTCTTGGTATTTTTGGTTTGTATTATATAAGTGGTTCCCAAAAAATGCATCCCTATATAGATACTACAAGTTGAAGTGTCTTTGTAATAGATGTATTGAGTCATAACACTAAAAACACCACTTTTATATAGGCATGAATGGGAATAGGTGCATTAAAATGGGTCTTTCTTAACATCTAGATTGACACTCTGAGAGGTTATGTTTTGTGAACTAAAATATTTTATGAAAGACTATAAAGGATACATACAAAGTGAAATTGTTTTTAGAGGAGATTACTAAAAAAATTAAGCATAATGTTTTAAAACATAAAATTTCATTAGATTTATATTATTCATAAAAGTTAGTTTTTTCGCTATGGATTTATTCTTTTAGAGAATTTATGGGGAATATGAGGAAACATGTAAATGATCATTTTAATGGATGATGCATTGAGAGTGTTATGATGGAAGAATGAATTGAAAATTACATGAGAATGATCAATCAACAAACTCTAATTATGAATAATAATATGAATCAAACTCATAGACTAAATTCACCTTGATGGGAAAAACATTTTGTTGAGTCCTTCAGGCATCAACGACCAAATCATTCCAATAAATCTACAAACCTATTTATTGTTCAACAATACATAATATCTATAGAAATGAACTTTTAAGCACTTCATTTTTTTATGTAATAGAAATTCACCCACAATGTATACCTTTTATAATTAGATGATTATCTATGGTAAAAATTGATCAAAAACATGAATGCATAAAAATTGATTGATGTTATAGAGTAGGAAGGGTTCTAGGGAATAACATTTAATAACTATTTTCCCCATTCAATTTGATAAAAAATGTAGAAGGAATTTCTCCTACTAAAAATGAATTAAAATTAATCGGTTGAAAGCTATGAAGTGAACATTAATAGTCTATTATGAAACTCATCTAGCATTTTTATGGGTCCTAAAAAAATATTTATAGAATCATTGATTTATTGAGACACCGTTTGGGTAGGAATCTATTAAATAGAGTATAAAGAAGATATGAGGAGATATTTTGGAGTGATATTAATGTTGAAGTGGAAATTTAAGATACTAACTAGAAACATAGGCCGAATAAAAATTAGATATCAAGGGATCCAAAATCATGGAATATTTTCAATCATGGAATATGAAGAAATAAATTTTACCTTCCCATGTCCCAAATAAGTGAATATAAGAATTTATGGAACTTATTTATTATGATTGTAATGTACTAAATGTGACAAAGAGATGGAAATATATCTCAAAACTAATATGGTGAGATGAAACATAAACTTCTCAATATTAACGAAAATGGGAATATGGTAGACTCCCAAAAAGAACCTAAATGAATCAATTGTGTATAGATTGGGAACATTTCCAATCAATTATAAACTCAGAAGAGAGTAGAGGAGAACAACCATATACCTTAGAATTTTCCAAGGGATAATGTTCGGGATTTTTCTATCATGACACCTAGAATATAAGATCAGAATGATGTGGTGGTAAGTAAAATGGATTCCCTATCAAATATAATAAGTACATTGTATGATTATGGTTCTACAAATCCCATTATTTCATCCTTGTCTTCAATTAATAGGGAATAAATACTTTACCATCTCGAATAAGTGTTTTTAGTTAATTCTCCTAGTGGGATTATCAATGAATCATCAGTGTATAGAAATCCTAGAATAAACACATGTGGGTTCAAACTAATCAAAAACATAGTATTCATTCACATGGTGGAATTAAAAAATTTACTACAGATGTACTGTCTCTCAATATATAGTTCTAAGTTAAATTATAGATGAATGCAATTTTCAATATTTTTTAATGTAAACCCTATAGTAATTTTCAAGGGAGAGATATGTCATCCTGAGCATTGACAGTAAGCACCACCCAGAGCCCTCTTTATCAATATTATTGATGAAGAGGGAGAAAGAGATGAAATTATAAAAATATATAATGCCCAATTAATTCAGTAATATATTGATATAATTCCTAAATGGTTTCCATGACCTCTGCCAAAAAGAGTGGCAGAGTTCACCATTGGACTCATATATGGAACCAACCCTATATCGAAGACCACCTGTAGAATGTAAAATATGTTGACAGTAAAAAAACAACATAAACATTTCTTTGTGAATAGTATTATTTAACCATGTGTATATCCTTGTAGATAATCTATCCTATTTGTGAAGAAGAACGATGAATCGATATAGAGATGTATTGATTATAGAGAACATAATGAGAACATAGTCTAGAATAAGTACCATCTCCAAATAAATGAGGATGTATTTGACAAGATTCATGCGGCTCAATTTTTCCCTAATATTGAACTTCGATATGGGTATCATCAATTGAGGTTTAAGAAATAATATATTCCCAAGGCATCATTCTGAATAATATATGGTCATTATGAGTATTTTCTTATGACCATTGGCTTGATTAATTCTCCTTCTATATTTTTAGATTTGATGAATAAAGTCTTCAAATACTACCTTAATAATTTTTTTCAATTTTATTAATGATATAATGATATATTCTAAAATTATTTGGGAGATTTAGGATTATATATGTGTTATTTTATGACCCGTAAAAATGATAAAATATTTTTAAAATAATCAAATGTGAATTCAGGATTCAAAAAGTTGTATTATTTGGGCATATTGTAACCAATGAAGGAATCGTAGTTGACACTACGATGAAAAAGGATGTACAAGAGTGGCCACATCCTAAAATAGTATCTAAGATTCATAGTTCCCTTTGTTTAATGGGATAATATAAGAGGATTTTGAAAATTGTTTCATGAAATTATAATCCACTAACAAATTTATATTCAAAGTGGGATAAGTTCATATGTAAAATGGTGTGTGATTAATATTTCTAATAAATTAGTAATAGATTGGTTACTAAACTTATCTTAACTATACCCTATGTTAGAGAATGATTCGTTACATAAAGTGATGAATCTATGAAATGGATTTGGTGTATCCTTGGGAATAATTACAAGGTGATTGATTATGCATCTCTATAGTAAAATACTTATGATTAGAATTATCTTTTCTTCACCAGGAGTTATATATTATAATTTTTTCACTGAAAATATACAAGTTCTATATTTATGTGTAGAAATGTGACATATACATAGACCCCCAATGTCTGAATAATATTTTCATGAAGAATGTATTGAACATTAGATAAATGAGATGGTTGGAAGTTCTAAAAAACTAGGATTGATCAATTAATTTCCACTATGGAAGATCAAAAAATCATTGATCAATTAAGGAGGAAATACAATGTTTTTCTTGAAATGAAGAAGATTCATGGATATCTTTTTATGAAGGACCTTGTAAATTTAGACATGATAATCACAAAGGATGAGACAACGTGAACTCATTTCATGAGTATTTCTCAACCATAAATACTAGTTAATACGAATATTTATATAATAGAATATCATTTGATACTGATAAAGAAAGTGGTTTTGAATAATGGGATATTTCCTGAGTTTAATATTGATCAAGAATGTGTATTGAAATTTCATATAAGGCTATGTGTGATGTTTATCAAAGAGATTAAGAAGCAGAAGATGGATGAAGCTCATATATCAACATTCTCTATAAATACAAGAATATATAAAATTTATAGAGACCTTCATGATCATTATTTGGGGGATAATTTGAAAAGGAATAGTTATGACTACATTTCAAGGTGTTTGGTGGGTCAGAAAGGTAAAGAGGATCAACAACTTTCTAAAGAGGTATTTCAACCGTTACCGATACCCACATTTAAGTTGGAAAATATCACTATGGACTATGTCACTAGTCTCCAAAGAAAATTCATAGGAAACATTGTTATATTGGTAATAGAGGATTGACTCACCATGACTTTTCATTCATCACAATTTGAGAAGATCTCTCTCTTGAAAAATTTACCAGAATTTATATAAAACATGTGGTGGGGCTATATACGTTTCAAGATTCTATAATCTTTTATCACTATTCAATTATCACATATAGATTTTTGGGTTCTCTTCAACATTATATGAATACTGAATTGAATTTCTATATGGATTATCGTCCCCAAAATAATGGACAATCAGGAAGGATAATTCAGACACTCGAGAAAAATGTTAAAACATGCTCAATGGAATTTAAATATGAATGGTATCAACACCTCCCCTTGCTGGAACTCTCACAAAAAAACATTTTACACTCATGTATTCAAATGGATCCATATGATGTTATATATGGGAAGTGATTTAGAATTATTACCTGAAAGGATGAATTAGGTGAGATGAAATTTCAAGGGCCTCATCATGTCCAAGAGGTCACAAAAAGGATCATTCCATTGAACAACATATAAAGGTTTCTCAGAGTTAGTGGAAGATCAATAATAACAACCATAAATGGGTAATGGATTTACATTTTAGGGGGAAATATTTCATTCAAATATCAACATAGAGGATGGCCATGTGATTTTAATAGAAATATATGATTATCAATATATATATTTTCCCATTTGAAATCCTTGATCTCATAAGAGGAGTGGACTATCAGCTATAATTTCCCCCAAAACATTCCCATGTTCAGAATGTTTCAACATACCTATATTGAGGATGTACATACCCAATCCATATGATGTAATTAATCTAGAGGTGGTACAACTAGATGTTTTCCTCTCATATGTTGATCAGCCGATTGAAATCATAGACTCTAGAGACAAGGTTATACACAATAAGACAAATCATCCTATAAATGTGTTGTAGAGGAACTATAAATATGAAGAATATGTGTTGTGACTATAGAAGAAAATGGGGTAGATGTACCCTTTTCTTTTCTCATCTTATAAAATGAATTGAAATTATTATGTCCCAATTTCATAAGTGGGAATAATTTAACAACTCAAAATTTTTAAATGATATTTGTTTCTAGATTAATTTGTGTTACATATTATATAATGTTATAAATATTAAAATAATAGAACCCACCAATTTTTTTTTCTAATTAGAAAGGATCATTAAATTGGTTTTTAATGAAACTAATTAAAATGACAAATATTATAACCACACGAAAAATAAAAAAAATAGAATATCTAATTAGGAAATGTATGATGACCCTACTTCGCTAGAATCATCCCCCACATTGAAAATTCTATAAAAATGAAACAAAATATTCCTAAACCAATCCAAATAATATGAATCTAAAATAGAATATTAGTGAAAAATTCGGGGTAAATTTCGAGGGAAATAATAAAGTAGTATTTGTAGGGTATAAATGGAAATTTGAGCATTGGGGTTTGACCATTATATGACTATTGGTCAAATATATACATTGGTCAATATAAACATTGGTAAATATGATATTTGGGAACTATAAAATTTGTTGATAATTTTTCCATATTAATTATTATTTTTATGTAGTATAGATAAAGGATAATTGATATTGAAATGGGAATCATTAGCCTCAATCAGTGTTGTTGTTCCATTTGAAGTGAATTTTTAAGATGTTGGGAGGGAAATATTTTCACTTGGGTTCTCCATTGACCAAGACCAATCTAATATTCGACAGGTGAAACATGAATGACATCACATACAAGAGATGTTCAAGTAATTAGATATTACCAATCTGCTGATGATATCCAAGCCACCCCATGAAACAGCCACCATCGCACTCCTTACCCTTAAGTAATATATAGTTGTAACAAGGGGTTACATGTCCAGACCGTAGTTACATAAAGTGTAAATACCTTTGTTTAAAAATAATTTTTATTCAATCAATTCCTATTCATAATTGTTTCTCTTAATAAATTTTTTCTTAATTTAAATGTCTTTTTAAATTTTATATTTGGATGAAAATAAAAAATAATTGTATTTTAATATAAAATATATGATCTTTTATAGAAAAATATGGGTTTCTTAATAATATATGTTTTATTAAATATTCATTTAAGATACACTTATCAAAATATAAAAAAGTAACTAATTTTATTATGGCCAAGGAAAAAAATTAGTGTCAAAAATTTATATATTCCCTAAAAACATCAGTTTTTTAATAAATAAGAATTTTTATATTTAAAAGATGAAATTATCATATTTAGAGTATTTTTCTAATAAAATAATCGACATTTTTGAAATCATCATGTCAAAACATCGTTAGGGTGATTTAATTAAAATTTTCTAAATAATTAAATTTTCATATGAATAGTAGAAATGTAGTTTTTGGTAATGGGTATGTTTATTGACATAATATTTATGTCATAATTATATAAAAATTAATTTCACATAGTCCAAGAGCTAATATAGATTAATTTATTAATATTAATTAATTTAATATATTTTAATGAAATTCTAAAACTGTAAGTTTCATTCTAATGTCTAAAATGGAAAATCAAATTTCCAAAAAAATTACATTGTGTAATATTAAGTATTATTTGCCAAAAGATTTATTGAAATATTATTTTATTTCTGGTGGATTAAAATATCATTATATTTGACCCACATTTCATAAAACATGAGAAAATCTATGGGCAAGCCATTGGTTTATCATTTTCCAAAACCAGTATTTCCATAACCTATATTTATAAATTATTAATCAATTCCACCACATTTTCCAGAAATACCCACCCATTTCCCAATTCACATTCATACCCAATCCATCATCCACTATGTTTTAAGGTTTTTTATTCAATTATTCCCTTCCAAAATATCTTGTTGTAACACTTTAATATAATAGAATTATCCTTCATTTATAATTAATTCCAGAACCTCTTTTAGAATATGTATTCTAGTATTATGATTTCTCACTTACATTACCCTTTTGATGACACCCTTACTTCAAAATTATGTTTCATAAATGGGAGATCATTTACCCTTATCCAATTACCATTTTCTAAAACCCTGTATTATGCCCATCATGCTACCAAATTTACATCTCAAAATTTTACATTTAACATGGGAAATTCAATATTAATTTCTATTTAAAAAGTAAATCCTATTTCTTTTCAATATTTATTCAAAAATATGAAAACATCAATTAGTTTTTAGTTTAATTACAGATATAAAATTCACATTCACTTTCATGGGTTAAAAATGACTTATTGATCTTAACTTTATGTCATTTTGAATGAAATATTTTTTATAAGAAACTTTTCATTTATTCTGTATGAGTTATTAATTAAATGATTTATTATGATCTTTGTGGATCACATTAATTAAGACATATGAAGGTGCTACCTAAGAGAACTCTATTACATTGGTTAATGGATTTAATCCCCCAACATTACATGTTTATAAATTACCATAGAAATATTAATTTAGGAAAATGTGGTGAAAAATCCTGGTTATATGATTATGAATGTCTCAGTAAAATTTTCTATCCATACATCCATGTTATGATTCATTTACATATTATTATGATATTCTCCGTCATCACACCTTATTGTTATTCCACATTTTATTTTATATATTACCTATGATCACATGTCTCTATTTATTATTCCCTTACTAGTCTTCATGGTCACACATTTTTATTGATGTATTCAACCATGATTTAATATGTAGTAAAGGAAACTTAGGATGAACCCAATAAAATGTCTTCCATGTGGATTTTGAAGAATTTTTTCTATTTTCATTTATTATATAACCCATTTAGAAGAAACTAATATTTAAAAGATTATATGTTTGTACTATCCAATTAAATTTCGTGCAATAAAAAGGAGGGACCCTTATAAGAAGGTTGAATTAGTGTCAAAAGGAAAATAAATGATTTAAGAAGAGTGTGTAAGGGAGAATCAGGAAGGTTAGTGAATGGAAGTTGTTTGGATTTATTTTGATAATGTACCTATTCTAAGGACTATAGGATTTAATTTTACACTGATTTGTAGATGGATTCTCTCAATGCTTCCAAGAATCCTCATCATTTAAATAATATTAGTGAACACAAAACTCATCTATCAAGAGGTCCAAGACATAGAGATGATGTACAATGTGTTTCTCCATATCATTCAGGATAATAATAACATCCATGTATGTGGTCCCTTATACATCTTGTATGGTTGGGCCGCAGGTCCAATGGGGGTATATGAGTATCCCAGCCCAAACCCCCCCTCCCTGCATAGATGTTTGTTTTTCAATCCTCAATATCGTTGGGAGTCACTCTCTCAACATGGACTTAATGGGCATCATAGTAAGAATTGAGCTAGAAGACTAGTTTATTTTCCATCAATTTCCTCTTATCATGGGAATGATGACTGATAATAGTATGGGGTCAATCAAATATTATTCAGACATATAATCCATTTAAGGTGGGGTACTGGTCACACGGGTGAATTTTATGATGATTTTGGAGCCATACACCTCACACCGTTTTTCATGGAAGTTCTTATGCCTCCAATAGCTCACCCTAGAGGTATATATGGTGATTTATTGTGAACAAAACCCTCATCACAAAGGAAAATACGGAACATATTTGTAATTTCTAGGTGCTTGAACTAGAACACTTTGTAATATTCTTGAGAATATTTCTAATTCCATGCATTGAGTTGGAGCATGAATCTATGGTTTGTAGATCTTCAAAGTGCTGATTTTAAATATACTAAATATATTCTATCACACATAGAAATTTTCACTTGAATAAATTAATTACTTCCTTGTGGACACTCATATTGTATTTCTGAGACCATAGATGATTTTATAATTACATGTTTACACTAGACACTACATAATGTTGTCTACAACATGATTTTTGGATAAAGGTGAGTTTATGGGGCATTAAATGGTGGTTTAATTAATTAAATTTGATTTTAATTAATTAACTAAAACATAACCTAATACTCGCATCATGTTGTGTTCCCAACACTAAATATATTAATATATCACCTCCTCTCTTCCTCCCATTAGTGAAAAATTGAAACAATTCCAAATAGATGAATCAAGGTGTTTTTTATCTTCATTTCTAAAGTATATCTTCATCATATTGATAAGAATCATTATTGGGGCATTTTAATTAAAATCACGATTCAAAGTTTCGACCTACAGGTAGGCAGTTTTGTGTTTTAGTCCCAATACACTTTTTTATGTGTTATTATAAGGATGAAGAGCCCATACACAATTACATGAGTTAGTTTCTATGTATATCTGTATGTATCTAGGTTGACCAGCATGAATAAGGGGTTTTATGGGTAATTTATAACTAGAATATACCACTAAATGAGGTTTAGTCTAGATCTACTTGTCATGTAGCTCTTCTAGTTTGTGAAAGATGGTCTTTGGGGACTAAACATTGTGTACCATGGTTACACGCAATATAGTGACCCTAATTTGTGTGACAATGGAACATGGATTATAAGTCCAAGTGAAAATACATGGTCATGTTCTACTACACAACCAAAGTACATAGAAATGGGGCCCAGTACACAAAAACATGATATCTAAATGGATATGTGTCCATTTATACTGAACACTCCAAGTAGTATGGATCATGTTTTGTACTATCTATAGAGATTATGTACCTCTAAATTTATTGGAAAATAATTTAGTAAAGATATGTAGGAATGTGCTCAGGTAGGCTTAGACACCATGTGTGCCCACATCGTGTACTCCTAGGGGTCATTTTGATATATTCTACCTACTATATCTATTTATCCATGACACGGATATAGGCTTGTGAATATCCTATCAGGAGTATTTTTCCATGTTAAATGGTATGGTGGCCTTCATTTTAGCATACAGGATACTTGGTGGTCTGGTTGGAAAAAGATGTTTAGAAATTTGTGTTGAGCTGATGCATGAGATCAGTGTGGTTCATGAAGAGAGACACTTGGATTGGTACTCCCATATAACATCAGGGCACGATTTTCCCTTACCTATCTTATTTGGTATAGTTGAGATGCCCCACATAGTGGGAATGGGTTCATTATTGTTGGGTTGTTTCCTCAAGAGTTGTTACTCCCCTAATGGACATGGGTGCTGGTTCCCTAGGAAATTATTATAACTAGAAAGTGCTCCCACCCCATGTCAAGGAATGATCCCTCCATAATCATTGGATAGTGGAGTACATACTCTCATGTCCTTCTAGGATGTGGTTTCTCTAGCCATAGAGTTTTAATCCCCATGTCTTTGGTGTGGGTCCTCTATCTGTAGAGTCGGAAGACCCCTATCATTCCAGGGAGTGGGTGCTCTATACATGGTGTTCTACCAGAGTATGTATTGCCTGTAATTCTATGGAGTTTTTCCTCTAGCTCGGTGTAAAGACCCGTGAATTTCAATGAATTTTTTTTTCTTAATTTCTTTGTAATTTTACGAGTACGCAGTTTCTGATGGCACCTGATTATGAAGCCTGATGTGCCCGGAATAATTTTCTGATGTTTAGCTCGGGTACGTTCAGTGAATGAACGAGCATGTTTTTATAACATTTGAACCATTGCTCAGAATTGAAATCTGGGGGCACCGATGAACATGAAATGCTGGTAATTGCTTAAGGGGACCTTTACTGTGGTTTTATTTTCACGGGTGGACAAGTTAAAAATTGTGGATTAAATCATGAATAAATAAAATTGTGAGACAATTTTATTTTTATATATAAGGTGGTTTTATCCTACATGGGGGAGTTGGGGTGGGACCCACAAGCACCTAACTACCCATGTGAGGATAAATATGAGGTGGGGCCAACACGATCCCCAACCTTTCACATTCCCATAACTCACTTTTAACTCTCATAAACTCCCCTTTATTTATGTAACTCTTCCACTTCCTTATTAAATTTTCCAACCTACCTCTTAATTAATTAAACAATTCTATATTTAGTTAATTATGAGGATTTGATTTTCAAAATTTGAATGGCTTGGAAAGTTCAATTACAATAAGGTGGAAGAATATTTTAATTAGGTTAATCTTGTGTTGGGAAAATCTTATGGAGAGAGAGCTCTAGAGTTTTGAAAAACTTCTTCCTCCGACGAAGAAAAATTCATCTCCTTTGTTGAAGAACGCCAACTCTCCAACGAAGAACATCAACTCGACGACTCCAATTTATCCATCCCTTTCATCCTCTGTGACAAGGGAGGAGACACTGATGTGGGAAACTCACTAATGATGTCTCCCCTAATTTTATTCTCTCTATGACAAAAAAGGGGAGATGTTGATTCCTCCTCGGACGCTCTCCATCGACTTCTAGGAAACCTCACCCCACGATGCCGTCTTACGCGACTCCGATGTTCATTATCTTTTGTTGACTTAGGGGTTATTTTTTTCTTGTTTAAGACATTATCATCGTTCTTCATTCCTTAAGGAATTGGCCGCATGATATCATCGTAACGGGAGGAGATCAGACCACACGTACATGGCCGATTCTCCTCCCCTCTTCCTTGTTGACCTTCATTGAAGTTGGAAGTGGAGGCGCATGGTGTCGTTGCACCGTACGGTGATCGACAAAGAACCGCATCCATTCAAGGTCGTGGGGAAGGTGTCACGGTGCCATTTCACCACACGGAGATGAAGTGGACCGCGTCTATAGCGGGTCGCGGCAGTGGTGCGCGACGTTGTGCCAGTGAGGCCGAAGAAGTCCATGGCTAGGAGCTGTCCACGTTGGAGGGGCGTGGCGCCATCGGGCTGCGACGGTGAGACGAGCTTCGGTTTAAGGCCTCAGCGGACCAGTAGGGGCAGCCGGCCGAGCCGACCGCCGGCGACGCAAGGAGGCGGGTCCCCCTATGGGACCCGCGGTGCCCCACAAGCTGGCAGGCCGTAATGGTCGGTCGTTACCTGGAAAACCAGGGGGGTGTAACCCCCCCCCCCCCCCCGACCTGCTGTTAGGGCAGACCCCACTAGGCTTGCCTTTTCCAGAAAAGGGGGTCGCGCCCCTTGCGTCCCGCTCAGCCAGCGCCGAGCCACGATAGGCTTCCGAGCCGGGCCGCAGGCCGCACGGGCTGGGCCAGCCGCGCCCCGCCGGGCCGGGCCGTGCCCCACCCGGCCGGACCCAGACCCGGGTCAGGTCGACCCGGGGGGTATTGGGCCGGGTCGGACTGGGCCCAGAACACCTATTTTTTGACCATTTTCTGTTAAACGGTCATATCTTGAGCTACGGACATCTGATCGATGCACCGTCAGTTGCGTAGGATTCCTCGAATCGATATGGTCGTTTTGTTATACAACACTTTTTATTTTGGCGAAGTATCGGTATGGCCAGGTTGGTTCGAACCCAAAACCAACCGGGCCCTCTTAGCGGAAACACTTATAACTTGATCTCCGGACATCCGATTGACGTGACGTTGACTTTCATGGATTCCTCTTGATGAGATGGTTCTTTTGGAATAAATCACCTGAGGCTTGGACATAGTTTGAATATGGCCGGGTTGGATCGTACCTAAAATCCAACCGGGCCCCTGGAACGGTAATACAAATATCCCTCAGAGCGGACGTCCGTTTGACGAACCGTCTGTGGCGTTGATAATCTCGTTGAAAAACGGTCCCTTTGATTATACCCTATGAGAGTTCAGGGTACAGTTGAGATATGGTCGAGTTGGTTCGTACATGAAACCAAATGGGCCCCCTGGACGAAAAGGATAATAACTCATAGACTGGGCGTCTGATTGACGCGCCATCTATTGCATTGAGACCCCTGAGACGAGGCGGTCCTTTGAGATAGTTCTTTGTGGGAATTTGTGATACTGGGAGTATAGACCAGTAGCTCGTGGAGCATATCCTCCTGGAGATGAGCGTACAGAGTGCGGAGATCTAATAGTTGTGGACCTGACAACTGCTTGACCGATTCAACTTGGAGTGAGTCGACTAGCCCAGTGGACGGAGCGCCTGGTATTTGGTGGCAGACACACGGTGGACGGAGCTCCTGGTAGTTGGCAGCAAACCCACGGTACTCGGAAGGAGGATTAGCTCTATAGGTTATTAGGGGAACCACTAATGTGTTTGGGAAGCAGACCCCTGGTGGGGAGCACTACTGTGTTTGGGTGCAGACCTGCGGTACTCGACATGAGGAGTACCACAAAAGTATAAGGATAGAGAGTAGCACCTCAGTGTCATGATAGGTCCACTATACACGACAGAGGAAGAGTTTTCCAACAGCCGTGGTTTTGACATCATGAATAAAATCCTGGTTTGAGCTGAGTCAAAGACCTTTGTGATTTCTCATGATTGAGATGGGTTACATGATAACTTAGGTATATGTATGGGCATATACCTAAGTAGTGGTTATCCATTGATTTCATATATGTGTGATAACTCATGATAGATATGGGTTACTTGATTACTTAGGTATAAGTATGGGATTATACCTAAGTAAGAGTTATCTGTTGGAATCCTTCTTTGTGGTTATCCTTGTTGGATTTAGTGAGACCTTGAGGGTCTGGGGTCCCTACTGAGTATCGTCGTACTCACCCATGCACAGGCTATGCCCTCACCCCATTGTGTTGGTTGCAGACGACGGATAGTGCTGATGGAGGTCGAGTGAACGAGGACTGGACAGTACCCAGAGATGGAGCTCACGACGAGTCGGTACACGGAGGTCGACCACACGACAATTCGGTACCCGGTGGAGGTTGACTGAAGAGGGTGCTGAGGAGGTTATCTATACCAACCCTTCAGGTAGGATTCGAGGTGTATAATCCATGAGCTTCACTATCTATACCTACATTTCAGGTAGGATCTATGGTGGACAACCCAGGAGCTGCATCCATCTTCCAGCTGTTTTCCTTCTTGAGTAGTACTTTCGTTTAGTTTTAGTTGTACTTTTCCGTTGGGTTTGTATTCTGGCCCATTAACTTTTCAGCACTTTATGTTGTAATTAGTGTTTACTTCTTCTTGTACTCTATGTTGTTTGTTTACTTTTATAAACTCAATGCCTTCCCTTTTTATCAGGATTTATGCCTATGGTTCTAGTATCTAGCCCCTGGCCTATAGAAGGCAGGCTTGGGGTATTCACGGCACGGGCCCTGAGGATGGTTTGTGACACTCGGGGTCGGTACCCCTCTGTCGTGTTAGGGAGTGGTTCAACCATATTAATCGAGTTATTAGATTAGTACACCCATGTAATTATAGGGTGTGGGTCCACATGACAAAGAGCAGTACCCCACACATTGGGGTCATGTGTTCTCTATCATTTGAGTGGTAATCCCTTTTGTACATGGTGAGGGTCATCACTAATGAAATATTAATCTGCATTATCCAACAAATAGTTGAGAGCATGTCTTCTATTGGAGTTGGAGCTCCCTCGGTTGTTGAGTATAGTTATGAGGAGGGGGAGCCCCAATAGATATGAGTGATTCCTAGTTATGATTTACTTCTCCCTCGATGGACTGAGGCTTGTTCTACTCTAAGAAGAAGTTAATGGGGATTTGTAGAATAGTTCGGAGATGAAATTTCCTATACTGTGGGGATGGGTCGAGGTGTGGGTCGCTCAATTCACTCTCATTAGATATGATACATATGTGGAATAGTTTGGAGTAATGATTTCTCAATTGTGGCAGTGGTGGGGGGGCTCTTCACCTTGGGTTTCATTAGTTTGTGTAGTGTGAAAAGTAGCGATTATAGGACGTTTGGTGTTAGGAACTAGATTTGGACCTAGTAAGTTGTTCCCAATGGAGCATGTTCTATCAGACATACCATAAGAAATGGTTGGGATATTCCCAATGTACTGTATCTCTCATATGGGTTCCATTAGGGATGCTTTAGTTTTTTTAGTGTGTTCTCCTCATTTTATGTCTTATCTTTAGAGCCTCTAGTAGAAGTCATGTTATAGGAATGAGGTTGGAACATCATGAGACTTTGAGACTGAGAAGAGTATATCTAGGTGTTTTCTATGATTCCTTACAGTTCTTTCACTTGTTGGGATTGACACCCATTATGTATTAAGATAACAGGTCATGTACAACATTGGATGGTTCACGATGGAGTTTCAATCATGATTGGGTTCCCTTTGGCTCTGTTAAGAAGACTATTGCCTTTTATTTTCTCACTTTTTTGGGGATTTTTTGGGTACCTTTGAAGTATTTTTATATACTAGAACAAAAATCACGTTTAACTGTGCCGACATTTAATAGTGCTAGAAAAATGCACTGAGGAAGTCAATCTTTATCAGTGCTAAATAAATGTGAAAATAAAGGGAACCTTTTATCGGTGATTTTTTTTTGCTGATAAAAGGTCACCCATATCAATGCTTTATTTTAGATCTAAGAAAAGATATCCTTTATCAGGACCTTATTAGCTCTAATAAAGGTCAACAATAATATGAAATAATTAATAAAATAAAATTATTTTTTACAATATCTTTAAGTAAATATTTATTTTTAAAAATATATAAAAATGAATATACCTATATATAAATTATAGAAATAACAAAAAGTATATATCAAATATATAGCTATGTAAAATGAATAAAATGACAAAAATAATTAATTGAAAATTTAAAATGTGTAAATTATTATAAGTATTACACAATTTATTAATTAAAAAACTATTTATAAAATATTAATAATTTTAATATAGTTATATATTAATATAATAAATATTGATAAATAGAATATATTAAATGTATATATATAAATGAATATATAATTCAACAAATTTTTTTAAAATGAATAAATGACCAAATTAGTTAAAATTTTAATAATAAAATGATTTTTAATAAAAATGAATAAGTATAATATATATATATATTAGTTAAAATAATAGTAAATAATATAAATTAAATATAAACATATAAAAATTGAAAAAAATTAATTAAAAACATATTAATGATTTATTCATTTTTAATGTTGTTGGATTTTTAAACATAACATATATCAAACACCGTGTGTTACGTTGATTTCACGTACATATATATATGAAAATAATGACGTTTTATATATAAATTCACACACAAATATATTTACACAATATATAGTAACTCATACACAAAATATTTATTTAATTTTTTTCAAATTTCAATATGTATTAAAATTTCATTATAACATGACAAATTTAATATGTTAGGTTATAATCAGTCAGTTTTATTGATTTATTTTTAGTACTATTATAGTTTTAGAATTCATTTTAAAATTATTTTTTTTATTTTTAAAATTTATCAATTTTTTATAATTTATTTTTATTTATTTATTTACTTAATTTTAGTATTTTTAATATGTATTCATCCTTACATCAATATATTTATACATATTATTTATTAATTTATATTTAAATAACATGGCATATACATTTAAAAAAAATTAAATAGTAGTAATTATGAATTATTCAATTTCTCTCATTTTTCAAATGAATGTTTTTAAGATTGCATATCCAATAATACTGTTAAAAATATATTTTAAATAAATATTACCAAATATATATATTTTTAAATGTATATTTATTATCTTTAAAATTTATATATATATAATTATTATAAACAAATAATTATTATTATTTATATAAATTTATATATAATTAAAAATAAATAATTATATATCTTTAATAATTACAAAATTACTATAAATATATTTAAGTGAAACCTTTATCAGTGTGAAAATTTTAGCACTAATAAGGAATGATCATTATGAGTGCTGAAAAAGTATTGTTGAAAAGAAACTGAATATGTGCTAAATCAGTAGGGCTGAAAAAGTTTTTTTATCACCCATTTTTTTGCACTGATAAATATCACTTTTATCATTACTTATCAATTTAGTATGGGTAAAAGTGGTATTTATTAGAACTCTTCTGAAAGGATTGTTAAATGTGTTCCTGATCTATTTAAAAGAACCTTAACCGGTACTCAGTCAATCACAATTCTCAAGCTCTCACGTAATTCCTTTGCTATCTGCATGAATCCTTTGTGTTATCTATGATGATTCAAGGCTATAATCAAATATTTGGTATTTTATACTTTTACTCAATCATTTGTTGAACTTTTATATTCCTCCTATGAAATTTTCATAATGTCTTTAACCATGGTGTTCCCTACATCTCATCTCCTCGCCATTATCAGGTTGAATCTTCTATGTTCATATAAGGATCATAATTATGTACCATTATATTATTCACTAATTTGTGTCGCATGTAATGATGAAATGAATCATAGTATTCCTCACTAAATTTTTTACCCCTAATCTGTTGATAAAAGAATACAAAAAATCAATATGTGCTCTCAATACTTTATTTTCCTATTATAAAATAGGATGAAACCATTATTTTAATGCCCTAACCCATATTACACAGATCTAGTAAATTATTTTCCAACATTGGAATGATTACAAGGAATCATGTCTCGAAGTACATCTCGGTTTACCAGTATTAGAAAATATATTACACATATGAACATTACATTATAGTTTCTGACATAATATATATCATAGATAATCCTTTTAAAAATTCTATTATTCCCCTATCTTAGTCCTACATATTAATCAAAATAAAGTTCTTGGAATACTGGAAAAACCAAAAATAAGAAATGGGTGATCTCATATGCTCAGTAAGGGTAAATAATTTAGTGGAAGCTATAAACTTTTAAGGCATGATGATTAATAAAAACCAGAACCTTTAGTACATAAATATGAAAATAATATGTCAAAAATAACTAAAACATTACCATATAAAAATTTACAAGGATATTCAACTAGTCGAATAATCACATGTAATAACTTATATCATAATAAGGGAATGCATAATGTTGGATATCATAACTACATAGTCAAGGCCTCATGCTAAGACTGCAAAAAAAATTGTCAATCCCTTATTCCAAGACACTAATTTGTCTCATGAGACCTACCGATGCATCGAGGGGATATAGTGGGCCCTTCCTGTCACATACTAAGTCTAATGCATTCCTTATATGAAAATGCAGAAACATAACATAAACATTCATATTAAAACTAGCATACGAAATGTAAACACTTTAACCCTAAACTATGAATGGTATAGAAATTCAACATCCATAGTAAAACATATCATAGATAATTCAATACAATATGGATGATTTTATTAAAATAAATCAACCTAAATAAAAAATAATATCCAGAAAAGGATGTTCACAAAGTTGAAAATGATCAGTAAAACAATTTTAGAGAAATATCCCCTTTTCATAAAACCATTTAAAAGTCACCCAATTTATAATGGAAGATATTTAAAATATATTTTTAAATCAACTTGTCTCATACCACATTGAATATTTTTCAACTAATTAACATTTTAAGACCTTCATTTCAGTTTAAATAAATCCATAAAAACATTTTTAAAACAAATATATTAATGAGAATTGTTTAGAAGAATAAATATTTAAAACATTTAAAATGATGTTATAGATAATGATCTCTTTAAAAGAATCATTTTTAAATTTCTTTTATGAAACATGTACGTGGATAATAAATATCTCCTAGTAAATACTTACACATAAACAATCTCGGATAATAATGATATTGTAGAATTAACCATTAATTTTTACTTTCCTTTGGTTGCTGGTACATTTAACCTCTTGTATAACAACCATAGTAGGTTATTAAATTATACAAAATCCATATTCATATTTATTATTTAATACATTATTCATTTATGACTTTATACTACTTATTTAATAATAACATCCAGTTTAAAATAACATTTCTGGTAATAATCGGTTTCTTTATCGTACGTGTTTTATAATTCCATTCCTAATCGAATCCATAATATCATCATTTAATTGATTCCAGAATATAAAAAAATTTTGTATCACGTATATAAAGAATATAAATATCTATAATAGATAGATATATGAAATCTAAAACAATATTTATGGAGATAGTAGGCCATAAATATGCATAAACATTTTTTCTGTTTTAATATCGTATTTAAAAAACGTAAGCGAATGAGATATATTTAAATACATATATATATATATATATATCAATTAACATTATTATTTCATATATTACATATTTAATAATAATATATATTTTTAAAATTTTCATTGAATAATGAACATGGAAATGAATCTAATCACATCGTGTAGACAGTAAGCCATATGTACGCACGAGCGACTATTTCATTATATTGATTATGAAATTGTATGTAATTGGATAGTATATTATATAAAAATAATCATTATAATGTTTTTATTTATTTTCATTAATTATACTTCATTATTATACCCATAAAAATAATGATGTTTTGAATAACACACTACACCACGAAGTGGAGATGGTAAGTCGTGTATATGCACGTTTGGTGACCGTGCCATTCATATTGTTGATAGAATAATGAATTTGGTTGAAATTTTTTTATAATATCATGAAAGTATGTATTAGTGATATTATTTATTATTATTTTATGGAAACCACAATGAAAGAGGAAGTGGAAGAAGAAAAGATCACTAAAATAAGTGATGAAATAATTACCTCTTCTTCATGTGGTTCCTTTTAATTTGAAAAAAATGTCTAGTTTTTTTATTTATAATCAAACTAAGGCCTTTAAGATGAATTTATAGTATCTTTGAGGACATTGGAGTAGGGTTTGGCTGACCCAAAAGTCTTTCGAGGTGTGAATTTAAGAGAAGGGGAGGTGCCCTTTTATAATAAAGGTGAGGGGCACTTTAGAAAATGATTCAAATATTAATTTATTCTAAAATACTTTTCAGTTTCTTATAGATGAAAATAGATTTAGTTCGAGTATAAGGTTGGTATGGGTAAAATTATTCTAAACAAATAGGTATTAGACATGTTTTGTTTGCCATATTAACCTTATATTTTATATTTAACTCTTACTGAAATAGTATAACTTTTACCATGTCTTCTTGTATTTTTATATTATGTGGTTAATAAACATAAAGAGAACCTAAAATGTTTCATAAATGACATATATTGCCCTATATAAGTTCTTTTGGAATAATATTGTATTTTTTGAAATATTATATCATTAAATAAAACACTATTTGTTTTAAAAAATCATTTATGTCAATTTTAGCACTATTTAATATATGGTTTTTGTGAAGGTCATAAAAACTTGATTACTTTGAAAAAATATATTTAATCCACAAAAAAAATTCATATTCACCTATAAAATTAGTGGATGGAATCAAAACATCCAAATTTTATTTATTTTAATATTTATAATAATATTTATAATAACATTTATTTGTCTCTTTCATTAATAATTAAAATATTGTGTCATTATTTTTTCATAAATATATATATAAATATTATGTCTAAAAATTATAAATAAAATACCATGATGTAGAAAATAATTTTTTTTGTAATAAATATTTATATTCAAAATGATCACTTAAATAACCCAATATAAAAATTGTTCTACTAATAGAAATAAGTTTATATTGCATTTTCCTTATCTTTAAATTAATTTTTATAAATTTTCATTTTCACTTATATGTGGCTCCACGAGGTCCCAAAATTGACCCAAAGATTCCTATGGATGGAAATTTATGATCCAATAGGGTTAGGGAACGTCTTATAGAAATTTAATATTATTATAATATTAATTTGTTATGTTTATTTACCATATTTATCATTTAACCATGCTAAATAAAATATTTAATGATGTTATTATTAATAATGTATGAAAATAAAAGTTGCCTATTTAAACAATTTTGTACCACCTAAATCCCAATATGGAATCCATTTTTCAAAATTAAAAACAAAATAGTTTCATAAATTAATTTTAATTTGATTCCTATTGTCAAAACCAAAAAGTGGGTTTTTAAGAAGTAAAAACTATCAAAAGATTGACATGTGTTTATGTAAACTTTAAATGTGAATTACACCCAATGACCTAAATTATATTAAATGATAAAAATATAATCTATTGATGCTTTATAACCACTCAAATCTAAATTTTATCACTCTAAATTATTTCAATTAAAAAATTTTAAAATTAAAATTTAGTATTTTTTGCTATTGATAAATATTTGAAAGTTATCAGAAAAGTACCAAAAATTCACCAAAATTTAATTTTTATATCCTAATATCAAAAATAAATTCTATTTAAACAAATTAAATATTTATGAGTGTTGGAATTTAATTTTATTATTTTTCACAAAAAGACATAAAAACTAGTTCTTTTAAGAAAATATTTTTTCCTAAATAAATATTTTATCAAAACATATAAATTTCATTATAAATATGTTTTATTTACGTAAAACATTATAAATAACATTTAAAAATCATTTTCATAGTATTCATATTATAATAATTATTTGATAAATAAATATATCCTTTAAATAATTATAATACTAATGTGTTGTTTCGCAGAAACTAAATCTTGCGTTTAATGCATGTTGAGTCGGTGATGCATGAAATATAAGATATTAAATTAATTTTAAGAGATAAATTACTATGAAATATTGGGTTTTTACAATAACCCCCCCCCCTAAATAAATTTTTTCCTTGCCATTTAAAATTAGTCTTTTAAAATAAATGGTTAAAAATAGAAAATACCTTTGGGAAAACCCCACAAAAGAAATATATTTATTGAAATTTAGACATAATAAGAGGGAAATAGAAATGATGAATTCGCTACGAAATTATTATTTTTAGTAGGAGAACATTTGTGTAAATTAGAGTCACATAATTTGAGCAAAAATGTAAATATTTTTATGGAGTGACTGAGGTCATCAATCACAAACATGTGAACAATAAATGGAAAATTGATTCCCTCAAAGCCATAAATATATGATGTTAATTTAAAATATCATTGGTTCTACAAAACATAAGGTATTAGGATAACACTTTTTTGTTTTAATATATTCTCTAATGTATAAGGGAAAAATAATACTTGACAAATAGAGTTCCATCTTCTAACTAATTTCTATCACAAACTCATCTTCCACTCTAAAAGACAATAGATCTAAAAAAATATTCGATTTATCCGAATCATATTGGGTTCCTGAAAAATAAATTTATAATTTATATGTCCTGCAATTTTTTTAAAAAAACTAAATTATAAAAACTAGGACATCAAGTTGGCCAGTGGAAGGTGATACACCATTTTCACCCTTCAACTGCAGGTTCATGTCTCGTGGCATTACTAGATGTGACAGGTTGTTGCTAGACCTTCAAGTTGTATTTTTTATACCAATCCAAAAATAATATTATGAAATGTTTTATCCTTAATCAATAGAATCCAATTCTCAACATAATTCATTCTAACGTTTAGACTTATCCAAAATACTTATTTCTAATCACATAGTCCAAACATTATAAGGAAGGTAAACAAATTGAAGATCTCTTTTTCCACGTAATAACATTTGAATACCATCATCATGTATTCTCATAAAAAATGGTAACAACCTTAATTTCATTAAAACATTATTGATTACATTAAATATCCCCTATTTATTATAGAATACTAGATATAATCCATAAGTCCAAAAATTTTGTAAACTCCAACAGTGATGGAATAAAAAATCAATTAATTAGATTCAAGGTAGTCAAAAATATATAATATAATTTGTCAAAATCAATCATATCTTATTCCAAAATAATTATCTTGGTTTCAGAAACTTATAAGGGTTATTTTTCCCCCAACCATATATTTTAAAAAATGTTTAACATGAAACTTTGTCACATTACTTGGTACCATAATATCTCAAATCCTAAATAAAAACATACTGCAGTACAATCCTTATATACTTTATTATTCTTATAACATGTTCATCATTAATACAATACTCAAATGGAAAAATACTTTAAATAAAACATAGGAACTCTAATCATTTATCTTCATTTTTGGTAGTATCATAACCTGATTATTATCCAATAGCATCATTTCAGATATACTATGATGATTGGGACAATAATTTGCGTAGAGTCCCAACACATTTGAGATGGTGCACTATACATTTGAAACCTTTTTCATACCCTTGCAATCATGAACATGGAGTCATTTTGTTCCACACATATAATAAACTCACATTCCTTTCAAGCACTTTCCAACGTGATTCACTCCAAAATTATCATATATGGGAATGCCCTTTCTCTACATCAATTTATCCATATTTCATTCTACCATTCTCTTCTTCTCTTTCTTCCTTTCAAAGCCATATTACTCAAAGAAGTCATTACATATCTTATTTACACATGATACTATTTCTTCATATGATGATAATAAATGGGAGACTATTTCCCTACTAAATGCTGGCGTAAAACCAAGAATGATATGATCCTTCTTGATCTTTGGATCATGCATATTTCTAGAATACATATTCCTTCTACTTGGAGCCATTTCTAAGTGAAGACATACACTAGGTCAGATCGTATCATAATTTATAATAGAAGAACTCAAAAATTTATCCACATCAATTGAATATCATCACACATCCAGTATGTTGATCATAAAAATTGTTTCTTTGTTAACATATTTTCTCATAAATCTTTCATAATGGTTTTTAAAGTAAATGTGAACTATACTAAGCATATCGCTTAGGAGTGTCAAACTAGGAGCGCAGTAGGGACCGTTGTCATTTACCAGGATACCCTGATTCAAGCTCGATACTCCATGTCTGTGTTTTCACTTTTAAGTACATATGATCCATAACTACGTCCACTTTTAGTATCCAGAAAGGTATGTATTTCATTGAAAACCCAAATAATATATACATTACTTAAATTTTTGGATATTATTCTATACTAATCCTTAAAATATATCTTATGGTAATGTATCCTAATCATAGTATATCTAAATATATTTCCAAGGTTATTTCTAAACATCCTATAATTCCAACTGTAATGCCCCGACCCCAGTTACGTAGATTCGGTGCATTATTTTAATACATTGGCATCATAACTTGGAATCAAGTCCCTATGGACTGATCAGTTTAGCAGTCTTTGAAAATAGATTACATAAATGAACATTACTATACAATTTCTAACATAAAATAAAACATATATAATCGTTTGAGAATGCCATTATTTCGCTAGAATAACCCTATATATCAATCATAATACATTTATTAGAATCCTGGTAAAACAAAACATAATAATGGGTAGAGCTTAGATGCTCTTTAAAGGTAAATAATTTCACAGAAGCTATAAACTTTTATGGAATGATTTGTAATAAAAAAAGATCCTTTTAAACATAAACTCGAACATAATATGGAAACCAAATCAGACATTACCATATAAATAGGCACATGGATAATGTACAAGTCAATTAATCACATGTAATAACTAAATTCATGGTGAGGGAATGCAAAATGTTGAACATCATAACTACATTGTTAACGCCTCGTTCCAAGACTGAAAATATTTTTGTTCAATGGCTTCTGTGAAGACACTAATTTTTATCATGAGACATACTGATCCATTGAGGGGATATTGCGGGCCCCACCCATCACTTACTAATCCCAATGCATTCCTTATATGAAAATTTTGAAACATAACATAAACATTCATATTAAAACTATCATACGAAATTTTCAATACATTAACTATAAACCATTAATGTTATAAAAATATCACATCAACAGTAAAACATATCCTTACTCATTAAATACAATATGGAAGATTGTATTATAACAAATCAACCTCAATCAATAATAATATATAGTAAATGATGTTGACATAGATGAAAATGATCTGTAAAATTATTTCTTAGAAATAAACATTTTTCATGAAATTGTTTAAAAGTCACAAAAATTATAACGGAATACATTTAAAATATATTTTTGAATGAAATAATCCCATATCACATTTAAACTATTGAAAGTAATTATCATTTTTAAATACTCATGTTCATTTAAATAAATCCATAAAACCATTTTCAAAACATGGACATTAATGAGAATGACTTAGAGGAATAAATGTTTAAAACAATTAAATTAATGTTTTATTTAAAGTTTCCCCTAAAAATCCTTTTTGAAGAACTTTTATGAATCGTGGACATGGATAATAAATATTTCCTAGTAAATACTTACACATAAACAATATCGAATAATAATGAGATTGAATAATTAACCCTTATCTTATACTTTTATTTGTTCAACGGTTTGTTTAACATTCATTATAATGACCATAGTATGTTATTAAATTATACCATAACCATATTTATATTTATGATATAATATTTAATTAATTTACTTATTTATACAACTTATTTAATAACAATTTTTATGTTGAAATAACATTTCGGGTAATAATTTCTTTCCTTATTGTACGCCTTTTAACTTGTTATTCTTGAAATATTTTTACCTTCATAAACAAGACCCTTAAGTAAATTTTTGAAATCTTTTGGCCTGGATTTTCTTTAATCCAGTCATTCCTTCATAATCATAAATTACTACATCAACAAGAATCCACCAGGGTCCTCTAGGCCAGATCCTAGAAATAACACCGTAAATGGGTTCCTTAATCTAAATCTAATCTCTCCAGCCAAAAAATCACTCATAGTGAATAATGTCCATTAGTATCATCGTAATCAAATTTTGGAATCACTAAAAGAATATGATAATCCATAATGAAATAACTCTATAGAGATGGAATGAGGAACTTCTAAATATCCATGTCGTCATAGGTCGGTCGTCCCAATCATTATGGCATCATTTTACATAAGTTCTACTAACACCAATTCCCACATACTACTGGGGGAGAAACACTCGGCCCATGATCATCTCATCTACCATGAAGCTATAACGCCTCTCAAGGCTCAAAAATGTCCTACTAATTCCATTTTCTCCCAAACCATCACATCACACTACACGGAAGTCACTAAATAACCTATGTTAAGGGAATATATATTTACATAACTCAACAAGGTTCTCAACCATCTTGTTACATGTATCATAAGTCATATATTTATAACCAATGCCACTAAAATTGGTGACTGAGGTGTTAGTCCATGTCATAATGATCCATCGTATCCCTTGGAGCTTTATCCATTTCAAGTCATTTGATTTAATTGAAGAAATAAATTTAATCAAATAATTTTATCACCCATAGTGGGGAGACCCCACATATCTCACTCAATATATATATAAAAAATTAAAATACCATAGGGGAGAAATCAGTGGACCACAATCATAATTAGTGTTATTTACATTATTCATATCTTAGTGAGTCTCTCCCATGATCAAACAATCCATATTGATAGCCACTCATCACTGTAAAACCCTCTCTCAAACCACAACTTTGAATAATAAATTAAAATAATTATAAATGAATTCTAAAATCAATTGTAATAATTTATAAATAATTTATAAATCAATCCAATGGGGAATATTTTCTTAAATTCCCACATATCCAACTCATCATGGTAATATTGTGGACAACCACCCACCGAAGGTATGCGGTGCACTCCTGACACAATCCAATTAGAACTTCGTATCGTATGATATTAATTCAATCACAAAATTAATTTATATTAAAAAACCTGAATAAATTCATATAGAGACATGAATTATAAATAATAGTGTTTCATGACACATTGGAATTGTCTTGGTATGTCCTCTAGTTATTCTATACAGAATCCCCATCATCTTAGGAAAAGTCCACCATGCTCTATTAAAATCATATTAGTCCACTAAAAAAAATTTCCAAAATCAAATTCTATGTAAGGGGAAGAATAAAGAAGGAATATTAGATGAGAAAAAAATCATAAAACATAAAAAAAAAATCAATTAACACAAAAGATTGAGGAGACATCAATAGATGAGGGGGAGGGGGTTTTGTGGTCAAGAATGGACTCTCCTTTTATAAGACCTGACTACCAGGATATTGGGGCCAGCCTGTAGAAATACAGGCATACCCATGTTTAAAAAAATGTAAGGGTAAAACTAAAATTTGGTTTCTATGCACCATGGAATGTTTCCCTTCACCGAAAACAATTTAAAGGAATAAACACTTATGATATGTCATGGCATAACACTCTTGGGGAGTTACCGTATGCACAACATCCCCAACCCTACAATGAGTTTCTCTCTACTCTATGATTCATTATAAATAGGGGATTCCACCCCAACACCATATAATGTTCCAAAACATAGATCACAATGTTTTCTATCCCAAAACTGGAATGACACCCCATATTTAAAACCATATCCTAGTGCTTTATAGATCTTTCAAAGAGGGACATCCTGCATGCACTACACCATGCACTATGAAATAGTTCTCTTATTAGTCCATAAAATGGGAACCATGGATAAACCATGGTGCGTCTAAACAAGCCTAACATATAGAGACTATCCTATGATGCCACATACCCAACCTAGGTTCTATGACCATCTGATCTAGGTGTATCACCCTCCACTACAATGTCCACAATGGAGTGGTCCTTGTCTTGGTGGTGCATTTACACCAAAAATTTCGTTTTACGTCCACTCAACATCACTATTTCTCCCACTCAAGGACCCAAATAACCTTTAATTCATCTTTTATAATAAAAAATATATCTTCATGATGTTTAACTCTCACAATTACAATACAAACCCTCATAAAAAATGACAAATTCAATAAAAATCACTCTAAATATTATTAGCTTATTAGACATTGGGTCTTATAGTTACCCACTATAGCACCTATCATCTTAAAGATTCACAATTTCAATTATCTATAAAACAGAACCCATTCATATCATCAATTCATAACAAAATCATCTTGTTTTCCTAGAACCCCTAATAAGATTTCACCATGTAACTCTAAGAATTAGGTGTAATATTCATCAAAATCTCATGTTATCTCTTTTCATTATCACCGGATCATTGAGACGATTCTTACCTTCACCCATATCTCCAAATAAACAATGACTTCGTAAACTAATTGATCATTATTCCTATAGTTCTCCCAACCATAAGGCTTATCTTGTATGGGGTTCCAAGGCGTGGTGCTCACCATCAATAAAATTTCCTTCCAAAAAAAATTTCAAATGATCCTAAAACCCACTTGGTGTGGGTTACATCTTATTGTAACCAATTAAAAATGAAAAAATAGTTTTCCTCCTCCTATTGATAATTTTTTAAAATTCTTGGACACAACCACCGACTCTCTTAAAAATCACATCATCACAATGCAAATACCCAGGGTGCAACCACACGATCGTCCAACCTTCCATACTAAATAATGACCCCGAAAAAAAGTAAAATTACTTGGTTGTTTACTTGGATAATTAAATATTTTAAACTACTATCCAATATGTATAGGAAAATATCTTTCCTGAATCACCATAATATCACATCATCTATATATCGAGATCAATTCCAATGCATAGAATCAATCCAAAATAACATAACTATATTTTATCTAATATTACCTAATGAAATTAATAAAATTTCATCCACCTACTCACTAACATCCATGAATCACCCCAACCATCCAATGATTGGTTTATTCACTCCCCAAACACTACCAACACAAGGTAATATCTTCATGGCCCATGCTCTATCCTTACCACACAAGATTATTGGATTTGTTACCGTATCTCATAACTAAGAACCATTGAGAAAAATCCAATATTAACCATTCATGAATCCCCAAAATATTAATCCTCATGTATGTACTATAATTAATCATGAAAATAAGGTTACACACTTCAATAGACATTGGTGCACTCTACATCATATGGAATCCCTGATACTATAACATGAGTGAAACCTCAATAGGTTCTATACTCACATATCCCGAAAAATTCATTTCAAGGTACACCATTAGGTCAAATACATAAAAACACTTTAATCCATCTCTATTGACTCCTCCCATTATATAGAGACAAATCTCACCCTCATCAAAACCTTAATAAATCATACCCACACTAGACAATACTAAACTCACCATATCCGCGATCAAACTTAAGTGAGACAATGTTAAAAATAAATTTTAAAAGAACATTTGTTATCCTATAATCATTCCTAATCATGCCTATATATTTACCCATCCAACAATGACTCCCACATGACAATCACATATATAAAAAATAGACATTGTTGCTCCTCTTTAAAATCAAGACATTCACCCATGTAACGTTCTACCGCACGATCTACCCCCAACCCATGAATAATTTCAAACCCCACAATCTTCTACATATTATCTATCCATTTTATATATTACTATCTAGGTTCATAACAAACTATTTTATTTGGTACTATAGTTAAAATGAATATGGTTATCTATCCAACTAATTCTACCCTCAATCCCAAAAAATTATATCAAAGAACCTAACTTACTTTCATTATAGAACAACATGGAATACTCATGCTTATATAACATACCTAGTATAACATCTTCTGCACTAAAATCAATACCCTAATCATCCAAAAATAATTTCCTCGTCAATGTTACTTAAAAACAGCGGATAAACTGTCTATCAAGTAACCCACAAGAGCATCACACGGATCACAAATTCCCTAGGACACATACAAAGGCAACTGGGCTCTCCCACATAGCCTATAAACATTATATCACATTGGTTGAAACTCCTGGTAATAATATATAATGAATTTAGATTTTTTAATATTTAAATTATTATTATTTTCAATAACTTGTGTCAAACCCAACACTGAACTAAAAACACCAAAAAAATGAATAATAACATATTGAAAATACATTAATAATATAATCATTAGTATATAAAAGGATAATAATAAAAAAAAATGTTTATTTATTAATTTTTTTAATATTTTAAAAAACTAATCTTTTGATGAACCATTTATAGAAGTGGAATTTTATATTAAAAAAGGAATGTGATAATGGTTAAAATTTTATCATAATATTTAATATGTAAATATATAAACTAATAAAAAAATATTAAATTACATATAAATATTTGTGTGAGATATATTATCGAAATTTATTGAATGTTATTAATTTAAAATACCCCATTTTTAATTCAATTCTTGAGTAAATAATAATATTCATTGACAATATAAAATAGGAACCTATTTGGAAATAAGTTTTAAATATGGTGTTTATTAACATATTAATATTTTTGATTGGGGACAAATGATTTATAATGTAATTGTATCTTATTGAGTGTATTTTAATTATAGAAAAATACAATAGTATGAAAACATGTGAATCTTTTTCTTCTACATATTGAAAAATTACAAAGATGAGAAGTGACCATGCCATAAATGATCACTATGTTAACTATTAGCATTAATTGAGCACCACCCCGTGTATTGAGAACCTACAATGAGATAGTAGGTATGGTTACCATGCCTTCAAATTACCATAGGAACATTTCATGGTCACTTTCACACATTACCGCACCTTATTCTTATGGTAGGTATACCATACCTGAGAACCATCAGCAGACCATGTGAAGAAAACTTATTAACTGTGCCACCCCCTTTCATAGTAAGCATATATACAGTGTGAACCCTTTTTCAACTCCATCTCATGGTCAATATATTATTTGTGTCCATCATGATTGGAAATATTATCGTGATCATTTCACACCTGTGTTTACTTTACCCCCAACCTATCATGATGCCACACAACCATTAATAGACCCCAAGCCTCCACATTCCCTGAAGAACAAGAAACCAATCAAATAATAATTGAATATGATCCAGAGTTATGAAGCTACTATAGATGTTTCCACCCCATCATGTGGGAAATCCAGGCACCACATACCCTACCATCACCAACATTTTTTCACACAAAATTCACATGGATTTAATTCAATGCATGAAATATAATTTGGTGGCGGAAATCAATGGTAAATAGAGGTTTTGAATAAATAGGATTTAAAATTTGTAGAAAATATAGTGATCATTTTATTTCTGTATATGAACCGAAATATAAAAATAAAAGTAATCAATGGGATTTAATTGGTGATAGGATCAATACAAACCAATTAGAATAATAATACATCTGTGGAATGGGGGAATGATCCAATGATATGTCTCTAATTATTAAATTAACAATAAAACCAACCAATTTGATTAAATATTTCATTCAAATGTAACCCAAAAATTAGGATTTCCAAACACATAAATCACTATCATTACTTGATATGTGAGCATCAAACATGGTTAAATTTCAATGGAATATGTGTTCTGTATATATATTGTATAAAATGATTTCAAATGATCATTTCCATTTTGTCCAAAATCCCTTGTTTTGATCTCGATGGTATGATAATTGTTTTGTAACGACATTTAGCTATAAAGAACATAACACAAGAGGAAATAAATTTTTTCACCATTCCACTTGATGATAATACATACATAGTTTTGTTAGAAATATGTAGTGATAAGTTAAAAACTTGAAGGTAAGATAGATCATTTGAATTTGAATGAAATGTGCGTAAAAAATTTCTATACTAAGAAATGAAAGTTAAAATTAAATGATCATCATGATTGTGAACTCAAAATTGGAATGATTGGGATGTTTCATAAGTTTAATGTTTTATCTTATGAGTACAAAAAATAGTCAGGTAAGGTCATCTATACATGCTACAATAAATTGTTTACTAGAAGAATATTTGAGGCTCAATGCATGTTGAAGTCTTTTGCCTTCCCACATGAATGTTATTCCCAGGATTAGCTCTTCAAAATGAAACCTGGATAAGATAAATCATGGGATGATCTAAATAAGGCCATCAAAAAAAATTCCCTTCTCGAGGAGTTAACAATATAGAATTTTGATGTCCAAAATAGAACAATTAATTATGGAAACTCTATATGCGTTTAGGGAGATATTCAAGAAACATTCCACCCACAACACACACCAGCCATATGAAGAACATCACATCCTAGACTTTTTATAAAAAATATTTTTGGAAAATAACTGGAACCTTCATTATGTTTTTTCAAGGGTAGAACTGATTGGAATTTTTTCTAGTTGAAGTAAGATTACTCATAGAGAGTGTATCATAAAATTAAAATCCATTTGTTATGGTAAATGAAACCAGAGGCATATATGAGGTAAAAATTTCCAACATACATATATTTGAAAATATAATTGATGATGTAACATCCCTTGTGAGGGAGTTGAAAAAAAAACCCTACGAATCGTCACCCACTACAACCCCAATGGTCTTCATGTTGTGTTATTCCTTGGATCATTTCATTGATGGATTTAATCAAGTTCAAGGGACTAAAAGTTGGGATGGCATGTACCAAAAGAAATCATAGAACCAACCAGGTAGCAATAAAGGATTTAGAGAATTTTCCACCAACCTGTTTGAAGTATGGAGCCCACAGACTCAGATTCCACCATCTCAACAGAATACTCAAAAACCTTTTCAAACCATTCCATTTCAAATATTGAGTTTACAACCGTATAAAAGATATAAGTAAAATTTAAAGAACCATCCTAGAAGCAATTATTTATGTAGCTAATAAAATATCATAATAACCAATAGACCACTCTAACCACTCGTGGATCCAAATTGATGGAATTTAAAGGAGAGTTTAAGAATATGTAGGAAACTCATAATAACATAGTAAATCAAGGATTAGTTAGGCTTCCTGCTCAACCAATTCCTATCCATGAAGGAATTTCTTTTCTAGAACATAGTGGATTAGAAAGGAGATATAAAATAATGATGGATCATTCAAAAAAATTAAACTTTGAAGTGAAAAAATACATGCATAAGAATAATCATCATAAGGAAAATAACCTAAGGATGATGTATTGAAGGCACCATGAAAGAAAAGAAAATTGAAAAAAATATAAATCCCACAAAAACTCCAACATCCCTTCCTCTCAAGGATTAAAACCCCAATTAAACCATGTAAGAGTCACTACATCATGATATTGTGGATATCCTCAAGAATTTATAGAACAATATACCCCTTCTAGATTCCATTATCCAGATTTTTATGAATAAAAAAATCATTAAATACATGTGTATTGGTAGAAGGATATTATGAGGGAATAAAAAGGTTTGGTTTGGTAATAATATTTATTCCATTTCCCCCCTCAAACCCCCCATAAATTTCATGATCCAAGTACATTTTCTATTCCCTATAAAATTGGGAAGCTGACCTCACTACTACTAATCAGTGTTATAAAAGCGATTGAAACCACTTTTAAGAGCACTAGAAGAGCAATGTTAACCACGAAGAAGATCAAGGGGGTCACCTTTAATAGATCTAAAAACACTAATAATGGAGCCCCTTTTTCCATGCAAAAAAAATCCCTAATAATGGTCCCACATTAATCAAATCTTTTTTGGAATGGATACTAGGCCACCTTTAGCAGCATTATTTTCAGCGTTGATGAAGACCCAATTTATCAAAACTTAATTATATATGATAAAATGGGCTTTTATCATCACTAAAAAGAGCATAGATGAAGGCCTTGTCAATTTTAATGTGTTGTTTATTTAACAGCACACCCAAAACCTTCACACCAACACAAAACATCATCTAAAGATGAACAAAGCACATAAGAACAAAACAACACAGACAATAGTTTTGAAACCAATGTTATATACATTTACGTGATATCATAAATAAAGAGAAAACACTATTATATACATTTCATACAATTTATTATATGGTCACAATTACAATTAGTTAACAAACTGTTTAATTAATTAATGTTTCATTCCTTGGCATCTATGATTCCCTCTCAAAAATTGACTTTTATGGTATTAGTTGCTGAAAAAAGCAACCGAACACAAGAATAAAATTCCACCTATATATGAAAACAAATATTATTTTAGTAATAAAATAAGAAAATATATTAAACATTAATTTTAAACAATACATTAATAAAATGTCAATTTTTAATAAAGAAGGCACATTTGGAGTTATATTGGTCATGTCGTGCATCGTATTGACGTTTTGTTGATTCTTACATGTCACAAATGAGTCATAAGTCATTGTTTTAAACTAATAAAACAATATGAATGGTTTGGATTGCTTTTGAGTGTGACACATGTTCTTTTACTAAATTTAATATCATTTTAAACAACACATTTGGAATTATATCAGTCACATAGTTCATCGTATTTAGGTGTGGTTGATTCATACACATCAAAAATGACTCGTTGATCATTTACCTAAAGTAACAAAACAATCCAAATGTGTTTTCTCGGTTTGTAGTATGTCACTTGTGTTTTTTTCTAAAATTAATGTCAATTTTAAATAAAAATGGAAATCTTTGAGTCATACCAGTCACATTGTTCATTGAATTTAGATGTGGTGGATTCACTCCTATCCCAGATGAATTATTAATCGTTTTCCAAAATTATCAAAACATTTCGAATTTGTTTGCTCAGTTTGTAGTATTTCAGTTGATTTTTTTTACTAAAATGTCATTTCAAACTAGAAACAAGAATTTTGAGTCATACTGATCGCATCATGCATTGGATTGATATGAGACTACTTCAGAGACCTCACAAAGAACTTAGGAATCATTTTCCTAAATTATGAGAAAAATTGGAGCAGGTTCTCAGGGTTTTCAATGAGTTACATGTTTTTAGCTAAGATTTCCATTTTAAACTAATAAAAGACACTTTTATCCATACTGGTCACACCATGACTCAAGTTTTTTTGTGGTTAATTCCTACAAATCACAAGTGTATTATGGATCACTATCCAAAATTATCAAAATAATCTGAATGTTTTTTCACTCTTTTCAATATATCACCTGTGTTTTTTTCTAAAATTAATGTCAATTTTAAAAAAGACATTTTTGAGTCAAACCATTCGCATTGTGCATTGAATTGAGGTGTGGTCATTTCTTAAATGTAAAAATGTACCTATGGATCATTTTAAAAATGTATCAAAAAATTCAAATGTGTTTTCCTAGTTTGTAGTGTGTCAGTTTTTTTTACTAAAATGTCATTTCCAATTGGAAACATGCATTTTGAGTCATAGCGGATGCATCGTGCATTGTATTGATATAGGACTACATTATAAACATCATAAAGATGTTATTAATTATTTTACTAAATTATGATGAAAATTAGAGCGGGTTTTCTTATGCTTCATTGAGTGACACAATTTGTGCTAAAATGAAAATTTCAAACTGATAACAAATGTTAATAGCCATAGCAGTCACATAGTGCATTGGACCAAGGTAAAGTTGATTTTTACACATCAAAAAATGACTTATAGATCGCATTATTAAATTATAAAAACAATCCAAATACATTTTCTTTGTTTTCTCTATGTCACTTGGGTTTTTTTCTAAAATTACTGTCAATTTTGAATAAAAAAATACATTGAGTCATACCAGTCACACTGTGCGATGAGTTAAGGTGCAGTCAATTCCTACATGTCACAAATAACGTATGTATTGTTTTCTTAAAGTATAAAAACAATATGATTTTGTCTTCTCAGTTTATCGTATGTCAGTTGTGTTTTTTTTACTGAAATGCCATTTCAAACAGGAAGCACGCATTTTCATTCATATTTGTCGCATCAGGTTTTTGTTTGATATGAGACTACATCATACATGTCACAAAGATCTTATAAATCATTATACAAAATTATGGAGACAATTGGAGTGGGTTTTCTTGGTTTTTAATGAGTGGTACATTTGGAGAAAAAAATTCCAATTTTAAATGTATAAAAGTCACCTTTATCTATACTAGTCACACTGTGTAGCAGATTGAGGATGGATTGATTCATACATGTCGCAAATGACTCATATATCATATTCCAAATGTATCAAAACAATATAAATGATTTTTCATAGATTCAGCATGACATTTGTATTTTTTACTAAAAACAAGTTCTACTTTATATAAAAAAGAGACACATGAAGTCATACCAATCGCATTATGCATTGATTTGAAGTGAGGTCAATTACTTCAGGTCAAAAATGACATATAGACAATTTCCCTAATGTATCAAAACAATCAGAATATGTTTTATCAGTTTTCAGTATGTCACATATTTTTTTACTAAAAATAATGTTAACATTGAATAAAAAGTGACACTTTGGATTTTATCGGTTGCATCATGTGTCGTATTGAGGTTTGGTTGATTCCTACAATTTTCAAATGACATACAGATCATATCCCTAATGTATCAAAAAAACTGAATGTGCTTGCTTGATTTCGAATAGTCCATTTACAATGATACCAACCATAATGACCTAAACTTTACAAACATCGATATCACATATGAGTTGAATAATATTATAACACCCCGAGCCCATTCTTCCCGACTCAGTGCTTGAAAATGATGTGTACTTTTTTTTATAAATAGAACTGAACAATTACATCACACTTATAACAATAGAGGACCTTTTACAGGTCTAGATTATAGAATATAAACAAAACCATATATTTATCAGAGTTGAAACAAAAATAAAACAATTGTCCACTACGCTTCCAAATGTGCTAACTCCATAAGCGATGACATCTAAGATAATATCCTAATATATCTGTGAAAATTTATTTTCAAATAAAAGGGAGAGAGTTCAATTTCCCACTAAAGAGTTTTGAAAAACATTGATAATTGATAATACATTTGAAATATTCAATTATGAATAAATTTTTAAAATAATGCTTCAAAAATTAATTATTCTTTGAAAACACTTTTAAAATTATTCCAGTGATTCTGTTGAAAATATTAAGAATGCTCTTAAAAACAAAACCATTGGGGCCACTAAAAACTTTGAAGGCTATCCTGCCCTAACCAATTGAGGAATGGATTCACTATCAAATTCCCTATCATATTTATAGTGTACGATTACTGGTTTTTATAAATCATCTTTGTATTATCTTTCCTTATATAAATATAATTTTCACTGGTGTTTTATTATTAAAAATATATTAATACTCATTCTTGGGAGAAATAAAAACTATTCATTACTAAAATTCATTTTTTCAACTTGGTACGATCAAATCTCATGATACATCACGTTGCAAAATCACATGAAAGATTAATCAATATTCACGCACTTATAATTTAATCCATATTTCCATAAAAATCCATTTTATTAATGTTTATTTAATTTCTCTTTCATGTGTGTGTGTATATATATACGTATGCATAAAATAAAATTTACCTATCATGAAAAAAAATCATTGATTTATGTCAATAATGATAATTTGTATTTGACAGATATATTTGATAAAATTATGTTATTATTAGTTTTATAAATTCGTAACTCAGCAAATATTTGGTTAAATCGTGAATTTACTTAATATAGTTATATACATAATGATTATACAAGTACACACATATATATATATATATATCACAGAATAATAGGATAAATCCATATTGAAATGAAACATCGATAAATATAAATATCCGTGGTAGAATTAACATGAATCCAAATTTGAATATAAACATTGATATCCATATATGTATATTAATCACATGTAATAATATGATCCTTTAAAAATAATTTAACAAACTGTCTAAATGATTCAAAATTGTAGCTTACTAAAAATTTATAAAAAATTTTAGAAAACATCAAAACATGTTTGATTTTTGATTTCGACAAACAAACAATAAAATTCTTGAAAAATAATTATTCCATTATGCAAAATTAGAGAGTAGAAATAAATAAATACATTAATTACTCCAAACCAGATTTAAACATCATTTTGATACATATAAAATTTATAGATTTAATAAAAGGAATTCATTTTTCATAACCAAGAAATTAGAATAAATAACTATCTATCTCTTACATTTTTTTTGTAATAGATTAGTTTTAAAATCAAATAAAACTATCGCATACCTTACATATTCAGAAAACTAAAGACATATATTTGTATATGAAAATGTTATACCGAATATAATTTGTTAGTAAAAAATAAACCCTTAGAATGGGAACTGTAAAATATAATTTAAATAAATTAAATCCTTTACTAATGTAGAATTTATGATCAAATTACTCATATATTAAATATTTTAATTAATCTCACTTAGGAGAAGAATTTTTTCACAACTGATATTCTAACAAAACAAATTTTTTTTGAAATATAATTTTCTTATAAAACTAGAATACCATACAAATATAACCTTTCAAAATAAGAAACTAAATATTTCACCCTGACATAGAATTAAATAATTTGTGAAGACCTTATATAAAAAATGACAGAAAACTCTTTTAAAATAAAAATTAGAAGTAATGAAATTAGATATGAAATAAATAATCTATTGCACAGATTCCATTTGGGTAGAAAAATAATTTGACCGAACAGATATAAGAAATCCCTTACCTTATGGACTTTTAATTACTTGTAGTAGAATCTATAGTTGCATTGTTGAGATTTAGAAAATAAGATCTCTTATATTCACATCTTCTCAAAAGGTAAAAAACATAAAATGGAGGCTTTGACCCTTTACATCACAGACTTTATTGATTCTAAAAACTATCGGCACCTCCTTATATATACCCCAAAAAATGGTGTAGGAAGTATCAAGGCCAGTCTCTAGATAAATGAGTGGGTGACATTCAACCAATGAAGAGTTATATTATATATAACTAATGAAGAGTTTTTCAATTAACTTATGCTTACAGTGGATGCGTTGATGAATCGAGACAAATTTTCATAAATTATTGACAACAACGAATTTAAAGAAGTGATATTTATTTGAGAATATATATATATAACCGAGAAAATCATTGATAGGAACATCAATCATCGAGTGATAAAAAATGGATGAAACTGACCAAACATGAAACTATTAAACCAATTCCAGAATATATAGATAATAATAAATCAATTGAATAACACATACTTGTAAGATATAGGAAATCTGGAATAAGAGGATGTTGGCATTGGAGAAAAAATATAGAACAAATGTCAATTTATTGGGAAACCTGAGGAAATAGATAAATGGGAACTTATTACACCATAAAACAAATCTGAAATGAGATTCAGATATACAAAAAATGAAAAATAAAACCTACATCATGAGGTAGATATTCAAATCAAGGATCATTTTTTCCAATTCTGGTTCAGATACTTCAATGCGAAGCAAATTGAGTTCATTTGAACTGTAACTACACTTCGAAAATCACGCTTCGAAACCTCTATATGCAATTGAATGTCTGACGACACCTGGGCTTCAATTGAAGGTCGATGTAGCCCAACCGAACTCGAACTCGCACTCTCCGACTCGTCATTTCGGTTCAACCTCACTTGGTATCTCATCTACACATTGACTTCGACATCAAGGAGATGAGCTCTCTCCCCCCCTGTGTTTGAATTCATCATCTCTCCAATAAAACCCTTTTGACGCCTTTCAATTTCATAAACCCGAAACTCAATTTTTTTTCAATTTCAGTTTTTTTATCATCTCGTTTACATTTGTTTTTTAACAGATTTTCACCAATCATTTTAATTCAATCCGATCATTATATTTATAAAAACATTATAAATTAAAATGTATTATTTGATTATAATTATAATTCCATGTTTGTTTATCATAAAATTTCAAATATATATATATATATATATATATATTGAATATAATATTAATTTTATTATGAATTATATTTACATATAAATTAGTAATAGTAAAAATTAACATAAAGTCAAACAAGTTGATTTAGTAAATTAATATCATTATATAAGTTAAATTTATTTAATAAAATTCCATTAATATGAATATTAACATAGTGAATCCTAAATTTTAATATGTATTTGTATACAAAATATCTTCCAAATAAATTGGTCTAAAATTAAATAATTTTTTATTTAAACATTTAATTTATTTAAGTATTCAAACATAATGATTTCTAAAATATATCATTTTAATATAAAAAAATATTCTACACACAATTTATAGTTATAAAACCAATTAATATTTGTTACATTTAATATTAATTTTGATTAACATTATTTATCATAAAATATCATTTCAAGATACTATATTTCATAAAGGTATAATTAATATGTCAAATATTTTAAATTATTTATATTTTTGAAAAATATTATAATTCATAGCATCAAATATTAATTTTAATTAAATAAAATAATAATATTTTATAACATTATTCATAAAAAAATTATAATTCTTTTAATTAATTACTAAAAATATCTTCTATTTTTCATTGTTCTCCCATTTTTGGAATTTCACCGTCCCAATTGTTTTGTTGAACTTACAAAAATTATGAATATCCATTTTCAGAATTAAAGAAACTCTAAGATCGCTAAATCTAAACATTAACATTTAGACGACGCCATCTAATATCCAATGATGGCTAGACAGTTCCTCTTATACCAACTATAATTCCCCGATCCCATTCATCCAAACTCAATTCTTGGAAATGTTGTGTAATTTTTTTACAAAAATAAATGAACAATTACATAACACTTATTACAAAAGAGGTTCGTTCACTAATCACTATTCTGGAGGATTAGACAAAAACATACATTTATCAGAGATGAAACAAAAATAAAACAACAATCCATTATGCTTCCGCGTACTCTAACTCCAAAAGTGATGACATCTACGATAATCTCCTATGATACCTGTGAAATTTTTTTTTAAAATAAAAGGGTGAGCATTCAATTTCCCTATAAGTTGTTTTAAAGACCATTAATATATCCATTTTAAAAATATTACTTTGATAATACATTTAAAATATTCAATTTGAAATTCATTGGTAATATAATGCTTAAAAAAATTATACTTCAAAAACACTTTAACATTAATATTGTGATTTAGTTGAAAATATTAAGAAACCTTTTAAAAACAAAACAACTAAGACCACTCAAATCTTTGGAGGCTATCTTGGACCAACCTAGTTGAGGGATGGATTCACTATCCAATTCCATATCATATTTACAAAGCTTGAGTAACGGTTTTTATAAAATATTTATGTATTAGCTTTCCTTATATATATAGAGTTTTCAATGGTGTTTTAGTTTTAATAATATATTTATAATCATTCATGGAACAAATAAATACTAATCTTTATGAAAAATTATATATTTGACTTTGTACGATCCAATTTCATGATAAATCATGTTGCCTAACAACATTAAAGATTAATCAACATTCACGCACTTACAATTTCTTCCAGATTCCCATAAAAATGCATTTTATTTTAAACATTATTTAATTGATCATGCATTTTTGTGTGTGTGTATATATACGTATTCATAAAATAACATATACATGTCATGAAAAGAAAATCATTCATTTATGCCCATAATGATAATTTTTATATAACACTTATATATGATAAAATTATGTTATTATTAGTTTTATAAATTATTAATTCAACAAATATTTGGTTAAATAATGAATTTGTTGAAGATAGTTATATACAAAAGATTATTCAAGTACACACACACACACAGACAGATATATATATATATATATCAAATAATAATATGATAAATACCTGTTGAAATGAAACATCGATAAGTACAATTATCCTTGGTAAAATTAAAATGAAACCAAATTAGAATATAATCTTCGATATTCATATATATATATATATATATCAATAACATCTATTAATATTATCCTTCAAAAATAATTTTGAATTATAAAAATAATTTAACAGACTGTATAAATGATTCAAAATAGCAGCTTACCAAAAATTTATCAAAATTTTTAGAACAAAAAAACATGTTTGATTTTTGATTTAAAGAAACCAAAAATAAAATGCTTTCAAAATATTTTTACCCTTATGAAAAATCAGAAAATAGAAATAAATAGAAACATCAATTTCACCAAACAATATTTAAAAATCATTTTGATAAATATATACTTTATAGACTTAATTAATGAAATACTTCACGCATAACCAAGAAATTAGAATAAATAATCTATCTATCTCTTAAAAAAATTGAAATAGATTTGTATTAAAATAAAATATAACTATCCCTTACCTTATATATTCATAAAACTAAAGTAAATTATATTTATATAAAAATCTTAATCAAAATATAATTTTTTTTAAAAAAATAACCCCTTATCATGAGAAACGTAAAATATAATTTAAATAAATGAAATACATTACCCATGTAGAATTTAAGATCAAGATACACATATGTAGTATTTTTTAATTAATCTCACTTAGTATAAGAATTTTAAAAAAAATTATATTCTAACCAAACCGAATTATTTGGAATAAAAATTTCGTATAAAAATAAAATACCTTACAAAAATAAGGCTTCAAAATAAGAAACTAAATATTTTTCCCTTACACAATGTTAAATAATTTGTGAATACCTTAGATGAAAAATGGACCAAAATCTATTAAAATCAACATTGGATATAAATAAATCAAATATGAAATAAATAATCTGTAGCAGAAATATAATTTGGGTAGAAAAATAATTTGACATAACAGATATAAGAAATCCTTTAACTTATGGACTTTTAATTACTTGTAGCAGAATATAAAGTTGCATGCTAGAGTTTTTGAAAATAAGATCTCCCATATTCATTTCCTCTCAATTGGGAAAAACATAAAATGGAGGCTTCTCCCCTCTACCTCACAGACACTATTGATTCCAATAACTCTCAGAACCTCTTTATATATACCACAAAAAAATGTTGGAGGCAGTTTCAAGGCTAGTCTCTAGAAAAATTAGTGGGTGACATTCAACCAATGAGGAACATTTTCAAATATCGAATCCAGAATATGTCAAATAAAAAAATAGTTCTGTGTCAATCCACATCCAAAATAGTGAAAATCATATATTATATATAAATAATCAAGAGAAGATCGATTATCTAATGTTTACAGTGTACGCGTTGATGAATTGGGACAAATTTTCAGAAATTATTGACAATAATGAGTTAAAATAAGTGATTTTGATTTGATATATATATATATCAATCTGGGAAAAAACTCTAATAGGAACAACCATTGTTGAGTGATAAAAAATCATTGAAACTGACAAAATAGGATACTATTATGCTGATTCCAGAAGATTTAGATAATAAGAAAACTATTAAATAACACCTACTTTCATGATATTGGAAATCAAGAATATGAGGATGTTGACATCAGATAATAAATTGAGAGCATATTTCAATTTCTAGAGAAAAACGAAGAAATTGAAAAATAAAAACTTATTACACCCTAAAACAAATCTTAAACGAGATTCGTATATACACAAAATTAATAAATAAAAACTACATCGCGGGGTAAGTATTCAAATCAAGGATCATGTTTTACATTTCTGGTTCATATACATCAATGTGAAGAAAATCAAGTGAACTATAACCCTTACCGCGCTTCGAACATGATTATTTGAAACCTCTATATGCAATTGAATGGTAGGCGATATCTGAGCTTCAATCGATGGTAGATGTAGCCCAACCGAACTCAAACTCCCACTCTCCAACTCGTCATTCGGGTTCGACCTCGCCTGGTATCTCCTCTACACATCGACTTCGACATAAAAAATGATAAGTTCTCTTCCTGACTGCGTTGGACTTCATCAGCTCTCCAAAGAAACCCTGGTGATTCCTTTCATACTCACGAAACCAAAACTCAATTATGTTTTCTTTTTCAATTCTTTTTCATCTCGTTTTCCTTTGTTTTTTTATCAAATTTTCATCATTCGTTTTAATTCAATTCGATGATTATATTTATAATAACATTATAGTATAAAAAGTATAATTTGATTATAATTATAAATCAATGTTTTTTATCATTAAATTTCAAATATATATGTATATACATTATATATATATATTGAAATAATATTAATTTTCTTACGATTTATAATTTCATATAAATGAGTAATAGTAAAAATTCATATAATTTTATACAAGTTCATTTAGTAAATTAATATCATTAAATTATCAAAATTTCATTAATAAAATTTTATTTATGTGAATATTAACATAGTGAATCATTAATTGTAATATATATTATATATATACAAAATAAATTATATATAAATTGGTCTTAAAAAGTTCATTTTTTATTTAAAATATTTTATATATTTAAGTATTTAAAATCAATGATTTCTCAAATACATCATTTTAAATTAAAATATTTTTTCTAAACACAATTTATAGTTATAAAACCAGTTCTTATATATTACATTTAATATTAATTTTTATTATCTTTACATATCAGAAAATATCTTGTCAAGATACTATATTTCATAAAAGTATAATTAATATGCCATGAGTTTAAAATAATTTATATTTTTTAAAAATATTATAATTCAAAGCATCAGATTTTCATTTTAAATAACTGAAATAAAAAAATTCATAACATTATTTATTTAAAACTATAATTCATTTAATTAATTATAAATAATAACCAGGATGTTGAAAATATTCATTATAAAAAAAATTAAAAATAAATATGAAATAATTAATTATTTCTATAAAAAATTATTTTACTGTGAAAATATAAATATTTCCTCTATGATTAAGCAGACACATCACCATTTCTCTTCCTGCAAAGGCATGTCACATAGATTGAAATCACCTAAAATAAATGATTATTTTAAGGAATAATGAAAATCAAATCAACATTTCATTATATATTTTTTTCTCAAATTCGGATATTATATGGTTACATTACCTTTAAATCATTCCATGGGGTTTACTTGGTTTAGATATAAGATAATTACAAAACTAATGATTCATTTTGCACCTCACTACTAATGGGTAACTACCACTTAGCATGGAATCTGATATGAAGTTCTGATCTGACGTCCCTATGATACTCTCATCTGACACCATCTCAATGAAATAATCATTCAGAGTTCTATTTTCCTTCTCTTCATGCCCCCATTTAAATAGTAATTGGGTTAAGGAAGTGAAGGAAAAGAGAATGTTGAATGATGATATCATATAGATGGTGTCACATGAGATCATCACAGGGTCACTGGATCGGATGTTCAGATCAGATGCTATGAAACTATGTAGTTAACCAATAGTAGTAAATAATCCATAGTTTTGTTTTTAAATTTGAGAGTGTCACACAACTAATATCATCCAACACATTATATTAGTAGAAACAACAACCAAAATGGACAAAATATGAAATATATATTATTTTAGATCTAGTGATTTTGGAGACCTGGAATCATAAAGAACTAGTTCAAAATATTCTCTCATTAAGTTATTATTTACTAGAAAGACAAATCAATTATAAAACGGTTCTTCATAATGAAAGGATACAAAACATAGTAAAGGGTGATCATAAATTCTTAATAAGTGTAAAAAGGGTGATATAAATGATCATATAAGGATAAAATAAGTAGTAGGAATTCACATTCAACCTATTTGTGTATAATCTTACATCAGTTATGCTGCCCATTCATTTCTAAACACAATTATATTATCATTTAAATATTATTTATGGTGATAGTCGTGATAGTACTGAATGAATAAAAATTCACAAAGGATTAATAATAGTTTTAAATGAACTAGTAATTCTTTTAAAAAATACCTATTCAGGGAATCCCGTTTGAGGATGAATACGATCTCTTTCATAGATTTACGAACATTATAACCATAGTTATTTCTGTTTTTTTGTTTTGGAAAATGCGGAAAAATTGAGAAAAATAATCAATTTTATAATATTTATATGGATAGTTCTTTCATATTATATACACCATGACACTTGTCCAATTGTAGATCTCATGGGTGTTCTTGTCCTAAGGCCCTTCATTATTTCCATGAATTAACAGATATTGATGAATCGCCCTATAATAATAGTATCCTCATTAAATTATAATATAAATTATTTAACTAGATGATTAGTTCTAAAATTTTAGATCGAGTTTATTAAAAATTGACAAATTCCATCAAGTGTGGTTGATTGTTATGATATCCATGCATTTAATCTAGAAAATAATTTTTTGGAGTATCCAAAGTGACCACAATGACCATCCAATACTTCCTAAAAAAGGAATAAGTAATAAATGAAATGAAAAAATAATCGATATGATTAAATTTTAGATTTTCACCCCATCATCTTCAGTATTAATAAGAGTCTGTCTTCTGTAAATTTTTTTCAAATGATTTGAGTAGGTATTACATTATTTCACCTCAGTTTATCGATATGTATTTCATCTTTTGAAGAGGTGGTGTGAGGACTAATGAGTCTAATTTTTTTCATGGGGAAATCCCTTTATAAATATTCATATATATACATGTAAAAAATATGAAATTTATTTTTCCATAATTATCATTCTATATCATCTATTTTAAAATTAAATCTTGAAAACATAACTCATGTATACATTAGCAACAGAGGGGCCTATCCATTCATAAATGAGGATTTAATCAATATATCCATCACTAATGTAATCTAATTCTTCCCCTATATACATATTTTTTACAAAATATAATGTATTATTATTAATATCTATTAAATATTTATCCACATGAGCCTAAAATGATATTAAATGTGGATATAGAACAGGTGGGGTGAAGGTACTCTCAGTAGATCGTTTTGATTGGTTAGTTGATCCTTGAGAAATTTTTAGATGATCTTTCATTTAAAAATATTCCATTTTCAGTATGTAATAAAATTCTTCTATTCATAAAATTTTTAATTAAAGGTTAAAGGTTCATCATGAAAAATTAATTTGAAATGAATACGTCCCTATCGACATGTTTTTTTGATAAGAATTAATGAATATGTGATGAATGTTCCTATAGCATATTTGAACATATGAATGTAATCATCATCATTCGAAATAGGAAGCTCATTGCTTGGCTCATGCGCTATATTAATCTACAATCTTACATGACTTGTTATAAGTGGTTTGTTGGGTAGCTTGACGTTCTGCATATTGAACATTGTATCCCTCTATACAAGGTGATAGGTGGGAGTTTATTGATATAAATCACAGTCATTTTCACTATCTAGAATATCAGTATGGAAAATGTATCGGTGTCTATGTGATTAACATTTCCCAAAAAAAAATATTAGCACATTGATGACCTTAGCTAAGTCAAGTTTTTATGGAAATTTCTCTCTTCCAAAATGGTGCGGGTGGGGCGGGATCTTCAGGCATAGGTTGTTATTAAGATGTTTATTCTCTTTTCTTCCCCTAATAAAGAATGATATCATTCTATCTGGTATTTTAATTCTTCATGAAAAATATAAAATGTTTCTCTCGAACTTTTCATTCCTCAATTTGATCATCCACTTGTTTTTATTTCTAAAAATTTGTTCGGGGTGTCACCCCAAATCCCACACCACTGACACAGCCATACTGTTCTAGATTTGTCAAGGCCGCTGAAAGTATATATGCATCTTTTGTGGGTTTTTTTGATTCCTGTGACCATGTCAGATAGAAAATATAAAAAAATAAGCAATCACTATTATGTAATAGATATTTAAAGAAAATAAATTATATTATGTCATACTTACATATGTTTCACACAATTTTTTATGATTTTATCTGTCATTATCCCCTTTATATTTACATGTACCTCATTCCATAGCACATGGCTTGGGATGGAAGTGGATTTTTATTTCTATTAAAATATATATATATATATAAACTAAGGAATATAGTTATGGTGTGGTTTCATGTCTCATAAAAATATCATGGTAGATTTAAAATACATAACTATTTTTTGTCAATTGAAGAGTACCCCATCCTTGATTTACGGTAGGGGTATATAGGTTTTGCTACCCACTCTTTATTTTCATCACTCAATTTGTGTTTTATAAAAAAACTATCAATAAAAGTGATTAATATAGGAAATATCAAACAAAATATTACCTGACACAATTTAATAGAAAAGTCTTCTCCACACGATGGCTGCTAAATGAATCCCACACTCCTTGGGATACCATTTGTCCATAAATAGGAGGTGGATGCAGCATGATTCTCCCTTCACCGGCTCTATGATGATATTTCTCTAAACATATGTGGATGCTTCTATGAATCCTTCCTATAACTCTTAGTACATATTTCTTGTGTGAGGAACCTAAAATAAATGTACTCTATAAGGGATGATGAAGATTACGTCAATGTTTTTGTATTTTATTTTATTGTAATAAATTAAAGAAATTATATCATAATAATATAATAATCTCTTCCCACATTATTTTCTTAATCTCGGTGACATCATGGTGACATGACTGTAAATCAATCAGAACATGTTGTCGAGTGATGATTCAAACATTGTTACTAAACATGACTTTGTTGGGGTTAAGATGTTGGCCTCGTTTAGTCCATCCCACCTCAAATTTGATGCCTTTTTCTTTTTCTATAAATATTTTGGCTAATACTATCAAAATATGATGGTCATGGTTTTTTTACTCCTTTGGGGTTTTATTTATTACCATTTCCTCAGTTTTAGAATCATTATTATGTTCCACCAGTGCGCTAGCGTCAACACTCAGACCTGAAGGAATAGGTTGAGAATAATATTTTACCACAACACTGGGACCAGCTGTAATGGGTTGAGAAACCTAAAGTTCCTCAACAATGGGATCAAAACCATCTGATTAAGAGACCAATTGTGCCTTGGGATTGGGCACATTAGCATGTGAAAAGTCATTATATGCATAATTGGATTAACATTTATTTTAAATTACATAAAATAATAAACGAACAGATAATAACATAATGTAACAAAATGTATATTACAATAAAAAATAACATGATTATTGAACTCTCTTTTTTTAATGGAGGAAGATATTTTACCCCTCTATTTACTATATTAATCCTTTCATTATAATCTCATATTACATACAAAATGAATTCAACATTGAGGTTGCTGCAAAATGATTGTGAAGCCCCAATGATAGTGTCATCTTCAATTGAACTTTCTTCTGAGACTTCGGTTTTTTGGGTCTATAATTGAACAATGGACCAGTTTTGGTTTGCAGGATCTGGAACATTAAAAACATGTAATTCCTATAATTCCATTATAAACTTTTCATATTTCTCCCCTTCCTTACATAAATCAACATTGATGAATCCCAATTCATCTATTTTAATAGCACACATGTTTTCAATCAACATGCATTGAAAAATCAGCACTAGGAATTTCATAAAATCCAACTCCAATATTTCTTTGATGATGCCCAAGAATGACATATTCACATAAATTCTATATCTGTTCATAGAACTGAAATCACGCATAGCATTAGCCACAAGTGTAACCTAACTATTCTTTATTGATTTACGAGATCATGTAGTAATATTTCATTAAGAATTCGAGATCATATGGTACAAAGTAAAGTGACACAATAGCAAGTTAATTTTTTTTGGAAAATATATATTTGAGGGAAAGATAACCATTAATATGTTTCAGATAAAGAGATAATGATGTCACCAAAAAGTGGTGAATTATTTTGATAATGCATATTGGACATTATAAATTATATTTGAACTGGCTAATAGTTTTTTTATTCCATCATTTATGGAGTTTACAAAATTATTTGATTTATTGTGTATATCCAATATTCTATGTTTTACATAAGTAATAAGGAAGAATGAACTTATTCATTAAGATTTTAATTTAATTCAAAATATTACATTGATTTACGAGGATACATGACGAAGGTATTCAAATATTTGGTATAGAAAAAAGATATCATCATTATGGTTTGTTGATTTTAGAAATATAGTGACATTCCTTATATATTTTGGGACGATGAGTTTTGCTAGATGTATTTTGGATAAGCAGAGATGTTGGAATGGATTAACATGAACATTGGATAGTATTTTATAAGGTTATAAAATTTATTAATTTTATTTTTTTAAAATTTATAATAATATATTTATAAGAAATGGAAAATATATAGGTCGGGTGACAACCCGTCACATCGAACAAGGTTACCAGAATCTAACCCAAAACAAAAGTAAGAAAAGGCTATATCACCTACCACTAGCCTACTCGATGTCCTAGGTTGTATAACACAGTTTTTTAATTGTATAAAATATGAAGTATAAATTCATTTTCATAAACATATATGTCTTAGATAAATATTATTTTTTTGAATATTATTATATGAAGAGAAAGTCGAGTTTGTGATATAAATTTGTTAATGGGTGAAACTCAACTTTTCAAGTAAGTATTCTTCCTTTTTTCATATTCTTTGATGAAAATTATTTCTTAAATTATAGGGAAAGTATCCTAAAACCAAAAATGGTTTCCTAGTTCTTTCTTCTCAGATGAATCCAATGGTCCCTTTGATCATCAATGTATTCTTGCTTTGTGATTGTTAACTGATTCTTTACCATGTTCCTTGTAAATCTCTATCAGAACACGAGGGTTAGAATTATCTTCCACATCCATGTATTCAAATATAGAACCCTACTATGTGTTATCTCTGGTGACCTTCATATAACCCATTCATTATTTTAAAATGGTGGTCCCATTAATCCATTTTCTAATTTGGGATTTAAATAATTATATTTTATAAAGACCTACCCATAGTTTTTGATTCTGTGTATAAATTCGAAGGAAATATTTTATTGAAGGAGGGGATAATGTAACACCCTTATATTTCATGGTATGTTATCTTCAATAACTGGTGTTACACGCAATACCAACTTGGCTTGTGTAACATGACAGATAGAGACTTTATGAAACAACACATTAGTGTTAAAATTATTTAAATGATATATTCATAACATATCCATCAAATATATTAATATAAATATTAAATAATAATTTTTAAATTTTATTTATAATGTTTTAATGTAATTAAATCATATTTATAAGGAAATGTATATGTTTCTGGAAAAATAGTTATTTGTTTATAAAAAACAATTTTATAAAAGGAACTACTTTTTTTGTTCTTCTGTGAATAATAATAAAATGTATTTTATACACTCATAGAAAATGAATTTGGTAAAATAGACTTCATTTTTGAATTTTGAATATTATTATTATCTTGAGGTGAATTTTTTGTATTTTTATAAAAAAAATTCTATTTTTGATGAATAGGGAAAAACACTGCATTATTTTTAAAAACCAGCTTTTTAATTTAAATAATAATTTTGAATTAAATTGATTTCATAGTCACAATATGTAAATAATTTATATATTTAACGAGTTTAGGCCATTGTAATGATTTTTATAATGTAACAAGATATTAAATTTCATTGAACTATTTTAACATATTTTTACCCACCTTCTAGCCACATTTATAAATTGTCATTAAACGTAATTTTATCACTTCAGTGAATATAATTTTAAAAAATCCAACATACATGGTTGTAATTAGATTTAAAAATGTGATATAATCATATAAAAATATTTTTTGATGAATAGTGAGTTTTAAATATGGTATTTAAATGTAAAAAAATATTATAATAATATAAAATTACCCTAACACTTGTCCTAATTTCATTAAAAAATTATTTTTCGACCAATATCAATATTAGGTTGAAAATATGATTTTTATGCCACATTTTTTTGAGAATGGCATTTTTTATATTTTATTTAATGAAAAGTTAATAATGCCATAATCAAATTTTAATAACAATTTTATTTTTATATATGAGCATATATAAGTGATATGGTAGACTATAAATAGTATTTAGAAAGATAATAAATTTATTTACATCAAGATAGTTTATATATAATTTTCATACATGAAATAAATAAATTGAATGGTGACACAATGATGATGTAGTAATTGTTTAATTAATTGAGATATCAAATAAATGGTATTAAAAATATTACAATAAATATAATTTGACTTCATTAACGACATAAACAATTTTTTTGATAACTGAGACATGTTGGAGTCAAATTTGAAGTATTTTTGTGAAGTTATTAGGTTGATTTAATATTTTTAAAAATTAATATATATAAAAGTATTAAATTGATATAAATAATATTATAAAATAAATAATATATTATTAAATTTTAAAAAATTCTTAAAAATATAAGTATTGGAAAATAACCTGTATAATGTCAGATATTTCATTAGTGATCCAATTGGTTTTCAGTTTTTATTTTATACTAAATATATTTTCCATATATTCTAAAAAAAGACATGATAAGAGTTAAACTATTTTACTAAGGGTTATATCCAAACGATACTGTTTTTTTATGACCTAAAAATGTCTAAAAATAATTATTCAAGAATATTTAGAATCATCCAAATCTTATCCTTAAAATAAATCACTTTGGATCTATTTTAAATCGAACATCAATTTAAAATAAATTAATATTTTAAGATAATCTAAAAGTTCCCCTCTCATCTTTTATAGAAGGGTATTTCTCAGAATGTTAATTAACACATCTAAATCCATTTGTCTCAGATAACCCCTACCCATTTCTTCTACCAAATTCCCTCCCTACATTCCAGAGGTCATACATTGGGAATAAAGCCTTCTTATGGGGACCTTTTTGTAAAAATCAAAAGGAGATTCCCAAAAAAGAAGTAATTATTTTATCACTGATTTCAAAGTACATTTCTTCTTGTTATTCCTATTATTATGTTGCTTCCATACTAAAGGAATAACTCCAGAATCAACTATATTCTATGATTTTATTATTATTATGTATAACCAAAATCCTCATTTTACTAGTCCTGTGAAAAAGATTATCATCATGTGTGCATACATACGTCTTACCATCTCCACACAATTATGTAAATTATTTTTAATGTACACTTTATTTATATATAACTTTGAATATAAAGGATGTAAAAAATATATATAACATGATATTTTTTCTATACAGTTCACATTCCACCCAATTCTATACCATTTTACCATTAAGAAAATCACTCTGTCACTTCTTCGTATTACCTTCTCCATGACGCGACAAGATTCATTTTCCACATTCACTATTCAAGGATGATTATAAAAATATATTTTATTAATATTGGTGAAATATAGAACATAAAATTTCTACTAAAATGATATATATATATATATATATATCATTCACCTACTTCCATTCAATATCATATGAAACCAGATATAGCGCTCATGCTTAGGTATAACAAACCATCTCCATGAATGGAGTATTCGATTTCACATATCTATATATTATATAACTTTATAATTAGAATATATGTTATATATAAATCATGATAGGCATTATGTAAGTATGTAAATCACAATATAAGTAATAGGATCAAGAATATCAAATAACAAGTTGTATGATAATGAAATCGATTATTCATTGAAATTTAAATTATTTATAACCGAGTATTATAAATACATAAATGTATGATATATGATATCATAAATATTATTATGATGATTTTATAAGTTAATAATATGTTTAAAATCATTATACAAGAGTTTCATACACATACGGAGAGTATTAGGCTTAATGTAATGGATACTATTATAATCTCAATATTATTCGAGGTTGTTAATATGTATATATATGTTGGGAAATCATTATCATACATTTCTTTTATTTAAAAAAATTTAATTCAAAATAGTATCAGCAATCATTTAAATCCATTTTTACCCTTATTTGATTTATTTATGTAAAACATTTTGAAGGGAATCTTTCTGTCGCTTTCAAAACAAGGTATTGTGTGTCCTTTTCGAAAATTAAGGAAAATATGTTTTTAATGATATATGGTGCATGTAGTTATTTTCCACCAATATTATGCCTTAACATTTTGAAACAATATTTATAAGCTTATAGAGGTATTTTAAAAATTAATACATTCTATTATAATTGAGAAGAATTTAAATAATTTCAATGTAAAAAATGTATATTTCTATCAATAACATTTAATAAATTTATTTGATTATTTTCATCTATATAAACATCTTTTTTTTGGTTTTTATGGTTGATTGATGATTATTTATTATGATTCAATATTCCATATTGTATTGATGGTTTTGTGATAAGTTTGACTGTGAACATGCTATTTTTATACAATTCATGGTTTTTAGTTAAATTATTAACTTTTGTATGATAGTTTTAATATGAATGTATATGTTATGTTTCACCATTTTAAATCAAGGAATTAATTAGACTTAGTATGTGATGTGAATGAACTGTTATATCCTCTCGATATACCAAAAGGTCTTATGAGACAAACTAGTATCTTAGCATAAGTACTTGATGGTATATTTATATATGGTTTTGGAACAAGGGCTTGATAGTATGGTTATGATGTCCTACATTAGGGTTCTATAATAATATATTTATTTATTGATATAACATGAGATTTTTCGACAAGCAGAATATCCATGTTAATGTTTATTGAGTATCTTAGCTCACCCCGTTATTATGTTGTATTTTCCCAGGATGACCTGAAGTTTATTATGCTTTATAAACAGGGTTTTTATAAGACAATAATGGATTTATCAAAGTATTATCATTGTTTTATTTTAAGTTTTGAATTTTAATTTAAAGGTCATGTATGTAATCTATTTTCCAAGTCTGCTAAACATATTGGTCCTTTGGGATTTGATTTCATGTATTTATGTAAAAGTATTAAAATAATGCAATGACTCCGGGAATCAAGGGTTGGGATGTTATACTTAGTATAAAGTCAATATAAATTGTTTTGATAATAAAATCACCCACTTTATCTAAAATAGTCCCCTAAATCATTTCAAATGAATGGATAAGGACGAATATTATTTAGAACCAACATCTAAATCATTGATATTATTTCCTTACAAGAAATAATAGCTTGCTTCAATGATTTATTCTATGGAAAATATCATCCTTAATTACATTCCCTTTGTGTTGAAATTTTCTAATGTGTATACTAAATAATTTTCTATTCTTACTCCTAATATAGAGGTTGATTTTTTCAATAAAACATATACCTAGGGAATTATCATTATCCTTGAACTTGTATAGAATGGTTTGTGTCTATCTTGAGGATCCAAAGAAACTACTATATGAGGATCTGAGAAAAATTTTAATACACCTCCATGCTTCACCTTGGGGTGAAATAGTCCACATTTTTAAGAAGAAGGATGGTTCAATGCACCTTTACATTGATCATCTTGAGATAAAAAAGATCAAGATAAACAACATGTATTCTTTTCGTTGTATTTTCGACATGATCGATAAGATACATGGAGCACAATACTTTTCCATGTTGGATGTTCGCCCTGTATTTCATCTTGTAAGGGTAAAGAAGTTGGATATCCCTTAGACCACTTTCCATTAATTTTATCAGCACTATAATTTCATAGTAATTCCATTAGGATCCAATAATTCTCTATAAATCATCTTGTAATTTATTAATAGAGTCTTTGGAGGTTAAAATGAAAAAAACTGTCATCTTTATAGATTATATTCGAATATACTCGAAAATAATGGAGCGTGAAGAGTATCTAAGCAGTGTGATGAAGACCCTTCAAAAAGAGAATATTTATGAAATTTATTATAACTATGAGTATTGGTTAAAGGAAGTCTCATTTCTAGGGAATAATATCATAGGTAATGGGATATCATTGGACACTTCAAAGAAAGAATAAATTGAAGGATGGATAAAGCCAACATCTGTGACAGAAATCCATAGTTTCCCTTTGTTAGCTAGGAATTGTCTCATATTTGTGAGAAATTTATCACAATTTTCAAATCCATTAGACAATATAACTCAAAAGGGAGTCAATTTTGTTTGTAATAATGAATGTGTAGAAATATTTTAGGAGTCCAAAAGAGTATTACCCCTACATCAGTACTCATACTACCCATGAGGGCAGAACATTCTGTGGTATTTAGGGATACATCGAAGAAGGGATTGGTCTACGTGTTAATGAAAAATGAAAAATTGATAGCCTATTCATCAAAGATGATTAAATATCAGAAATATAACTACCCAATGGATGATATGGAGTCATATTCATTCATACTTTCATTGAAAATCATATAACATTATCTATTTGGGGAGAAGTGGGGAATATTTATGGATTACAAAATCCACATGCATATATTCAGATAGAAAGAGTTGATTATACACCAAAAAAATGGTTATAACTGATCATGGACTATGTATACTCAACCCAATACCATCATAGGAAATAAAATAAAGTGGAAGAGTCTCTATATAGAAAGGATCCATCAATTTTATAATTAATAATAATTGTGAATTATCAGATATTCTTAGACATTAAAAGTATGGTAATGAGAATCATAAATGATGGAACATTGTCAAACCGTTCATAAATGATTGATCAACCATCTCATACAGAAGGGATACAATATTATAAAATAGATTATGTACGTATTTATTTAAAAAGTTGGAGCAATAAGAAATGGGAAATCCTCAGAGTTCAGTGTTAATGACTAATGATTTTTAATATTTGGGTCCTGACTATGTGCAGTATCAAATCATGAGGTAAAGGAGTTGTATGATGATGCACATAGTTCACCCTTCTCTACCCAATGATAGAGCATAATGATGAAAAAAACCAATGAGGGAACTATTTGATGGAAAAAATGAACAATTAGAACACAAAATATAAATCAATATTTTTTTTATGTAAATAACTAATAGAAGAAAGGAAAATTTTAAAGGACATGAAGAAATAATTTCCCATACCTGCACGAAAATGGGAAAACATCACCATGAAATTTATCACTCTTCTTATGAATACATCAAACAAAAATAATACTATCTTTGTTTATACAGATAATAAAACAAATACTTAGCACTTCATTTCAACTTGAGAGGAATTCTCACTCGATCAACATGAAGCAATATACATTAGATAAGTCACGAGGTTTCATGGAACACCAATATTGATTATATTCTATCAAGATCCATGATTTACCTCCATGTTTAGAAGAGTCTCTAACATAATCAAAATACATAGTTGAAAATAAATGCAACTTACCACCCTCAAAGTAATTTGCAATATGATTGGAATATCTATACACTTGAGGAAATTTTGATTTCATGCTCAATTGACTTCAATGGAGGATTCAATCAACATCATCTGGTGGTCGATTTCCCTTACAATAACAGTTTCCACTCAAGATTCTGAATGGCACCCTATGAATCCCATTCTGGGAAGATGTGTAAAAAACATGTTTTTTGGGATGAAGTTGGGGAACACATTCTATTATGTCTTGAAATTGTTGATAAAATGGTGGAAAAGGTCAAGACAATTAAGTATCACATCAAGAATGCTCAAAATTTACAATTGAACTATTTAGATATTCAAAATCAAAACATAGGTTTGAGGATGGAGAGAAGTTATTACACAACATATATATATATGGATGATACTCCAGATATTTGGAACGAAGGGAATGGTTAGACCAAGATACATCAGCTCCTATGAGATCATTGATCATATTGGAGCATTGTCTTATCAATTAGACCTCCCACCTGGCCTATCTCATATACCTAATTTTCTCAATGTATCAGTCTTAGGGAAGTACATACCAGACCCATCCCATGTACTCAATCTATAGGTCTTACCATTAGAAAATTATCATTCATATAAGGAGTAGTCAATGAATATCATAGGACATAGAGACAAAGACCTACAAAATAATATAATACCCTTGGTCAAGGTGTTGTAGAGAAACCACTTGTTTGGAGAATAAATGTGGGAACTAAAGGATGTGATAAAAAATATTACCATCATCTATTTTAATGTGACAAATGATAATTTCATGAGTGAAATATTTTAAGGGGGGATATTATAATCATCTAAACTTCTATAAGTAAAATTTATTATGCGGTTTAATTAATTGTATTATTTTTTAATTCTGGATATTGAAAACACATGCACTTATTTTGTTACTATATATCATATCAAATGTAAAAGGATATTAAGAATTATTTTCATTGATAATAAATTAATTGAACAATTATCATTTGATTTGTATAAATGTATGGTTTTATCAAATCCAACTGACATTGAAAAACGAAGTGGTGACCCAAACAAGTAGTATTATACCCTATGAAGCACATTTATCAGAGTTTTTGATGGAGGAAACATCACAAAGAATTGAACATTACCCATAAAATTCCAATATCCAACTACATAAATATGGTTAAAACTACTTACAAGAGAAGCTTAGTATCATCGAGATCATATCCCAAACCATGTATGTCAAACCAACCCATGAATGTCTCATAGAAACACACCCAACTCAAAGTGTGTCTGATTGTTTATTAAAGGGATATGTATTATCACCCAAAATATTTTATTATATATATATATTATTTTCAAAATAATAATTGTCATATTTACCTCATATTGTTATTTTTTAAACATTTTTTATTTTTATACAATAGAAAACAAACAATTTGTTGGGATAATATTCAATTTCAATTAATGAATTTATTTTCATCAAATAATGGATTTTTAAAATATATAATATTTAATTTATATATTTTTAAATAACTTTTAAATAAATATTTATTATCACATAAATATTTTGATGTTAAATGTAATTTTTATAAGGGTTCTGAATCCGTTATTGTAAAAAAATTATTTATAAATAAATTTTCATTATTCTTTAAAAAATTAAATTTCATATATTTATAAAATTATTTGGATAAAAAATATTATATTTGGAATCATAATATCAAAATTATACAATGGATAATTTTTCAAAAATTTCTCGAGATAACTGTTTTTTCTGGTAAAAATTACATAAGTTATAAATAAAAGGTGTGTATAATGAAATCATAATGGCCTCAAATGATATAATACATTCAATAAAATGCATAAATGCCCAAATATCAATTTTAAATTTAACATGAAATCATTTGGAGGTTATTAGATTAATTTTATTAAGTTGTTATGAATCCTCTAAATCATAAAATATATTTTAAGGATTTAAAATTATTTCATTAGAGAAATGTTTAACTTAAACACCATAAAGTGTGATATTTTAAAAATATAGGACATAAGGAATATAAAATAATTAATAAATCCTAATTTGGTATAACCATTTTTAAAAACCATGGTATGGTTTTTGGGTTTAATTACATTATTATATAAACTCCAAATCCTATGTTTGAGAACTAATAATAAATCCCCTACATATTTTCTATATAAACCCACCCAAGATCTCATTATTATTAAATAGAAAACCTTGGATCATGTCATTACTATACTCTATCCTATATGAATTCCTATTAAGGTTCCCCCAAGCTCTCAAGAAGCTCCTCCCAAAAATTTGGAATTACCCTCTCAAGGTTTGGGATCCTCTCAGTCTCCTCGTTGTTCAAGTATCTTTTTATCTTATATCTTTTATATTCATTTCCTAATGTTGGGATATGTTCTTCCATGTCACCCATAAAATCAATTTTATGTATAAATTATTATATATCTTTTTCAATCTCATTAATATGTCCCATGAACATTCATACTCCGCCATTATGCTTCAAAAAATTTACCACTATTTTTCCAAGAAAAACAATTGTTTACCCTATACCAATATAGATTTTCTATCATGTAAGTTCACCTTTTTGAACAGATAATTATTTTTTGGGAACTTTTATGTATTTATTTCACTGTGTGTGATTTTTTAATAAAATATAATTGTAAATTAATCCATGTTGTATTATCTATGTGAAAACATAATCAGAAGAATGAAATGAAAGTGACAGGTGCTCCTATAATTATATATCACTCTGATGAATTGGGTAATGTTTTCCTCTCATGAAACATCATGAAATGGATTAGTCTATGAACCAGATCTATCACCAAAACATTTTCATCATGGTGACTTGATATTTATTTTCGACCTAGGTTTAAGTTTCATTTTTTAAAGTTGTTTCCACTTTCCCAATGTTTCCTTTATGAATATCATGCAATAACATGTCATAATGATCATGTTTAAGATTATCACTCATTTTATTCCCCATTTATATTATTATTATTTAACAAGTCTTAAATTCTACATGTTATACCATGTTTTTTACCACACAATGTTTTATAGAACACCCCTTTGTTATGTGTTCCCATATGTTATCCAATGCAGTTTTAAGTATGAATGAATAATATGAGCATGTAAAGGATGTTTTCCAAAAATATGATGTATTACATATTATAGTATTTTAATTAATGTACCTATTTCCAAATTACATTATACTTCTCAATCATACAGGTTTATCTGTTTTTAATATTATGTAATAAACAAATAATTAATGTGTTATATTGATATGTGTTTTTATTTTTATAAATTTCCATCTCTATATATTGTACGCATACCTCTCAAGAATCCATGTAGAGCTCAATAAACCCCAACCCTTCCCATTCACTAATGAAACATAACACCGTATAATTAAGGTGGAAGATGGTCTAGAGGTTGGTTGTTTCTATATATGATTCCACTGCCAATTATCTACAATCATTATTATGAAAATCTGGGTGTCACACACCCAAACTATGCCACCTTCTTCTATATCTGTGGATTTGGGATGAAGATAGAGTTAATCCACCATTCCAAGAGAACAATAGTACTCATATAATCAAATATAATCAACATATTGTCTAAGGATGAGATCCATCCAAATATGCCATGAGTGAAGCTTTCCTACCTTCGTAGCCTCTAATGAATATTTGGAATTTGGTCCATTTGTGAAGAATATCTCTATCTATTGAGAGGAGTGGAACATGATTAATGACCCTAATACCATGAAACTTTGAAGGAAATCATGGAAAAATGTCACATCAACCCCATATTATTTAGTTATTTTTATAATATCCCTTCACTAATATATAGAACCATTGGTTGGTGTAAATTATGTTCATAATGTATGAATGAAAATCCATCAATCTAAGAAATGTAGCTCCATTGACAAGATATGACTAGAATTCATCTCCAAATGATGATAAATACAAGTTATAGATACTAAAATTGTATAATGTCTTATGGGTAAAAATAATGATTACTAAGCGATAAACAAATAAATTGTCCCACCAACTAAACCCGTGACAATTTTTATCATCAAACATTATGAAAACTCCATCTATGTTATGAAACACCGAAACACTCCGCTATTAAAGGGACATTAGAAGGAAATATACATGGGGAACTGATGCCTTATGAAAATAATCCAAACAATTAATTCTAGGAACATGCCAACCATCCATCAAAAATAATAAATTATCTCTGTTAAAAGAATAAATTCTTGATTTTTTTTAAAAAAAATCTTTCCCCTTTTGTGTTGATAATCATAATTTGATATCCAATAGTTCATCAATAAAAATAATTCACAATATTGGAAGAAGGATATGGAATGAAATCATTCTTTAAGGATTGTACCACTTAGAATCGGCTGCGACTCTCATGTTATTATCATCTTTAGAGACACATGCCACATTGATTTAATTCAACTCATGTGATATAAATTAGTGTGGGAATTCATGGGTGAATTGTGGTATCCATTCACAAGGGTAGAAAAATTTAAGAATTAAAGTGATCATTTTTCCCTATCTAAATTGAACCAGATTATCAAATGTAATCCATAGGATTATATTATTTATATTATGATTAGAAACAAATCAAAAAAATATTTAATAGAATAAAGAGGGACTCATGCATGTCTAAACCTAATTTTCTAAAATTGACCATTAATCTAATGAATTCCACTTATTTTGTTTATGAATATATACCCACAAAACAATATTTCAAAAAACACACCACAATAATTAAGTTAGAGATAATCCAAATGCAATTTTGGCTTCATATTTCATGGGTTAAGATTTCATTTTTTGACCATCCCATGAATGGGGAAAATCAAATATATGTTAAATAATATTAATGAAACTTGATGTTTTAGAAGTTTATTTTTAAATATAATATTTTTCCCTCAATATATGGTATTTTAATCTAAATAGATTATATATAAATATCAAAATGTAAATTTTACAAAAGTAACAACATTTTTTTTAAATATTTCAATAATATCATATGCTAAATTGTTCATATTTTTTTAAAAATATTTATTTTAATGTTAATATTGTCATATTTCATTTTTACACGAAAAATTTAATTTATGACATTATTAGTATAAATTTATGGATTTTAAATTAAAAAAATATTTTATAATATTATATATGTATTTTATAAATAAATTAACATTTTTTAAAATGTTTATTTTAATTTACATACACATATTTGAAATTTTAGAATTATCGTTACATTTTTCAATAAATTTTTATATATAATATATATTTAGAATTTAATAGTAAATTAAATCACTTTTAGAAATTGAAAAAAAATATATTTTAAATTTATAATTTGTTGGAAAAAATTATATAAAATGGGAATTTTTTTTAAATGATAATTTTCCCTAAGTAAAATCTAGTTATCAATGTAGAAGAAAAAAATGGTAAAATTAAAAATCTAAGAGTAAACTACCTCAAATATGTTTAATACAGGTATGGTAATGTAAGGATGGATTAATTATATAACTTATTACTTAAAATATCCATTATTAACATTTTTATATCCACTTGTGTTGATAGTGACAGACCATTATGGCATATTATTTAGGTATTTAAAAAAATTTCATTGTTTTTCACTTTTTAAAGAGAAATTCTTCTCCTCACATCCCCTCACTCCAAAAACCCATTATTTCATCCCAAAAACATCAAAAAAATATGATAAAATCTTATAGACATATTAATTTGGCATTATTCTTCTCAAAATACCACCAATCAATGGTTTATTCCTCTTTTCAATGGTGATAATCCCAAAACGTGAGGTAGAAATTCCAAACATCTCTTTATTTTTCAATATCGTTATGTAATTTTATTCCTCTTAAAATTTAATTTCTCCATATTAAAATGATAACAAAATTATAATTATTATATCTATATGTTATTGCAATGATATTACAGTTATTAAAAACCATCTTCTATTATGTTAAGAAATATGAAATTCCAGAATCATGTCTTGTGATGACTACAATTATCCTAACGCAATATGTTTTGTTTTCCTTCACCACCACACAATGATGATACTAATTTGGAAGAAAATATATAATTTTTTATTTATTAGATATTATATATTCTAAAATTATAAACCACATTAATCTTCTCATCCATTCTGTGTAAAATTAAGTCTCTAACAATACATACGTGTGGACTACCGGATCCATGGAATGGCCAATTTCAGTTTCTCATCTCATCATTTCCCTACCCTGATGATTATTAGGATGGTTTTAAATGTAAAATTTTACTTTCATGAAATCTGTATGTTTCTTCTTTAAATAAATATAGATATTATTAATGATGTGATCATCAAACGATTATCATAAATTCAACTATTTATAATTAGTATACTGAGAAGAAAATTATTAACTTAAATCATATAATATTTTCATATCCATTAATTATTATTATTATTAATTTATATTTATTATATAAAACACTAATAAGAAGTGAATTATATTATTATACTATTTTTTATGGTATTATAACTCAATCACCTCATTATCATCGATAATCATGAAATTTTAATGTTTGCATCAGTTTTACCACCCACTTGAACAATTATATGAAAATATAAATTTATAATTTGGAATCATAATTTATCTTCAATTTTGATTTAAATATATAAATTACTTTTATTTTTATTTTCATGAGAGGATACGTCAATATTTAACTCATTAATGAAGAAAAAACCATTCTTAAGAAAAAAAAATCCCAGAAAAATGGCCATTGTCAATTTCATATTCTATGATAAAAAATAAAGTACACATGAATACAAATTTAGGATTAATAATAATAATAAATAATCACTTATGTGAATATTAATTATTTTATAATTAATAAATTTGTTATGATAATAAATAATGACGCCGCTTCTATGAAACCAGTATAAACTGTTAAAATAATAAACACCCTTTATAAGGAAATATGTAAAAAATAACTATAATATATATATTCATGGTTGAATTATTAATGGGGAGTGTAAATGTTTATAGATATATATATTTATATTGGGTATGGAATTAAAAATATTAATTTAATTATTTATTATTTTTTGTGAAAGGGAATTTTGAATTAGGACAAAGTTAATAGTTTTAATCACAAATTCTGATCTTTGATATATTTTTTTGCATTATGATACTAATTTCATAATTATGGGGTAAAATAATAATAATTATGTTTTTTTATCATAGAATAAAATTTATTATATCTAATTTATTCACTATTTAAATCTCCCTCTCTCAATATTTTTTTTATTCAAGTGCTCTTCATGTTATAATGTGGTATTTGTCTCGAATTTGGATTCCTTGAGACTTGATTATGTTATATACTAGGATCTATTTTTAATGGTGAAAATACAACCCTAATATTAAATTAAATCATGGTTCCCATAAATTTCATGATGTTCTCATTTATCTTTCTTTGTTAGAATTTCTATTTTGATTCAAGGATTCCAAAATGAATATTCTCTCCCATAAAAGTATAATGTCATCAAGAATGAGCCTCCATATTTTAATTGGATATTTGTTTCACGTCCATTTTTCTTCCCACCAATATTCAACTTTATTTTTATGATAGGTAAAATTAATTATTTTAATGTTTTTAATAATTCTATTTAACCCATTTAAAAAGAAAAATCTCATATAATTTTTAAATTGTAGGATTTAATAAAATAGTATTTAAAAATATTTTCCACTACAAATTTCATTTTATGTTATTAATGGTTTTTTAGGAATAAATATTGGTGTTTATTTTTAAATGTTAAATGTCTTCCATATTTTTCAATTGTCATTTTTTAATATAACTTTTGAATGACATGTGTAACTCTATCATGTTTTGAATATGTTGAAAATATTATCTTTAAACATTTTATGTGGGAACAAATATTTATCCTTATTTTTATTTTTTTGAAACTATATCTCTATATATTTATGAAAAATAAAATAAAAAATAATTTTCTCTAGTATATTCCAAATATCTCTTTTGGAAATGATTTTTAAAATATAAGGGATATTTATAATTCTTAATGTGAATTTTTGAAAACATCTTAGGAGTATTTTTTATAAAGGACATTGTACTTTGACCTATCTTGTGATTTTTTAGGATTTGTTTTTTCAAATATAACCATCCAATTCATTTTTGTAGATAAATTATGAAATTCTATTTTATTTTGGATAAATGATCTACAATTACCATTGTATTTCAATGTCATTTTTGATGTGTAATAATAATTTTTCATTCAACACATTTCTTCTATGAATACTACACTCATGATTACTTTGATTGGGAGGTGTACACTTATATTCCATACCTGAACTTATTGGGATGAATTGTTGTTTTAATTTTATATCCTTTATCTATACTGTGTACATACCATATGCATTATAATCATAAATAAATGATATTTACCACGAAATTTACATGATGGAATTAGATGAAAATTAGTTTTTTATGGTTTTGAAATATTATAGGTATTGCAATAATTATTAATAATTTCTGTATTTTAATCCCTATGATATTCATTTTCTATCCATGGGTTCATTAAGATTTGTTAAATGATACTCATTTTTTCCATGGGTTCTTTATATCATTATTTGTAATGGTCTAGAAAAACATTTTCCTATTATGGGATATTTTAGAATAAGATTATTTTTTTTTCAAGTGGAACAAAAATATATTTATTATGATATTGGTGTAGAAAATATATCCCTTTAATGCATTGTTAAAAAATATATTTATCATGAGAAAGAAATTTTAAGTGAGTGGGTTAATGTTTAGCTAGGATCAAAAAGGGAGAGTGTGATGGTGATTTTCTCTATGAATAATTTTTTGTTTTTTATGGATTGCTGGTTATCCGAGTTCATTATGATAAGAAATACTATTTTTAAATAAAATTGTACTTATTTCATTTGTTTCGTGGCTCATGATTTTTCATTTTGTTTTTTTACTAATATTTCCACAAACTTTTAATTATTGTCTTATATTATTCCAAGTAAAAATCAATGATTTATAAACTATGATTTAGTGGGTATCAATTATCTTATGTATCTTTCTTATACCCATCTAGTTATATTATACATTCTTTTGATATTTTATTATTATCACTATTATTTACCCTTACTTATAATTGGACCTCACCACATTCAAATGTTTACATTTCTATAGGTTATAAAGAAAATTATTACATAATAAATGTAAAGAAGGGTATACTATGAACAAAATTTGTGGGAGATGTTGAATTATTTTTATGAATTAATTATTTATTTATATATTGGAACAAAATCCCGTTTTTGAAAAAGAACATGATATTTTTTTGTTAATTTTTTAATAATTATCAAATACTCTAAACCTAATAGGTATTGTGAATTTGTAATACTCTGAGACTTTTTAATTCATGTAATTTTAGAATAATTAGGTTGGGTCTACTATAACAACATTTTTTCCATTAAAAACATCACATGAAAAAACAACATGAAAAAGAACCCATATAAGATTCTCATATTTATAAAAATATCAGGAATTTCAATCCATGTCATTATCCCACTCTAGGGCACTAATCCCCATTAGTAATCTTCATATAAGACTACCCCTTTGAAGATTTTAATCTCATTCACACACACACAAAAACATATATATATATATATAAATATATATATTTACATATTGATATTGTATCATAATGATTCATGTCAAGAATACCACAATCACATCGTTTTGACAAGTAGAATGCCTCCAAGAATCTACATGTGAAATTTTTATATAGGTTTTTTTGTAGTTTAAATTACCATAAATATTTATCTTTGAACCATACTAAAATAATCAACAAGTGGTTTATCATGAAGGAATCCAATTCATTTACCAATATCCTAAGTGTCACTATGCATACCTTATGAGAGGGAATATATATCTGTCATCAAGAAGTACCTTTCTGTAATATCCACATAACCTACCATTAGAATATATATATCATGGTTCATTTTTGATTAATTACACTACAAGGTTATATGATAAAACAATCTATAAGTTTCTATTGAAACAGTATATTGTCAAGAAATCTATTTTTTATGATATCCATCACACACAGGCACACAAAATTTATATGGGTTCCCTGTTCTACGAATAATGCATGTACACGGGCCTCATTCCAATGGGATAAGATCCAAAATCCAATAAATCGTAAATACAAAACAAAAGTGTGTCATTTTAGGTAAAATAATATAGTTAAAAAATATAAATCTATGAACGAAAATTCTATATCCCCAGTAGAAAATACATTTCATCAGAAAATTTATCTCTGATTCACCCATCCAAGGACTTTCACATGATCTAACACATTACTATTCCATTTCTGTTATCTCTCAAAATATTAATATGAAATAAAAATTACCGGATAACCGTTTTTATGTTCTATCCACCCCAAACCACAGATCGCATCCCCGGACCCGTGGTCACTACATGACCTCGGGGGAATCTCCTTATACACCTGATGCTACCATTTAGACACTAGGGTTTAGGTTAATACTCTAGGTAGGATTTAACCACATATCATAGTACATCTAGAGTAAAATTAAATAAGAAAAAAATAATATCCAATACATGGATGATATGAAACATAATTATGTTATATCAAATGAATGTTCATCATATTGTCATATAGACTCACTGTCATTATCGAAAACCAAAAATGATTTCCTATTGGGCCGACCACATGTACATGATAAATAAAATATCAATAAAGTTATTATAACATTCCTATTACTTAAATCATTACAATATCCAATCCCATATATGTTATCCCACTCAATTAAGATACATAGAACCTCTTCCCTACTTAGACCTATGATCATTTTTGTTTTCTCAGGTTCCCAATATTCACATCCACATGGGAAGTCTATGAGTATAAATATATACGAAACCACCAATGTTGTCCCAAACCTAAATAGTAATTTAGTGCATTCACATTTCAAGTGATCAAAAAACTAATAAATAAAGTCATGAATTATAAATATATAAACACTTGTTGATCCTTAGGTTCTATCATATACCTTGTGATCAACTATAAGTTGTTTTACTATTGTTAGATTATATCTAATCTTTTGAAATTCCAATCCAACCATGATCATTCCCATGACCGATTCCTAAGAGCATGTTCTAGTAAATTTTTAGCATTTGTATCTTCCATCATGTTCAAGGATAGTTTCCATGGTAATATAGTAGTATCGGTCTCAATGGTCGAATAGTAATAAGTATCTCATCCATACCAATTATTCATACTCTTAAGATCTGATATAATCATCTAGGAATCCCATAGTTTTCATGAATTCTCTCTAGATCGAATGTCGAATATAAGTAATACCACACAAGATAGGTGTGTAAATAGGATCTTGAAAGTAAACTTGGAAACTCATAATGTTAGGCTTGAGGGTGGATCCTAGGGTATATCCTACGTATGCCATAAATTCATCCACTAAATCCGAACAAACAGGACTTGGGCATTCCATTTTGACTCAATGAAAAATCTTATGTATCAAACTAAGAATTATATATATGAGGTATGCCCACCAGATCATGGAAAGTGTCCATGATATACTATATATTAGGATTATATCAAGGATTTAGGGGAGTATCCCAAGCCACCTAATAGTAATTATACATAATCATAATCCCATGTTACAACACTATTTAATTCCATTCATGAGACACAAGAGTATTACATAAAACATATAATATCATATAATGAAACTAAAATGGAATGTCTATTTGGTTTAACATACCTCACATGAATAATTTTCATCCCCCAAATTGAAGACCCTATCATAATTAATATTTCCATTCTATGCTCATATCATCAATCTACGATCTGTGTTGACTCCCACAAACATCTATAACATTCTCCCATGTTAACCTGCTCAAGGGTCTTCATCACAATGTGGCCCCAACCAGGGTCCTTTTGGAAACATCCTAATGTGCAAAGCCTATATAGGTTCCTTAATATAAATAACATATTTCCAACTAAAATCATCAATCATATAGAAAATCATATGTTAGTATCAATTTAATATCATTTTAGCCTAACGAGTCTTATTGGATAAGCTAAATCGTTGTCACTCTATTGTGATGGCTTGATTCCCATATCAATTTCCATGTGATCTGAGGTTCATCCACTCACCTGACCAGTCGTTATTTTTTATATGGTCTACCCAAAAAAATACCCATATACTAGTGGGGGAGGGACACATTACACATTCCCATTTTAGTTATCTTCTAAGGCTATAATGAATCTCAAGATTCCACAAAAGTCTATTAGGTCAAATCACTCCCAACAAATTGCATCCCCCTACTTAGAGGTCACCAAGACACCTATATGAAGGGACAGTATTTTTACATAACACAATTATATTCTCACCCCTATAGGTTAATTTTTCCCAAGTAAAACATTTATTACCATGGCTTCATCCATAAATTTCCTATGAGTCAAGACATTGTATAATGGTCCATCGTGGCCCTTGACACTTTTTCAATTTAGAATAATTTATGTCTATTAAACAATTAATTAATGAAGAATTATTATCAACCACATTGTTTATAACACACATCATATAATATATCTATATATATATACTGAAATACCATAAGGTAATTATAAAGGGACCACCTACATCATTAGAGTCACTTCTTTTATGAATAGATAAACAACTATCACATGCGATCTCCCATGCACGACAAGATATTACCCATCATTTTACGTCCCAATATCAATTCACAATTCCCAATAATTAAATAAAATAATTTATAATCAATTTTAAAAAAATCCATTATTAATAATTTCCTGAATTTTCATCGAGCCAACTCATCACACCAAAACCAGTACTAACAACATACAAAATGTTAGTGACACAAACTTGACACTATCCAAGGAAAATTCTTTATCATGTGACATTGATCCAATCCAATTTATATTTGATTAAAAAAAATCATTCAATAAAGTAATATAGTGATGTACCTTCAATGAAAAACAAGAAAATGTCTGTAGACATAGTCCAAGGGCATACTCTAGATATTCCATATGGAATTACAATCATCTTAGGATGATTTCACCATGATCTAGTAAAATCATCTCAATACCTCATACCAAAATCACTCAAGTATATGGCTAATAAAATGTAATAATAAATACAAAATATGGTAGAAAAATATACCCCAAATCACCTAAAACACATTTAAGAACACCATATATTAAGGGGGGTTAAGATATTATGGTGATGGGAGTGTTAGACAAGAATGGTATTTCCCAAAATGAGAAAGATCAAATAATAAATTGAGTGTACATATAAAATCACAGGCCAACCCCTATTTATGAAATCTATAAAGGGACTCGCCGTGGATTTCTTCCCTTCATCAAATACCCTCCAAAAAAATAACTCCTCATGTTATGTCATGGTATAAATCCATTGAAGAGTTTTTTAGGCCCAACACAACCATCACCATAGAGTGGCCCTATCCACCACAAAAGTTTTTTTTCATAGGGGATATCACCCCTTCACCATATAAAGATCCCTAACATATAGGTCCTCATGTTATAGCCTAAAATGGGTGAAACACAACCATATGATCTCAATGAAGCGGTTATCACTATATTTTTTTTGATATGGAATTACACCATAAAACTACTTTAGGAACTATGATGTGGTAAAACATGTGTCTCCCCAAAATGGGTACCATGACTACACCATATTTTGTATCCATGGAATTATAGAATGTTATGGGACTAAGGTTCTGCACATCCAACCCAAGTGATGCACCCCTTCAATATGAACATTTCAACCTCTACTACGGGGTCTTACACATTTAAATCCTCCCCTTGTTGGTGAATCATTAGTGAAAATCAACTACTATATAGCCTAACATTACACCTCTGTACTCTAAATCACAAATTAAACTATTGAGCCTTCTCCCACAAACAAAATATTCTCATCAATATTTCCAAACACCTTCAATTTTAATCCAACCCCTTAAAATAAATTAATTATTTGTAAAAAAATACCTCTATATTTCATGACATCGAAAGGCATATGGTTTTATAGTTCAGTCAGGGGCCATTTGTATTGTTTACACAATAAGGAATTGGAATAATTATGAAACAATGCATGAACTTATGTGAGCATGCTATGAATATTTTCTAATAAAGATCAATTGTTAATTGAATTAACTTATAATCAATTCAATGCTTTCTAAAATACATTATAAGGGTTGATTTGAATAATTTTGATTCATGTGGCTTCATTGACTTATTTTCTATTGTGTGTGTTCAATCAGCATCGGAAATTATTTTTGGTATTTTCAATTTTAATAAAAACATTTTTTAATTGAAAATGCATACAGTGCTAGAGGGTACTTGTTAACTTGTTTTTTAATTTTATTTCAATGTAGATTTTGAAAATGGGACCTATTTTAGAAGAAAATACTAGAAAGTTTACAGATTATGGGGATTTCATTTTCTATTTTGGTGAGAAATATTTGATACTAAGGACATTTTGAGAATCATTAAATTGTGTCTTGGTGTGTGTAACTTTATTTGATTAGTTTTTCAAATAACCTATAAATATTTTTGTAAACCGTCCTTGTTTGGGTTTTATTGGTAGGAACTAGAGTGAAACAACCTTCAGTTATTCTTGTTTTGAGTGATATAGAATGTATGATTGGAGAGGGGAATGTAGCTTACTGTTTTTAAATGGATTTTTGGGAAAATGATCTTGTATTTGGATGAGTGATCAATGGTTTCATATATTGGACCACTTGTGTTCTGTTTTGTAAAATCAATTCTTCTTTTAGGGAGAACCATTAGATAAAATTGGTCAAAAGTAGAGGGTACTTATTGTAGAGAGTGAAATTATGATGGGTATTTTTTTCAAATTAGTATCTTAAGATGGATGTTTTTTTCTAATTTCCCCAATGTTTTGATATGGTATATGAAAAGAATTCTTGGGTGAGTAAATTTAGGTTTTGAAATAGTAGATAGAATGCACAGAGTAAAATATTTTTTGTTAGGTGATGATGATCATGGAAATTATATCATATTTAATAGTTAATGGTACTGATTCTTTAAGTATATATTGTTCATTTGTTTTGTATTTTCAATTTTTATGATGGATTGGTGCTTTATGGAAGAACCTTATGAGTTGGGAAAAAATTGATGATCAGTGTAGGTGAACATTTATTATTGAAGGAAAAAAATGGCTTCATGAGGATGAAAAATATTATACTGGGGATTTATTTATGAATAGTGTGATTATGGGTTTGTAAATTATGAAAAAAATTGAATTTATGGGGATAGAGGAAAATCGTGCCACAATCTGTGGTCTTACAATGTATTGTAGAGACTATGCAATATGACATTTTTGGATAATTGGGGGAGGTATTTCCACAACATGTCATTTTACGCCTTGAAATTCTTTGTATGAATAACTGTAAGAAAATTTGATGATTCAATTTGGTGGATTTTTTTTGATATGATTTGTAAGAGTATTTGACACCCTGAACAAAACCAGTAGGTCTAAGCCAGAGTTCCAAACTCCCTAATGTGCGCTTTCCATAACATTATAGGATTCAAACTAGTGGCAAGGACTTATAGAACATCATCGGTTGACTATGTCCCTGAAAATAAGAAAACATCAATGAATAATTTGGATGTGACATGTTAATGAAAAAATAAGTAATAAATCAATAATCATCAGAGTGTCATCATATACAAATCAAACATCTCTTGTAGTATCAATATGGAATGTTCAGTATGTAAACCAGAAGTAAACAAAATGATCTGTGTATGAGGCAATGAAAATAAATAAAAGTATCATAAATCTATATAACTCCATTCATAAATGAATTCTTCCTCTTACCAGCCTACTCAAACATATAACATAGGGACTTTACGCTTCACCGCACCTCTAGTCATGAAAAATATAAATACACTAAAATTCCTATCTAGGGTGTGAGTGACAGACTAAGTATGACACCACCAAATACCCATTACATAAATTTGCATGATAAAAGGTTTATTCCATTAATTTAATAGAATATATATAAACATCATGTTTATCACACATGTATAATAAAATGTCGAGTCCTCAAGGACTATCTCCTCTTACATTAGTGCGATGCTGAAAGGATCATCAATCTGTCGTGTCTAAAATACCACCCTCTATAATGGGATAGTTCCAAAAAGACATTTGACACATACCACTAGAGGGGATATCCCAGGTACATTCCCATTAAAATTTTACACATCCCTCTTAGGGGGTATAGTCTATATGGAACAACCTGCATCTACTACAAAATCGAGAGGAAAAAAACATACAAATAAGAAAATTGAATGATTGATCAACATCATTTCATATTTATAGGGGTCATAACCATAATAAAACATACTAGGTAAAACCAAAAGAATTATTTTCATAGGCAAAAAATTTACACATAATGTGATCAGTCATAAAACATATGTCTCACGAGTCTACTCACACACATAAAAATCATATCTATAACCCATATAAAATATAAACTAATGACATTGGATTACTTTATGAAGTGCGATGATTACATGGAAGTAATGTTCATCACTCAAGCCCAAAATCACCATTATATCCATGAACCATTCATGAATTTACATATTTAGATTACTATTATCCTGTTTTTGAAGAAACAACACCCTAAAGGTAGGTAAAGATCAAACATACTGTAAAATATCAACTGTTGATAATGATCCGTTTTTAAAACGTTCACATATAGAAATTCTCTCAATCTTGTTGAATATTCTTTCAATAACCCTTGAATCCATTATTATAACACTAAAATCACTTAAATTGGATCATGGATTCAAAAATATAATTTCATTTATCCTGGATAATGTAAGGGTATTGATGTAGAAGGAATAACTCACTAGATGAAGACCATAAAATTGAATCATTTCTCAAGAATCAAATAGAGGAGTTGGATTAAGTGAGAGCACTGTAAAATCATAGTAGAAGACCTCTACAATGTTTGGAATTGAATAGATCTGTATTTTATAAGAAAAAACGATTGTATGACCCTTTAAAATGTTATTATAAACTCATCATCCCCTATGGGCTCAGTTGTGTTCCAACGGCTACCCAGTGTCTACTAGGAATAACTGGTTCTACCCAGGAGAACCATCAATAGTTTGAGGGATTATAGGTAGAATAACCTATTACCATGATCTACACAAAATAACCAATGTGTATATATAGATCATTCTATATATTTACTTCCAAAAACTATACTCTGCCTAATTATAGACACCCAAATGCCTCCATTCCACTACTAACAAATTAAAAATATGATAAAAATGTCTGTATAATTTGAAATGAGTTGTACCTGAAGGTAGAGGTGTCACAATTCTTCACCTCTTATTAATTCTCATACAAAATAAATATCCATATATTCTCACTCGAACAACTTCGGAAATTATGAAAGAATTTCTGGTTCCCACTCCCACATCGCCTCTTGAACATGATCGTGTTACCATACAATCCAATAAAATAGGAATGAACTTTTCTTTCATGTATCTTTATCTATTCTGTGAACTATCAAAAGGTTTCATTACATTTAAATTTCAACATTCTAGAAATAAAATTTTTGATAGCTAAACAGATACACATGATTGGGCTCATACTTTCTAACCTAAGACAAAAGGAACACATTGTGTATACCATTGTATTGTGGAGTAATATCCAACTAGAAGGTCACAATCCCGATGTGTTCAAAGATATAAAATGTCCCAATATATAATGTTTCTATATTTTTTACCTCTTAGAATGAAAATTTCATAACTGAGGGGACACCCTCAAGATGTCTTTATCACCCACTAAAAACTCTATGGTCCATATCATTCATTAATCATAGAATTTATACCAATTATGATCCATAACTAGACTTTTTTTAATCAATTTCACCTATTTTTGGTCTCCTCTACGATATTAAACCTAAAAATTGAAGACACGCGTACCTCATGCCACCATATTTGTGATCGACATGGCCACTCATATAGTTCCTAAAACTGAGAATTAAAAATTTAAGACTAAAAGATATTAATTTAGAATAATTATTATAGATTTATGTGATCAGGAAAATATTCCCCAAAATCTATAATAAAAACTAAAATCATATCCTATGTGGTTTATATAATTCTATCTAACACCCCATTAGTTTTTGGATAAAATGTTTTTCTCATCTTCAATTGTGTACACATCACTATCTATATTTCATTCCAAAATATCAAGTTAAAACATGTGTATTTTTCATCTTCATTGTGACATGAACATTGATATCAACTATATCATCAACTGATTTCATATCTCAAATCGTTATGAAGTGATCAACATTGTTTAACCAACCTAATACCACCCAAATGTTGTCTCACCCTCCCAAGGTCCATGGGGAACTCGTTCAAAAGTTATTCAATCCCCTCAAACCACTTCCACATTGACCCTGTTAGTTGTTTTTGTAACCCTAAATGTCTCTGATTCTCAACCATAATCATATAACATGTCAAATAATGGGGCACCACACATGTAATGTCATCTTTCTTTTATGGCCACTAGATATGCATCTTGAAATTAGGATACATTGTGGTCTTCCCTGGGTTCATTTATCACTGTGAAGAACATGAGGCTCTCATCATCTCCACACTCATATAAAATGTAACATTCACCCAAACATGAATCAGAAACACTCCCCAACTACCTAAATAAAAACTAGAGAGAGAACCACTTACTATAATCATATCCCACATCACCCCACATTCCATGTCTAGATCCATACTGGAATTCACCTATTCTATAAATGTGGACATGATCACAAAGGGTGAAGAAATCGATTCCATTTAATCCTCAGTTATTCCCACCAACTATTATAATCATAGATTCATGGGATTCCACCATATATATGACATATTTTTTATTGCATTATCTTTTATTTTTCATAGTGATTCAACAACTAAATTTTCATTATGAGAAGCATACTCCCTCCCAAATTCGAATTCCTACAAGTATTATACCTTGTGTATATCACCTAGGTTCACGTTACATTGGGAGATGATATACTATATAATCTTGTTGATCATATACATGAAAAATATATCACAAAGTAGTTAATTTCACTAACATTTCACCTCAAGAACCACAACCTCCAACTAAATGTTTGAACAAGGTAGTTCCCTTAATATGGTGGCTACTGAAAAGACTGGTAAGCAACTACCATATCACCTGACCTCAAAAATGCTCTCAATCAAAATCCAGATGCATCACAGTATACTGCATAACCAATTTCTAACTCATGAAGGATGAATATGTGATCTAATTTCATTGTATTATTCATAAATATGAATAATTCTTTACATTTTTTCCATTAAAACCTGGATCACTTCATTGTTAGTGCGTTCATGGGTGTTACCAGGTGAGAAAAATCCTAAAAGTTGCTCTTGTTCTATGCAACAAACTTTAGGGAACCCAATATCATGAACACATTATCTTGTTATTCCCAATATGTCACTTCATCAAACGTTTTCGGATCAATTGATATTCAAACATGATAAACCACATTCCCAAGAAATCAAACCTCCTATATCTATGTGTGGTACATTGAGTACTTTGTGTAAATCTAATGAGTATTAAGTGTACTCAAAATAATATCATGGTGTCTTGAATGTGATTATGATGTCTTGGAACAAATTAGGATTTCATTTTTGAAGAAAATATTGATGGAGTTCATTTATGATTAAAAAACATATTCAGGAAGTGTATGAACATTATCGAAGAATTAATATTTCCATATGGCATAATGAGAAACTCATTGAAATTATACCCGATCTTAAATGCTGTCTTCATTATGTCTTCCTCTCTGAACCAATGTTAATGGTATCTAGAACATAAATCAATCTTTTTGAACTATTGATCTCCCATAAATTAATCAATCATGCCATTAATTAATGATAGAGGGTGTCTATTATACATAGTGATCAGATTCAACATATAGTATTTTACATAATTCCATTAAATACTATTTAAATTATTAGTAAAAAACATCGGGAAACTACATAAGTATGTTCTTAGTATATTGAAGCCATTAGTATTTAGTTCATCTAGCCTCACTGTGAATTTTTTCAAATCATTCATTTCCTTTTAATTTGGCATAATCAACATCGAACAAGCACTGTTAACATGATCTATCTCAAATATAACTCCTTGGTTTGGAGGGAACCCTATGAAATCCTCTAGAAACACATCCCAGAAAAGGTTTATCACCAAAGGGTATGAGGGGGGTCAACATCTGATCTACTCCATGAATCATGCCTACCACCTCCGTTTAAAATAAATCTGTTTGGTGGGGTTTGGGCCCCTCTATGCTTTCAATGATGACCCATTCACCAGAAAACAAAAACAATTCCCACATACATGATTAAAATTACACTCATCTTTGATAAAAATTTATGTGATCATGTAAACTGATCAACAAGTCTCTACCTAGGATTACATCAAAACATACAATCTCTAGAATTGTGAATCGCTATAGATTCTCAATGTTAGAAACCACACTTGAACAATTAGGACTGATATGAATATGATCCACTTTTTTTCCTAAGGGTGTCTCTATATATAGAAGTGTACATGAATATTGTAATGAAAAATCGTTCCTAAAAACTACATGAGTCGATATAAATAAATATGATTCAATTTTGTCATCTAATGAAATAGTTAGAGAATAAGAAATCATAACCACACCTCAAACATTGGATGGTCCCTCTCTATCATCATCTGATGTCTAATAAACTATATAAACCCTATTAGAAACCACTCCATGATCCCCAAGGGGTTCATGAGTCACCTAATTTATTAAACCTTTTGGGGTATGTACCTAATTTGGAGTTCATGTACTCAACGTTTTTAAGTTCATCCTCAGAAAATTATCAAAAAAAACAACATTTTATAACCATTCATGCCACACTAGTGAAATTCATTGAGTGAAACAAGGAAATTCACAAGAATCTATCCCTTAAACCCAAATTTATCACACCTAGAAGAGTCATTTACCATTGATGGAGATGAGGAAACTCTTATATTCATTTAATGTCAACCACTACCCTATAATTCCTCCCTTGAATTATAATACTTATTTCTAGGATAAGAAACTGGGACTTCACTATATGATGGACATTCTGATCTTCTAAAATCTGGAATAATACTTGTAGCTATGTCCTCCTTGATTCCCTTCTCAGTCATCAACGGATTACAAAGCACTACATCATAGGTCTTCATGTTGTTTTTTGTGACATGATGATTCACTTCATAACAAGTACCAATATCAAACAATTTACCCCTTTTACAATCATTCCCTGATAGATGTGTGGAAATAATAATCCTATTTTTGTATTGTTCTGAGCATGTAGACTTCTTCATCTCCCCTACTAAAGTTCTATAAACTCTATATAATGATCCTACCTAGGAATGTTGTGGAATAACTCCTAGAAAAATATATCTATAATGGTTTCCAAAGATAATCCGTCTCTTTTTATAGCCTAAAACCTGACATTCCACTATCATCCAATTGTAATTTTAAGCTTAAAGGATGAAAGATTCACATATAGATCCTCTATTTTATCTTCCATGTTTAAAATCCTCTCGATTAACCACATCATGTGCTCCACATCTTGGGGGATTCATGTGCTATGAAAGGATAGGGTTTTGGATCTAAATTTCACATGTGTGATCAAATATAGTCATCCAATCTATGTGGGATACTCCTCCATAAAGAGGAACTAGATAAAAGAGCCCCATCATGACTAGTTCTATTTCTATACATACTATAAAAACCAAGTTAGACTACTCACTCTCCTTCTCAACGAGTGGTAAAACTAGAAATGAAGTAAATCTATGGAGTGAAACTTCATGAAATTCCTTGATAATGTATAGATATATCCAATGGATTAAACAAGAAAAATAATAATAACCACATGCACACACAATGGTTTATGGAAAGCTTCAACCCAAGAGGCAATAATCAAGAACAATGAATAACCCAATATTTATTTCCCAAAACATAAGTCAATCCTATGGTACCTTAACACTATTCATATAGAGAACCTCCCTATTCAAAAAATTAACATTACATTACTTTATCAGAATAGTTATAAATTATACTAACAGTTTCCCAAAGACCATAGTTGGTATAGTGCCTTTGGAAACAAAGAAACATTAACACTAATAAATTTTTGAGTGAAATCATCTCCCACAAGGTTCAGCATGACTTCCACCCTCCATAGACATATCATACATAGTACATATCATCATCACCTGGGGGAATGGAATCATTAAATGGGTGAACTAAATTTCTCACTAATGGTAATCAAGGGATTCATGTAATAAAAAACATGATCATAAGGGTGTGAGAATGTGATCATAAAAATATAATATCATACGCAACATATCAAATATCACAACCAAAATAGTGGCATAATGATTATTAGTTCATAGGATATGAATCATAATAGAATAGTGAGAATAATCCATGAAATCATGACATTGGAATAAAACATGGAATTTTGTAAAACACATAAGCATAATATGATTTCCATAGGAGAAAAAGAATCACTGCCAAGAATATCTTAGTTGTATGGGTTCACTCCCCATACTATCAAAGTAGTCATGCTTCATTCCCATGGCCATCATAGTAGCATGAATTCACTCCTCATCCCCTATTAGTAATTTTGGTTCCATCCAATGAACTTCATAATATTCAAGGTTCACTCTCAAGATAAGATTATTTTATCTCCTATGATATAAATATTTTCCTAATGCATTGGAGGGAGATACAGGTCCCCCCATCACTTAATGATATCATACATACATGACCCAAAATATCATAAATAATCATATCAAACCCATGAAATTAAATGGGTATCATAAACATATAAACATATCATAACCTATGAAAAGTGACATGTTTCAAAATAATTTGAACACAAACCTATGAAAAGAAGTGGGATTCATATACATACAACCCATTATGATGAAATTGGTTTCACAAATGCCATGACATTAAGAATAACACATTCATAAAAAAATATCTGAATGAAAACTTTATATTGTAATGAGTAACATAAATAGATTTCATATTAAATGTAAAATAAATTTGGAATATATTTTAAATACTCTTCATGAGGAAAATACCCATTCTTGTTTGAAAATGATTTTTAATATATAAAACCATTTCAAAATATTTTTATTATAAAATACGTGAAAACTCACAATAAATGAATGTAATCATTTTGAAAAACATTTCCCTTGAAAGATTAAAAAATAAAATTCAAAAAATTTTAAATAACTATTTTATTGAAAACTTATTAAAAATTCCTTAAAAAAATTGAAACCATTTTTATGAGAACATATAAAATAATCATGAAAACATTTTGAAATCCATTTTTCATTAAAATATATTTTTAAAAAAATCTAATAGATTAACCTTTTAAAAATTCAAAAGGAGATTCGATGATATAATAACTGGAAAATCTATACATGTTATACGAGGTCAAAAGAACATTCCCTTTTTGAAGGTAAAAAAATGTTGAAAGAGTTCCTTGTTCAGAAACTAACAAAAAGATTCCGTTAAAGATACTGGAAAAAAACAAAAAAAAAATTAATGTTTCTTTTATATATTATTATATAATAGTATAATTTTCATTGAAATCCTTTTTTAGATAACCTAGATCTTCAACCTAAATGAGGGTAAAGTCAGGCTTTCATAAAAACAATTTCTTACTATATTATGTAAAAACGTGTTGAAAATTGTACTAATACATGTATATATAATTTATATCCATTTTTGAAGAAAATAAATTAATTTATTGAGATATTTGTTATTATATTTCATCAAATAATGTATAAACATAAACAATCTTGAAAAAACAATGTGATTGTCTCAGTAAACTCGTATAACTTGGTTACATGGGATCATACTCACCATGTAAGAAAGGAAATTACATGAACCTTATTATATCATGAATAAAAAATATATTCATTATATAAATTCTAATATTTTATTATATACACCTCTAAAATGATTTTAGGTTCATAACAAAACATTCGACTCGGAGAAGGCAAATTGAGACAAAATTGTTTTACTGATTTTGTAACTATAGAAAGTTAAACCACATAAAAGAAGGATCACAAAATGGAAATGTTAATTACCATAAATTTAAGTATAAGATACATATAATATAATAACGGGTTGTATATACACTACAAGAAATGAAATAGTCATGAACATTTCATGTATCTCAAGAAAATTAAAAGTTAGATGAAATCCCCTTATGTTGTGCCTTCACTATCAACGTACTCATACAAGATTCCTATATAATAAATATAAATTTATTATAAATAATTTACATAAAAATATTATTATACATAATACTATATATTTTTTCTTTATGACCTTATATTACACTATTTTTAATGATCATATGTTAAATTTTCACCTCATGTAATATTCGCTTGGTTCTTCGCATGTGTCATAATTTGTTATATCATTGGCTGTTATACTTATATTATTATTAATGATTGTAAATAATTATATAAATATCATATATATCCTGTATATTTGTATTATAATAATAAATATTGTATAGGATTGTGAAATGGGAAACCCCATTCATGGAGACGGTAAGTCTTACATATCCATGAACGTTGTTTCTGTCTTTATTTTCATAATGTAATAAATAATGAAAATCACACACACATATATATCTTTATATATACATATATATACATAAATTTGTTCATTAAATAATAATTATTATATTAAATATATCATATAATTTCACTGAACTCATCTTTAATAAATTCTAAGTGTTGTGTGAACAAATCACATCCCTTTGAGGGGGCGGTAGTCCACACGTCCATAAATGAGATTATTTTATTAAAACCAGATTGATAGTAAAGATATGTGTACTGTAATATAATAAAGAAGACTTAATAGATAATAACTATAATATATTACATATATAAATAGATTTCACATCATAATGGACACCTTTATGGGTGTTAATGAAGAAATGAACACTCATCGTTTCATGATTTAGTAGTTTCTAGTACACTGAAACTATATGTTTGATATCCATTAGATAGAGGTATGTGAAAGTGTAGGTATAAATTATTTAATAAAAACCCTAGTATATTTATTATATTTGTTTCACATAAGAATGAAATAAAGATATTGGAGAGGATGAATAATTAAAATAATGGAATTGAGATTGAGAGAAGGCATTACCACTTAATCAGGTAACTCCTACTCATTTATGCCAAACGGATTCCTTAATAAAAACTATAACCAATGGGAGAAATCAAGGTAGAAATTATTCTTTTTGGGAGTCTATTTGAGTGTACTTTATCTTAACAAAAAAAATTTAGAGGTTTTCGGATTGGGCAGAGGTGGTGGCCTTTTATAGTGGAGGAGGAGTGGCACTGTTGTAAATATTTGAAAACCTAATTCCACCCGTGTTATTCATGTTGTATGTGGATCCAATAAATGATTAAGTTATTGATAAATAATTATAGGGTCTAAATATGTCCATAATATGGGTTTTTTACAAGTTTCTAGGTCGTTTTTGGTCTTTAATATATGGTTTTGTAGCTAACTAAGCTTGGTTTGGCCTTAACCACAATGATTAATATTAATCCCAGTTACTAATAATTTGGCTAAAAAACAACTGATCATTTTATAAATTATAAATTATTCTGATTATAAATTTGGAATCCATTTTTCCAAAATCTAAATACATTATTGGAATATATTAAATTGAAATTAATCATGCTGACGGGATGACACTGCAGGTTTTTAATATAAATCATCCAAAATATTATAATGTTCTTATATCCAATTTAAATGTGAAATTTGATAAAATTACATCAATTGGATTAATTGGTAAAAATATTGTCTACATAATATATTAAAAATATTAAAAACATAATTTAAACTTAAAATTAAATTAGATAAATAATATTTTCTGAATTAAAATCTAGTATTTTTATCTTTTCATTAAAATAGGAATCCTTACATACATATAATTAAAATTATCCAAACCTAATTTTTTTTTCAGATTCCATATATAAATTATTTAATGAACAATAATATCTAATAAAGTTCCAAAAGGGGATTTAAAAATAGTGCACCATTAAAAGGAGTTAAAAATTACTTAATAAAAATATTGGGTTTTTAGCATAAAATTGGGTTTGTTATTATATTAAAAATATTGAAAATATTTAATAAATGTAAAAAATATAGTATATAAATATTAAATTGATATCAGTTAACAATTTTAATTATTTTATTTTACTTTTTGTAAATAGCTTTGTGACTAAGACAATATTTTCTTTTATATTCAATTTTTTTTCATATTAATTAATTGGTCACCTATGAATTCATTTTATAATTGTGTAAACAAAATATTTTCATAATTTAGTTAATATTATTAATACCCACAAATAAAGCATCGAGTTTATAATCAATTATAAAAATATTTTTAATAATATGTTAATATTAGGTTACACTCGTTCTTGCGTGTTACACAAGCCATCAAGGAAGGTCAAGCATGCCAATAATGTTTGTTGACCTTTTTGTTCCATTTAACGTGTGCCAAGTTAGGATTGTGTGTAACATACTCAAATTTATAATTGTGTTAATGGAATTTATTACATAGTGGAAATCTATTTGTGTGTAAGATGCACCAAGTTGGCACTATGTGAAAGGTATGTTTGAATTAGAAAAACTATTTTCAGTTTTTTGTGATGTTGAAAATATCAAAAGATTAAATTAATTCAAAAAAATCACCAAAATAATAGGGTGTAACAATTCACATCCACATATATACAATCACGAATATAATTCAACCAGATCAAAGAAAAAAATGATAAAATAAAATAAATATCATATCATAATTTCATGAGAATTTATTACTTGGGATTTATCTAATTTAAGAAACAAAATTATGGATTGTGATCCAACATGCAAAAAATGATACATAAAAACACAAAATACTGTAAATTAGTATAAAAACGATTGGGGCATCTCCCAGGGTTAATTTATTCAATAGTAACATAAAAACCTAAACAACCACTTTATAGAAACACAGAGGTCCACTATATGGTGTTGGACATACACTAATATACTAACCCTTCGAGAATCTCAATCCTTATCTCTTCTATTTACCTTATCCCAAGTCAATCCATATAGAAAATACAAGTTAGTTAGACTCCATTGTTACCTTACTATGAATCCTTAGCCCAAACCACTGTGTCTGATCTGTAGTGTCTCATGACCTCATGTATTCCTCCCCATATGAAAGATATTGTCGACTGGTTGTGAGGCCTTAGAGAACATCATTGAGATACAATACCCTCGATATTAGTTAAACATTAAAGGACAATATGTAATTTATAATCTAATAAAAAAATAAGGAATAAATATATATCCATAGAATAAGTATCATATTAAATTTAAATACCCCCTACAGTATCAATATGGCATGTTATGTAAATAAAACTAAAATAAAAAAAGATACAATAATGAGAAAAATGTAGTAAATAAATGAATCATAAAAAAATAGATGGACCCCATATAATAACATTTGTATCCTCGATCCAGCCTAATCAACCATCAACAATAGTTAAATTTTCATTCTCCAAATCCCAATTCAAGAAATTAAATTTTCACTGAAATTCCCAAGTATGGTAGAAGTACAAGACACTGTAGGACACCATTAACGACCCTTCACATATGTTTATAAGATAAATAGTTTCAATCCATGAAGTAATAAAAACTGATATAAAAAATTAGTATATCACATGAGAATAATTAAAATTTATGATCCAAGAAGAATGATGCTACCAACTTCACTGAAATTACATAAGTAATTTTAATTGGGCATATCCCACCCAACCAACTTTTTGACTATATATTTTAAAAAACTTGTATGACACAACCTAGTAAAAGAAAATAACCATGAGTGTTTCAATCAATATCTAACACATCCCTCTTATTGGGGTAACGTAGATGGAACAACCTGCATTAACTACATAATCTAAAGTGAACAATTCCAACAAATATAATGACATATCAACATCAGGCCATGTAAATGGGTGTCACAAACAGAAAAAATATATGTGAGAAAATATCAAAAGAGCTTTCATAGGACACACACACACATCATGTGATCAATAATTAAGAATTGGTCTTAGAGGTCTATACATGAATCCCAAAAACCATTCCAAAAACCAATATAAAATATATGAAAATTTTACAGGCTTCCCAATTTAGGTGAGATGATGGTTCAGAATAATGGGTCTTCATATGATTCCTAAAGAACCACTAGATCCAAGAACCATTCCCAAATAAACATAATTTAGGTTACTAGGATCATGTATGAAGTGAAAACAAACCATAAATTTTATTCTTGGTCAAATATACCAAATAAAATACACTACCGATAATGATCATAGTCCAAAGGATTCACAAATGAAAAGTCTCACATTACATGTACTGATTCTATCAACAGTCCATCAATACTATCATAAATTACATATAAACCCTTAGATTCTATCAAGAAATTATTAATCTAATCAAGTTTGATCATGTATAATAGAAATAGATCAATCTAAAATGGACAAGAACTCACTAAGAGAAGAATATATGATCAGATAATTTTTCAGAAAATGAATAAAAAAGATAGCTGGGTTTTAGAGCACTCCAAATCATCAGATATAATCAATAGAGAGTTTTGATTTTAATGGGGAATAAGATAATAATAAAATATGATCATATATCTTATTTTTGAAAGGCTTTTTTAAACTCGACATCCGTAGTGGGATTTAGTGATCTCCGCCTCCTAGCTAATGGGACTACTGTAGATCAATGTACTATAAAAAATCATCTACCCATTTCTCTTCCTAGTTCCAACCTCTCAAACCCCCTTATCTTACCTCTAAAAATAGAATAATGATCTGAAAATCTATTTATAAATTTAAAACAAATATAACTAATGGTATATGTGACAATGAGTAGAGTCTGGATGAAGGGCGGATCATTCTGTAAAAATAAGGGTTTCATTGTGAAGTCGTTTATCAAACTGTAATGAGTTGTTTTTGGAATTTTAGTTACACTCTAAAGTATGGATTTTTACCATGAATCAAAGATTCACACAAAAATGTGACCTTGAATTTGGGGTATTACATCATAACACCTACATTTACACCAAAACATGACCTTTTTCAGGTATTTTTAGTAGTTGCAGATCTGTTATTTGACAGTATGCCTCCTTGATATTTACCTAGTATTATCATCAGGGATGCCATTTTTTGCCAACCACTCCCCTTAATTATCTCTCATGGAGTCCCCTTCTACCGTTTTCATCTATATTCATTTGATAGGTATTGGTTCATTAAATATCTTATCCCTCTCATTATCCCTATTTATTTCCTAGTTATTCATTATTTTTTGTTTTTTATTAGTGATTTGAGATGTTCTTACCTAAAATCATGGTGTGATCAGATTTTAATAAAGGGGATATCATATGTGGTTCAAAAAGGATGCTTGATAATGATCATTTATCAAATATACATGTCCTTTGTCTTAAGGTACATTTCTCATTGAGTTCAATTAAGTATTTTTAGAAATTTAGTATTATCATGGTTATTGATTTGGATTTTATAACTAAGTCTTTTAAATGGATTTAGGTTGAGTGCATGTCAGGAATGGACTGCACCTTATTTCTCAATGTTATGTGTTGTTACACTGCATGGCGAGTTTGGAGTTAGTAGTAGGATCTCATATTTTCCATGTATGTCTCTCGTTATATTTTTTTTAAACCATTTGGAGTGTATTTTAATTAGTTAGAGCCTAGGTTAGTATGTCTGATGTGATTTAGGGATGGGTCTGTTTAAATTATTTTGAAATAAAGGAGGAACAACTTATAGAGAGAAAAAATGAAGTAAATAGTAAATTTATTCTGATAATGTTAAGGGATAGCTGAACCCCATAATACCTTTTTATGTATTAAATTTTTTGGGGAAGACCATAAAACCATAATTCACATAGAAGAATTGTTTTATGTCATAAAATTGGTTTTTAGTCGGGTTTTAACCCCAATATATAATATTTATGGATTATATAAGAGTCATGGAATTAATTTAATGAATTGGCCTTATCAATTTTTATAAACCAATCACCTATAACTCTAATTACACATTCTACCACTCAGATAATTCCTAACTTCTACAAATGATTTCTAAGAGTTATACTTTAACAAAGAGTTTTTTCATTTGATCCTAGTAATTTGGATCAGGATATTGAAGAGATGGAAGAAAGGATCTAACCCACATCACTGATATTGAGGGTTTTTTTCATATAATCATCTTTTGAGTTAGGTGGTCAAGGAAAACTCTTTCAAATTAGGATTCAATTATTCTAGTATGTGCAATATGTGTGATGACATAAAAATGCAGTGTGTGCACCCTATTCAAATTTGTTAATTAATTTATTAGAGAATATTCAACTTTTATGGATCTACCATTGACCCCATTGGGTTATTGGATTTTATATTATACTTGTGGACACATGAGTCATGATCCTACATTTATACTTATAACGAACTAGTTTGATAATGTGTGAACTATATAACCCATTGATTTGGCATAAAATTTGAATTTGTTGATCAGTTGAAATATAATCACATGGGATAATTTTTTAGAACAAGAATGAAATTTTTAGTCATGTTAATATGATGATTAATGTATTGTTGAAGAATTTTGGGAGAATTTGATATATGGTATGGTATTTTTTAAAATCAAAATGATAATTATTTTTATGTGACTCTGAAAAGATTTATTATTAAGGGTATTATGTTACATTTTTTGTTTATATTTTACAATGTTGTGAGGTATTATTGTGTTTGGTGGTTGGAAAAACCCTATGTGAAACATGATGGTAAGGTTCATGGTCACATTTCTTCCTTAGGGTAAAATTCATGGTGTTTATAGTACCTTAAATTATGATTCATGATATAGGAACCTGCCAAGGTTATGTTTCTTAGTCATTGGTATCATGAGGGATATATTTATGTTTGGATGAGTGAAGGGACCATTTTTTTATGATATTATATAAGAGATTCATCCTCAGTGGGGTAATATTCCACCAAGGTAGGTGACCTATCCTAATATAGGAGGATCCAAATATGGACAATGATATCTATTATCATATCAAAGATGGTTTTGATGAGCTTTGAGTATAAACCCTAAACTCAGGGGTCAGCAATATTGTTTCATATGCATTGTTAATTAATTAAATTAATATCCCTTTGGATTGTTTTATTTCATGAACTCTATAGTTTGTCTGGATTTTTTATACACCATTGGTAGTGTCCCACTGAGATGAACTCACACCATATTCAAGAAGTTGTTTAGTACAAGAATAAGAATCATGGATATATGTCTAGATAAGGTTATGGGACTGTATTGATGACTGGTTGATTACTACATGGGTTCAAATTTGGAGATAGTACCAACATAGTGATCATGACTGGGGATTTGGGGGTTTAATATTTTCAATTTTGTCTTTTATTTTATGAGATGTATCACATTATTTAGTTACATTTAATCCAAACATTACATGTATCAATTATAATTATAAATTGGGTATATCCATTTCTATAGTGATAGATGCATGCTAGTTAATTTTTGTTGTTTTCATTATTCTCTACTATTGTATTATCATTTATGATGGTTTTTCTACTTTATAATAGAGGGTATAGTTTCCCTACTATATATATTAAACTATCTAATTTATTTGGTAGCCTCTAGCATATGGGGAGGCGTACTTGAGGGCATATAACCTACCCACCTTGGTCATGTGAAGAAGAATAACGTCGTTGATGTTATAAAGTGGTAGCTTAGAACTAGGTTTCATTTATGATGATTTAATTTTTTGAATGTTTAAAATAAATATACAATGTTTCAAAACATAGTACTGATCTTTTTCATGAAATTAGTTAACCCATGGGTGGGGGGTCTGAGTGCCTAGGGATCAGATTGTTTTTCTTGTAGTTCCCTATATATGTTTATGAAGATATTTCACCTTGCTTGATTCACATATTGTGTGATGTTAGTATTTTATTTGATTTTACTCATGGAATGGCACTTAATTAAAATATTGTACAAATATCATGATAGGAGTGTAGGGATATATGTTGACATTAATGGTTTAGGCTAGGTACGTCTTTTTTGAATGTTCATATTTCCTAATATTAACTATGATATGAAATCCCAGGATAAAGATGATAGATATATGTAGTTTTTTTATGTTAATTATCTTATTAAACCCTATAAAAATGATCCTTGTGCAAGTATTTTTTATTGTTTTTACTTCATGAGGTATTTTTTTATATAACATGAGTTCAAAGGTCTGTGTTAAACCATGTAGTGAAAATTTCTCCTCATCATCTTTAAATTTATTATCATGAGAGTGGAAATCAAAAAGATCATAATTTGGAAAAGCTAGAAATGTCTACAAAAAACAAAATCTTATGGAAAATATACTTCACAACATCATTATCAAGGTCATTCAATTCATTTAGAGGGAGGATTTCAACACTGTACCTTCAATATATGATTTTATAATAGAGTTTTTGTTGTATCATCCCCTTAAGTTCACTAGGAAGGAAGGCCACCAAGAAGGATAGTTATTGATTTAGTTAGTAAAATGATATTAAATAACCTTGATAGAACCTCATATTTATGGAAAAATCATATTTCTTATATGATTTGATAATCAACCAAGTTATGGTGAACCATTCTTGAGAAAGTTGGGATGAATGAGGAGTTATCTTGTATGTATTTTGAGGAGAAGCTCTTATCAACTTCCATCCAAAGACATTGAGGAATGAGAGGGATTGAGAGTTCATTCACATAACACATGGGGGCATGTCAATGATGGATTATGTTCTATATTTTGCAGTCATGCAACACTTTTCCCCTTCCTTGATAGCTGATGAGATAACAAGGGCTAGAAATTTCGAGGATGGGACTCACTAAGAGATAAGGTAATAGGTGAATTTATTTCGAATGATAAGCATTACACATGTGATGAACTATTAAAAACCTGATTCTTATTACACACATAAACATGATTTATTACATAAAATTGTACTTAAGAGAACTCTAAGGATAAAAAGGTCTAGTGTCTTGGAAAATAAGGAACATTACATAACAACCTAGAACATAAAACACTACATCTTTATTAATTACTTCTTTTACATGACCACACCATTTCTTCGTACTTAAAATTGCATGGGATAACCAGAGGAAAAGAATAATATAAGGGTGATCTATAATTCCCAGTAAGGGAGTAAACAAGGAATAACACGAATAAAAAATTACGTGGTAAGCAATGATAATATTAATGAATCACAATAGAAACATAAAAATAAATGTAAGAACCCAGTTCTTATTTTTGAGGTACATGTTTCTTCTTTTCTATTTTCATTAGGGTTTTTTGAGGAAATAAGGAAAGTAGTGAAAATACTAAATGTTGTAAGTACACGCCATGTACTTTTCCACACGCCATGTACTTGTGGCCGTGTTGAATGAGTACAGATGGTGTGTAGCCATGTCGGCAACGAAGAGTGTAAAAACCGAGTACACTCCATGTAGTAGATATTTACACGCCGTGTAGTCATTCGGCAGGATAATAGTAAGGCGATGGTCATATGGGTGACAGTACACGCCGTGTATAGAGGCAGACATGCCATGTACCCATGTCAACATATGAACAGTACCATGCTGGTGTGAAGCCTCCAGCGGAACAGCTAAAAAATGGAAAGTACACACCGTGTACTTGAGAGTACACACCGTGTATTTTGTTTTTTTCTTAAAGCGGGAAGTAGACTTCTCTGTTCATAGAGGAAGCTTAGAACCGGAGGGAGGCTTGGGAGGGAAGGCCGGATCTTTGAGGAGCTCCAGATCGAGTATAGGGAATCCATTTTCGGCAATGTCAATCTCCCTAGAACCGTACGGGTAAGCCCTCGACTCTCCTTGAGTAGTTATTACCAATTATTTCCCAAGGGGAAGTTATTAAGATTGAATGGGAATTTTCTTATCCCAGATCTATGTCGTTCTTGGATGTTTCTGGAATCGTCGTTCACGTATACCGTTCAGGGGCGTTAAATGTAGGTGGATTTGTGTTTAATTTCCCAATGATGTACGTTTTGTGTACCATTGTGATACGCGCCCATGAATGGGGTGTTGAATGGTTGAGGCCTCTTCTAATTAAATATCTAGAATTGTATTGGTAATTTAAATGTGATAATAAACTGCTGTTTGGGATCACTACATGGATCCAGGACAACCTTGGGGGGTGCGTTCCTCTGTTTAGCCATTTGGAGAGGATACCCAAGGGTATGCCTTTATAATATTGATTATAGAATTTCCTTGAAATGAATTTCATGTGTATTGCTTGTTTATATGTTGGGCATGGCCCGTTTGTTGTTTAGCCTGAGGGGAGTGTTGTGATTAGACTGTGGGAAATGTACTACTTAGCCTCTAGGAAACTTCTTCCATTCCTATGGGCAGTTGATTCTTTGCATATGGGTGACACCTCGTATGCCTGTGGTTAATATTCAATATGCTTGTGGGTAGATTCCTGTGTTTGGATTCTCTTTACTTGAGGGTAAGGGTTTACGTGTCTGAGGACTCTGGCTTTTTTTCTTAGAATATTAACTGTGGTGATATATTAAATTGAATGTTTAAAAGACTAATAAAATGGCAATATAACTGGTAAAGTTAGTTAATTTTGAGTACTGCTTAGTTTATTTCATTTTACTACTGCACATTGTTGTTGCATATTTTCACACATTTGGGCATGGGCCTTTGGTGGGTGCCTATTGGGATTTATTTCTCACACCCTATTTGGGTCATGTCTTCATCCCAAATAGATTACGTTTTTGCAGGTGTGGATAAGGGAAAGGGTCCCTATACAGGTACTTGATTGTTGCTGGGAAGTAGGGGAGCATGGGACCGAGCTTGGGCTCGCGATGCCACTAGCTGTTCTGTTTTTCTTTTCGGTACTTGTACTTTAGTTTTATTGTATTTCAGTGTAACAGGTTTTGGCCGTTTTATAGAATAGTGACATGCTGCATTTTCATATATATATGACTATTGGTTTCCTTGTTATTATCAGTTATCCATTTCTGTTATATATTGTTTACCACTCCCACTTTTTTTATGCTATTTATCTATTCAGCTGCGCTACACTTTGAAAAATGAGGGCATAGTTTCCCAAATATCAGACCTAGGCCCTCGCTGCTAGTCGGCAGCCTCTGGCGTTTGGGGAAATACTCTTGAGGTCATGTGGCCAACCAGGTTCGGGGCACCCATTGAGTGAAACCCAGATCTGGGACGTTACAAAGTGATATCAAAGGAATTATTTTCATTGACAAACTATTTGAAGCCTTAGTCAGAGATAAGACAAGAACGGTAGTTGGTAATAAGCTGTTCCCGGGAGTAGCTAACCCGTGTACAGGAAAAAGCCATTCTACCTCGTATTTTTTCAATTCTTCTAATTTTTCTAATTTTACAATTCATTTTATTTCACCATTGGGTGATGCACTTGTGATTTTTCTGGTTATATTTTATCGGTGGGTTCTATTTAGTTGCAACCTGAAGAGATGAGGGTATGCCATCTCATGCATCTTTTTAGCACATGCTAGGAATCACATTCAAAGCATAGTTCCAAACCGCGTAGGTTCATTAGAAATTGCATGTTGTTGTGATATCTGCTTTGATAGATACTTGCTGGTTGATTGGGTATTATTGTGTGTTCCTTTTTATAGAATGGATGCCAAAATTTGGTTTTTGGGGAGTATGGGTCCTCATTGACCGAAATTTGGTAGATGATTGGCTGTTTATTCGGTTATAACACGTATAAGATGCCAAACATTGATTCGCGGGGAGTATTTTCCCTCACAGATTTGGAACATAGGTGTTGTTCAATCGTATTTTCTGGGTTCCAGAGAAGTTTCTGAGGCATACTGTCTGGAAACCCATTATACACGCCATGTAGTACCTTAAACACCCCGTGTATGTTCTTATGATCAGGAAAAAAAAGAAATATTTTTGAGTACACACCGTGAACACTAAGTACACACCGTGTAGTCTCTTCCCGTGTCATGGACCATGTGGGTGGGAACACGGCGAAGGGATGTTCTTGGGGCGAACACACTGTGTACCATAAGTACACGTCGTGTAGTGTTGACCCGGATTCTGCCCGTGAAACTAAAAACACGGACGGAGGAGACCTTAATATATACAAGACATGTCCACTGTGGAACACGCCATGGAGTCTGACTTGGGATCCGGCCATATAACTAACCACACGAGTTGGTGTAATCCTTTCATGTATAGTCCATGTGTATATTGAACACACCGTGTAGTTGGTGTCTTGTATCTGACTGTGTAACTGACAACACGGGTCGGTGAAGCTCGTATAGTACACGTTGTGTACCTGTGGGACACGCCGTGTAGTCTTGACCAGTGACATACCGTGTGGACCTGACTGTGTGGTTGGGAAACTGGGGAGTGTAGACGCCGTGTGTGGGTGTAACATTCCATGTAGTATCAATCCGAGTAGTCGTTCGTGTCACAAACAACACGGGCAGTTGGAAAATTACACCATCCATGCCGTGTAGATTATATACACGCCGTGTAATTTTGTTTAATGGGAGTCGTGTGGGTTTTCCGTGTAGAATGACCCGGGCAGGTGAAGAGAAGTCAGGTACATACCATGTAGTCTTGTTGTGAAATCTTAAATGCCTTCTTCCTCCTGTTCCCCTTTTGGTTATTTTATTTTCAGACTGTGATAATCTTGATCTTAGATGTGTGTTTGACCTTGTAGTTTCATGCCACCAAGATGTGCATGTGTTGTTCTCCAGGAGAGAGGTAATGAGTATACTCTGGAGATGGTGGGCCATGGGCTACCAATTGATACTCCAGCAGAGCCAGATGTGGTGCCAGCTGTAATACCGGACACAGGCATGGAGGCGCAGTTCCGTGAAGGCTTTATTCGGTTCATGCAGACCATTCAGAGAGCACCGTCGGCTGCCACATCTATGGTCAAGCAGACTCATATCTTCCAGTAGTAGCATCCACCTATGTTTTCAGGGGATGTTGTACCACAGGTTGTGGAGTCTTAGTTGGGGTATATGCAGACTATTTTCGAGCACCTAGAGATGCCTCCAGGTCGGAGGTTCAAGATTGAGATTTATATGCTGTGTGATTTCTCCAAGAGGTGGTGGGATGTTACCACCCAGTCAGAGCATCACAGAGACATGGCATGGGAAGATTTTTAGACAGCCTTCTATGAATTCTTCTTCCGAGAGACACTTAGGAAAGATCAAGCTCAAGAGTTAATGAATCTGCAGTAGGGTGCCATGTCGATGATCGATTATTCTGCTCATTTTATCGAGCATCATCATTTTGCACCTGTTGTGGTGGGTGATGAGACGCTGAGAGCCAGACACTTTGAGGATGGTCTTCGAAATGACATCTGAGCACTGGTGAATGTTTTTAGGTTTCCCTCATTACATGCTATTGTGAACCAGGTGCTGATTACAGAAAAGAACCTGCAGGGAAGCTAGTGGTGTGGGCCAGGGCAGTTCAGTATCAGTTTTTGGTACTATTACAACTGGTAAGAGGAAGATACAGATGGACATCTCTCAAGGTGGCAGTACCAGTCAGAAGAATGTTTTGGGTGGCCAGGTCATGTGCAACCAATGTGGTATGGAGGGTCACAAGTGACCTCAGTGTCCACGTGACCCAGTGGAATTCCGCGCTTACGGCAGGATGGGTCATATGCAGTGCTTTTGCAGGGTGTTTCCACGAGTGGCTAGTGAGAGGGGTTCTGTGTAGACTACACGTACGGGGGAAGGACCAGCAGATTATTACAAGTTGGGGAACTGGATTACATCAGGGCGTGCAAGCAGGGATGGTGGATGTGGTCGTGATAGCCAAACACCCAGATCATAGAGCCAGCAGGGCGGGATATCTCTAGGTTTCCAGGCTATGTCATAGGGCCGCAGCACTAGGTAGACATATACAGTGCAACAGACCCAGCAAGACCAGGATCCCGGACCTTCTACTTTCAGAGGTACAATTCTAGTAGCTTCTGTTTTATCTTCAGTACTTTTCAATACGGGTGATACACATAGCTTTATATTTCTAATCGTTGTGGAGAGCCTTTGGCTCTGTGTTTCTTTTTCTTCTTCTATTATTACATTAGACACTTTGTTGGGAACTAGAACGGCTAGTGTGTGTTAGTGAAAGGAGTTCCCCCTTGAGGTTGGTGGGTGTCACTTCCTTTGGGACCTCTATGTCTTAGAGATGACGAGCTATGATGTCATTCTCGGGATGGACAGGTTGGTTCCCTTTCGGGCGTTTATGGATTTCTATCATCGCAGGGTGAGTTTCACGTCACTAAAGGGAAGAGAGATTCTATACAAGGGTGAGTGGGATGTTCAGGCGAGTCGAGATTGACCAGAGCATCATGGGTGAGGTGGTATCACAACCTAGATTGTGAGCTTATATCTAGACGACCAGGGGACTTGTCAAAAGGATTTCCTTCCAGTGGTTGATCGTTTTAGGGATGTCTTTCTAGACACCTTTTTAGGTCTTCCTCTGGAGCATGAGGTGGATTTCTCTATTGAGCTTGTTCCAAGAGCAGCTCCAGTGTCCATTCCTCCCTATAGGATGGCTACACCGGAGTTTCAAGAGCTCAAGAGGCATTTAGAGGAGTTACAGGCAAAGTGTTTCATCTGACCGAGTACTTCTCCTTGGGGTTCTCCGGTCCTCTTTGCAAAGAAGGTGGACAATACCCTTAGACTATGTGTGGATTATCAAAAGCTGAACCAGTTGTCGGTTAAGAACCAATATCCCTTTCCAAGGATTGATGATCTTTTTGACTAACTTTGTGGAGAACGAGTGTTCTCGAAGATTGAATTGAGATCAGGATATCATCAGATGTGCATTAGACAATCTGATATTCCTCTCATAGCTTTGAGGAGTAGGTATAGTCTATACGAGTATACGGTTATGCCGTTCGGACTCACGAACGCACCTGCAGTTTTCATGGCTCTGATGAATCGTGTGTTCCATCCTTATCTGTATTCTTTTGTGGTAGTATTCGTGGATTATATCTTGGTGTACTCTCATATTCGACACAACCATTCCACTCATCTTGAGATCGTATTGAGTACACTAAGAGAGCATCGGCTATATGATAATCTCTCAAAGTGACACTTTTGGATGGACCAGATACACTTCTTGGGTCATAGGTTCTTAGAGCCAGGAGTTGTAGTAGACCCAAAGAAGGTGAGAACAGTAGTTTCCTAGAAGAAGACTAAGAATGTGTTTGAAATACATAGTTTCTTGGGGTTGGCTGGTTAATACAGATGCTTCATACAGGACTCCTCGGGCTTAAAAGCACTGTTGACGGGTTTGACTAAGATGGGTGTGAAGTTCGTTTGGTCAGAAGCTTGCGAGACAACCTTCCAAAATCTGAAAGGAAATATGACATCAGCACTGATCCTGATACTTCCAGAGTAGTGGAAGAGATATATAATTTACTTTGATGCATCAGGTATTGGGTTAGGAGCTGTGTTGAAGCCGGGTGATCGAGTAGTTGCGTACGGGTCTCAACAGTTGAGGCCACATGAGAAGAATTACCCGAAGCATGATCTCGAGTTTTCTTTAGTTGATCATGTGTTGCGCTGATGGAGACATTATCTCTTGGGAGAAAATTTTGTGGTGTTCACAGACCACAAAAGTCTCAAGTACATCGTTACCCAGTGTGACATGAACCTGAGACAATGAAGGTGGGTTGAATACCTTCAGTCCTTCGATTTTAATCTTGCCTATACACCTGGTAAGGGTAATGCAGTTGCTGATGCACTGTGCAGGAAGACTCAGACACAGGAAGTTCATGAGGCCAGTGGTGAGCAGCATCTTATGGCTTTTTTCTCTGAGATGTATTTGGAGGTGCACGACAGTCAGGGGAAAACCTATCTTTCTTCTTTAGTTGTGACCTCTACACTCCTGGATAGAGTGTGGATGAGATAACTATTTGATTTAGAAGGCCTAGTCCTACAGGAGTCGGTGGCAAGTGAGGAACCTCCTCCTGGGTAGACGATAGGCGATGATGAGGTACTACGTTTCCATGGATGAGTGTGGGTTCTAGAGGATATACGCGAGGAGATGATGCGAGAGTTTCATGCTTCATCTTGGGAAGCACATCATTGAGTTACCAAGATATACCATGACTTTGCAACATCAGTACTGGTGGTCGGGTATGAAGAGAGAAGTAGCTGGTTTTGTTATGACGTGTTGCACCTGTCAGCAGGTGAAGACGGAGCATAAGAGTCCAGCCAGACTGTTACAGCAGTTACCTATTCCAGAGTGGAAATGGGATGATGTTGTGATGAAATTCGTGGCTAGGTTGTCGATGTCACCTCAAGGCAATTATATCGTGTGGTTTTTTGTGGACAGACTCACAAAGGTATCTCACTTTTTTCCGATCAAAGAGACCTTCAGTGTAGGCAAGCTTAGAAAGTTGTATATCCAAGAGATCGTACGTCTTCATGGGGTTCCTCATTATATCATTTCGGATAGGGAAACCCCTTTTTACGTCTTGTTTCTGGAAGTGTTTTCAGTGGGCACTAGGTACATAGGTGCTTCTGAGCATAGCTTACCACCCTCAGAGCGATGGTCAGTCAGAGCGTACGATACAGGTGCTTGAGGACATGATGTGTGCATGCATCCTAGACTTTAGGGGCTCTTGGGAGAAGCATATACCCCTAGTAAAGTTATCCTATAATAATAGTTTTCAGGCAACTATTGAGATGGCACCATACGAGGCTTCATATGGTAGGTCATTCCAATCACCATTGTGCTGGTTAGAGGCAGGTGAGGCAGCTTTACAAGGACCACGTCTCATGCAGGAGACTTCTGAGTAGGTCTTGTTGATTCAAAAGTGGATGGATACCGCACAGTCTCATCAGAAATCTTATGTTGATCGCCACAGAGACCCTTGGAGTTCGTGGTTGGGGATCAGGTTTTCTTGAATGTTTCACCGAGGATGGGATACAGGCGGATCAGGAGACAGGGTAAACTTTCACCGAGGTATGTGGGGCCATTTGATATTATGGAGAGAGTCAGGATGGTTTCCTATCGGTTGCAGTTACCATAGAGGTATCAATCCACGCACGACATCTTCCATGTATCCTAGTTGCATAGCTATCATTCAGACCCGTCTCACGTCTTTCATCCATAGGAAGTTGAGCATGAAATAGATGCATCCTTTAAGATGCATCTGATTTATATCATTGATAGGAGCACGAAGGTTCTCTGAGGCCGGTCAGTTCCTCTTGTACGGGTGCTATTGAAGCATGGCCAAGTGCAGGACGATATCTGGGAGCAGGAGACCGACATACGTGATTAGTGGCCAGAGTTTTTCACAGCTATATCTTCACCACCCTTGAAAGGGAAATTCGGGGACGAGTTGCTTTATGGGGGGAAGTTTGTAAGAACCCGGTTCTTATTTTTTAGGTACGGGTTTCTTCTTTTCTCTTTTCCTTAGATGTTTTTGAGAAAATAAGGAAAATGGGGGAAATTCCTAAATTTTGGAAGTACACACCATGTACTTTTCCACACGTCGTGTACTTGTTTCCGTGTGGAATGAGTACACATGGTGTGTAGCCATGTCGGCGAAGAAGGGTGTAAAAACTGAGTACACTCCATGTAGTAGATACTTACACGCCGTGTAGTCAGTAGGCAGGAGAATAGTAAGGTGGTGGCCAGCTGGGAGACAATACACGCCGTGTATAGAGGCAAACAGGTCGTGTACCCTTGTCGACAGATGAACAGTGCCACACGGGTGAGAAGCCGCCAGCGGAACAATTAAAAAAATGGAAAGTACACGCCGTTTACTTGAGAGTACACCCTGTGTATTTTTCTTTTTTCACTTAAAATGGGTAGTATCATCCTCTATTCATAGAGTAATCTTAGAAATGGAGGGAGGCTCGGGAGGGATGGCCATATCTACATGGAGCTCCAAATTGAGTACTGGGAATCCATTTTCTGCACCATCAATCTCCCTGGAACCGTACGGGTAATCCCTCTCAACTCCTTGAGTAGTTAATACCAATTATTTCCCTATGGGAAGTTATTTATGATTGAATGAGAATTTGATTATCCAAGATCTACGTCATTCTTGGACGTTTCTAGAATCGTCGTTCGCGTATACCATTCAGGGGCGTTAAAGGTAGGTGTCTTGGTGTTTAATTTACGACTGATGTGCATTTTGTGTACTGTTGTGATACACACCCATGAATGGGGTGTCATATGGTTGAGTCCATGTTGAATTTAATACCTAGAATTGTATAGGTAATTTAATTGTGATAATAAACTGTAGTTTGGGATCACTGCTTGGATCCTGGACCACCCCGGGGGTGCGTTCCTCTGTTTAGCCATTTAGCCAGAATACCCGAGGGTATTCCTTTATAATAATGATTATAGAATTTCCTTGATGGTAATTTCATGTGTATTAATTGTTTACATGTTGGGCATGGCCTTGTTACTTGTTTAGCCTGAGGGAAGTGTTGTGATTAGCCTGTGGGCAATGTACTACTTAGCATGTGGGAAACTTCTTCCGTGCCAGTGGGAAGTCGATTCTGTGCCTGTGGGTGAAACCTCGTAAACCTGTGGGCAATATTCGATATGTCTATGGGCAGTTCCATGTGTTGGGATTGTCATTACCTGAGGGTAAGGGTTTACGTGTATGAGGAATCTGGCTGTTTTCTTAGAATATTCACTGTGGTGATATCTTAAATTAAATGTTTAAAAGATTAATAAAATTGAAATATAATTGGTAAAGTTTGTTACTTTTGAGTACTTCTTAGTTTATTACATTTTACTACTTCACAATATTGTTGCATCTTTTCTTGCAGTTGGGAACAGGCCTTTGGTGGGTGCCTACTGGGATTTATTTCTCACACCCTGTTTGGGTCATGTCTTCGGCCCAAACAGATTACTTTTCTGCAGGTGTGGTTAACTGAAACGGTCCCTATACAGGTACCTGATTATTTCTAGGAAGTAGGGGAGCATGGGACTGAGCTTGGGCTCGCGATGCCTCTGGATGTTCTGTTTTTCTTTTCTATACTTGTACATCAGTTGTATTGTATTGTAGTGTAACTTGTTTTTGCTAATTTATAGAATAGTGACATGCTTCATTTTCATATATATATATATATATATGACTACTGGTTTCCATGTTATTATCAGTTATCCATTTCTGTTATATATTCTTTACCGCTCCCGCTTTTGGTATGCTATTTATCTATTCTGCTACGCTACACTTTGACAAATGAGGGAATAGTTTTCCCACTATTAGACCTGGTCCCTTGCTTCTAGTCGGCAGCCTCTAGCATTTGGGGAAATGTGCTTGAGGTCATGTGGCCAACCGGGTTCGGGGCACCCGTTGAGTGGCACCCGGATCCAGGAAATTATAATAAAGGCATGATATAGCAATGTTATCATAACATTGAAATGTGGCAACAACATTTAACAAGATATAAGCATGAGCCAGGGATCATTGATCATGGATCATGAGTAAACACTTATTTCAATATAATTACCATGATTAAACCCTCATTTCACTTGAGATATCATGATATTAATCTTTACACAATTCATTGTAGTGCTATCAGGGTGCACCCATCTTAATCATTTTGTTCATGCATAGGTGTTCCACATGGATCATACAACATGGATTCATTAAGAATCATAATTAATTATATGAATAGGAGATGTTGAATACGTAAATTTTAGTCCTCAATAAACAAATACATTTTCCTAATGTTGAAAACCCTTGATAGAAAAATGGGTATGGTAATACCGTACATGATGATTTTGGCATCAAAATTTTGGTGTAACTTCATCCAAAAAACAACATCAAATAGAAATTGTAAAAATATGTTGATAAGAGTTAAAGGGTAATATTATAATTTATAAATGAAGTGGACTGTAAGGGGTCATGTAATATAATATCCCAACATATGTAATGTAATTTAGATACATTATATTAAATAATTGCATGATTGTAAATGAGGAGAGAGAAATCCCTTATGGAATTTCGGCATGGTGACCGGTGGACATGGGGGGCATTGATGAGAGAGAAAGTGTAATCTCACCATTAAAACATAATGGGGGACGTTTAGTGGTGGTTTAAAATCATACCCCAAAATTTTAATTTAAAATAAAATTTTACAACAATATAAGTAAACATGGGCATAAATAAGGAAGGACAGAATGTGAGGATCCCTTATTTAGAATTGTGATCCCAAAGGATTGGGATAGGCTTGATATAGGCTTCATGGGAGCTTGGGGGCCTTGGGAGGATTATAGATAGATAAGGGTAGAGTAGGGATGTGCTCCAAGGGTTTTTAGTAGATAGAAGTGGGATCATAAGAGGGTTTATATAGGAAAAAAGAGTATGATTCTTTAATATTTCACAAACAATGATTTTGGAATCAATATAATACAATATTTAAAACCACTAACCAACCCATAGATTTTGACCATGGTTTTGTCAAAGGGAGTAGAAAAAATTATTTTATAAGGCCAATGTCTGAACTTCTTAAAATATTAGGCTTGATTATGTGGACGTGAGTCACACTCTCAAGCAGAACATTTTAAAATGTTAAAATATTTTATAAGTCTTGGAGGGTCTCCTAAGAAATCAAAAAATTAATAAAAAAAATATAAAATAAAATTATTTTAAAGGAAAACATATATTGTATGAATAATCCTATTATATTATTTTATTACATCACTATTGGGTCATTATGATATCATAAAACACATTATATATTTAAACTGTATTTAATTTTTAACCAAAAATTTGACTCTCTCAGATTATTATGATGAATTCACCATTGGATAATTTTGACATCATGATGAAAAAAATAATATTAATTTTATCTAAATAATTTTCTAAATATTTTCATTTTTATTTTTAAAGTAAAAAATGTCATTTATTGATAATTCATGGGTTTTGACCAAAACAGTTTTCAATCCTTAATAAAAATTACAATTGTATCCAGAAATATTTTAATATCATTTATATTTAATTAAAATTAATATGGTAATAATATTTTGTTAAAATATTATTTAATTTAAAAATCAATTAATTCTTCAGGAAAGTTTTCTCAATTGAATTTGAATATTAACTAAAAATAATATTTTTTCATTAAAAATCACATACAACAAAACAATAATAAAATGAATGTATATTGTTCTTTCAGAAAATAAATCACATAACCATATTGATAGGGAATTGTTAAATAACCCCTTATAACATCTGCATAAGACATGATGGTAATTTGTGTGATGGTGACAGACTCTTTTGGTGGATATGATAAAATCTCTCGGGTGGTAATCATTATTAACATTCACTTCTCCCGTAGGAAACTGCGTTCAAGAAAAACGTGTTGAAGCTCATTTTTCATTGGTGAAGAGCGAAGCCCATTGATGATAACTCCTTTCTGAGCTTCAAAAAAATTTCTTCGTAAGGATAAATTCTACAAGTCCATGTCGTCGCTTCCTTTATGTATGTAAATTAGATTAGTTAAAGCCATATATATATATATATATTAATAATGTGATTACTTTTCAACATCTATATTAGCAACCGTAATAATTCATAATGGTTATTTTAAAATTTAAAAACATAAAAACCAAGTAAGTGTGTAGGTTTTACATTACAATTTTACATAATAAGACATTTAATTCTATCAATAGTAATTATTATTAATAAATGTTTGGGTCATTACATGAAACAATCTCTAATCATAGAAGAGAATCTAGGAGAGAACCTTAGTGTCATCCATCATGTTTTAAGAAGGTTGACTTATATATTCTAGAGTAATCAAGAAGAAACATTATTATACTTACCATTTCTGATGTAGTGGTATGAGAAGCAATGTAATTTGTAAAAAATTATAGATCCATGGTCCATTATACTGATTTTAGTATGGCATGTTGGGGCACAAGAGGCCTCAATGACCTTACCCCTACGGTGGAGTGTCATGATTAAATTAAATTGTACCATTTATAGATTTTTTGTAGGATAATTACATATTATAATAGTGTTAGAGGATTAGTAAAGAGTTAGAGTTATAGATGACTCATCTACACCCTTGCAGTTTAGTGGATGGAGTTCCAGTGTATTTTTAGACTATATAATTGACCATGGTACCCTAGTGTAGGATATCTAGTACCAGGAAGAGGGTAAAACATAACAGAGTATTAATGGAACCCTGGGTAGAAGAGAATGACAGATAAATTTTATATAGTTTACTCTATATGGTTTAGATACAAGACCTTATACCATTATAGGTACATTTCTGGTTTCATCTACTCTCGCTTTTGAGTTTTTATAGGGGAACATATTACTTTTTTTATACACAAATCACAAATAGTTTTTGTTTTTATTGGGAACGTGTGGATGGAATTATGAAAATTGAAACACCTTTGGGTGTGTGGATAGAGAATATTAATCATTACATGGAATGTTATCTTTGATTTTGGAGGTTTCCATTTATATTGGGATTTTTTTATGGAAATGTAAGGATTTTATTTGAATCATGGTATGATAGTCTAGTTTTGTACCCGGATCATATCAACTATTATAGGAGGATACTTCCCATTCCATCTCTAAAAAGAGGTAGCTATATACACCATGGTGAGTGGGATATTTAGGATGGTTATTCAAGGCCAATTCATGGTTTATTGGATTGTATCATGGACTGGATGGAGAGTGTTGTTCTAGATCATGGTGGAATACAGTATAATACTTGTCCTCTAATGAAGATCTATTTTTAGGATGTCTTTTTAGAATATTACTATAGATTTTCAGTCAATTAGGATACCATGCTCATAATTGATTTGGTTTCAATAGCAGATCTATATGTTTTCCTACATTATAGAATGGAAATAGTATATCATAATTTTATTAAATATTAGTTGGATGATTTGGATTTCAAATGATTTATACGTCCTATTACATCATATTGGGCTTCTACCATGCTTTTATCTAAGAATATTGATTTGAATTTTCACTTATATGTGGATTTTCATAGACTAAACTAGATGAAGTTAAATAATTTGTATCCCTTTCCTCACTTAGATGATCAATTTGATTCTCTATGAGGTTAAAGGATTTTCTCTAAGATTAACAAGAGTTCTGGGTACCATCATTTCAAGGTGAGACTATCTTACATTCCCCATACTTATTTTTGGAGAAGGTATGAGTTTTTTGAATACTTGGTGATGTTATTCTATCTAAAAAATGCCTCATAGATATCCCATGAATTGATGTATTAGATATATCATCCCTTCCTGGATTAGTTTAAGGATGTTTATTTGAGAACATCTTAGTGTACTCTTAGTCTGTTGATGATCATTCCAAACATCATAACATCATCCAGAGTACAATGACAGTGGATCATATTTCTTCCAATATATCTAAATGCATGTTATAGATTGACAATGCACACTTAAAGGGTCATTTCATCTTAGATAATTGATTCTATGAAGATCCATAGAAGGGTACGGTTGTGGAATCATGGGAGTGGCCCAAAAGTTTTTCAGGATTTATATATTTTGGGGGTTTAACGGGATAATACTTGTTTTTCATCCAATTCGTCTCCTATTTGGAAGCACCATTATCCATGATGACCAATAATGAGGATAATATTATTTGTATGTATTCTTATGAGAGGGTTTTTCAAGAGTTGAAGTTATGAATGGCCTCAACACTGATCCTCACTTTACTTATACCGAGTATATAATTTATTATGTTCTACGACACATCCATAGTCATAAATAGAAAAATTATTAGGTAGGAGGACTTTGTGGTTTCAAGGGGAACCAGACAGTTGAGACTAAGTTATAAGAAATATCCTGCTCACGATCTAGAGTTAGATATAGTGGTACACAACTTATGATTCTGATGGATTTCCTCTTGGGAAATAGTTTTTTGGTGTATAGAGACTATAAGAGACTTATGTACATATTTTCTCAATATGACATGATCCTTCATCAGCTGGGGTGGGTAAAGTATCTGCAGTCTTTTGAAATCATGTTGTCTTACGCACTGAGTAATGAAAATATATTTATATCTACCTTAAGATAGAAAAAAATGATTAAATTCATGTGTTATTAATATGATGAGGGGTGGATAACGACACTCATTATGAACTTTTATCTATATGTTTGGGAGTGTAAATGATGAGAAACCCTAACTTATACATATGTTATAAAATTTATTATTGCTCAGATTTATGAAAAAAATAGTTGTATGGTCTACTGAGCTTATCTATAAGAGATAGTTTATATGATGGGTAGTTACAATCAAGATGTTCATTTGGAAAAAATGGTGTTCTTCTTGTCCATGGCTATATATGGGTTCCTACATGATTAGATGAGAAGCTGATGAGAGAGTTTCATGCTTCTAAACGCATGGTACATACCATCCTAAAAAATATCTATCATGATCTTCATAGAATATACTCATGACCAAGAATGAAGAAGGATATTGTGTGATTTTTAATGTGATGTTTCACTTATCAACAAGTGATGGAAACGAAATAGAATCATATTAGGTTGTTGCATCCTCTACCAATTTTAGAAAAGAAAATTATATGATATGATGACATATTTAATGAGAATATTATTTATGATACCATTCAAGAATAATCTTTTATGGGTCGAAATGGATTGACTAAAATGGAATTTGACTTATTTCCTTGTAAAGATACCTTCACTATTGATGATCTGGGTAGTCTTCACATTTTAGAAACATTTCAGTTGTATGGTATTTTGATGAGTATTATTTCAGATAGAGAATTTCATTTCACATATTCATTCTAACAGGGTCTTTATATGTCATTGGGATCACATTTTCTCCTATGTACAGTCTATCACACACATATTGATGACCATTATGAATGGACGATACATATTATGGAGTATATGTTATCAGTTTTTTCTCTCAAATTCAGTGGTAATTGTGAAAACTAGTAAAAAATAATGGAGTTTTTTTATAAAATATCTTACAGTAATAGACCAATATTTATATATTTGAGGTTTTTTATGGTAGTCCATGTTGTTTTACTATTCACTGGTTTGAGGTAAGTGATTCAGTGCTCATTAGACCATGTCTCATGGTGAAGGTGTCGGAGCAGGTCCATTTGTTAAAGAAGTGGTAAGTGACTGCAGATAGTAAGCTCAAATTATATATTTTCCATCAGAAATGATCTATTTATTTTGAGTTTGTTCATCCTATATTACATTAGGTGTCACCAAGTATGAGTGAAAATTGTATTACGATATAGGAAAAGATGGTTCCCAAGTTTATTAGGTAATTTTAGATGGTATAAGAGGTTGGTTTAGTGGCATACCAGCTGACCCTTCCACAATTCTACAGTACCATGACCAATATGTTTCATGTGTTATAATTTTGAAGATATAATCCTACACGTTATCACATGACATATATTTATGACATAAAGTTGGATAATGATATTTCCTTTTACAAGAATGTGATTCATATTGTGGACTGTAGTGGGAAGAATCTTTGGGGAAAGATTACACCCCTAGTTTCAGTGAAGTGGTAGTGTGGGCATCTAAAATAAGAGAACTGGAAAATAGATTTTATTATGTAAATATTGTGTCTAGACTTGTTGGGTGGTAACTCCTGAGATGTTTAGGAGAATATCTCAGAGGTGAGTTGTTTTGCGGTGGGGAGGTTGTATAATCCTGAAAATTTAATGTATTTCTCTCATTATTTTTAGGTAAACCTTCTATAGATGGTTTTCTTTTTTGTGAGCCTCAATTCGAGATTCCAAATTATGTTGGATCTAGTTCTTGGTACTTTATTCAATAATGTTGGGGGTATAACCTCCAGAGTGAAATCATGACATAAATAGTAATTTTTTTGTTTCAATTTCATAGGTGAACTAAACCCCAAAAACCATTTTACATAATAAATATTCCTTCTATGTTTATAAAATTATAAATCACAGCATAAAATAGTCACTAGTTGAAATAATGCATTTAACGTCGACGTAATAATATCTGTTTTTTATAAACTGATGCAAACAGTATTTGAGGGAACTTATTGGCATCGGTTTTAGTAAAACTGACACTAAAAGCCATTTTTAGATGATATTTCACGTCGATTTTGTAAAAACTAATGTGAAAAATCAAGACAAAAATGTTTTGGCATTGGTTTGGAGGAAAACTGATGCCATAAGTGCTTTTTTGGGGCCTTTTTTGTCCAAAACCGACGCCAAAAATACAAAACATAGTTATTTTTGGCGTCAGTTTTTACCAAGACCGATGCTGAAAATAAAAAAAGGATTATAGGCGTTGGTTTTCTCAAAAATGACTCCAAAAATCTTTTAAAATTTATCAGGGTTGCGAAACCCTCATTTTTCAGATCATTGAAATCAAAACCTCTGGCAGTGCCTTTTACTCGCTATGATATTCAAATCCCTATTTGTGATCTTGGATGGCCATTACTGATGGTTTTAGTCCATTTTCATGATTTTTGGTCTGAGTTCTTCTTTATCCATTCTTGATTTATCATCCATTGTTTATTTCTTCTCCTATAACACTATTTTACAAGACTTTTAATGGTGATTTGATTTTAGTTGTTATTTATAATTATTTATCGTTTGCATTATCATTTTTGGTATAGATTTTGCAGTGTTTGTTTTTCAAAGTCATTATATAGAACACAATTTGGATTGAGGATCTCTATTTGGGTTAAACTTCAAATTTTGTATGTTTTTTTTAATTTTGTAGCTAAATTATCTATCATTTAAATTATTATTTAAATTATCTATCAAATTAAATTATCTATCATTTAATTTTGTTATTGATTTTATTCAATTATTAGTTTATATTTTATTTTAAATGTGTTAGGAAATGGTAAAATATTTGGTCACCAAGCATTATTAGACATCTTGTCAACAAATTTCTTCTTCTTACATTGACTCCAATAAAATTTCACCCAATTCACTTACTGAATCCTTTAATTTAATGAAATCTTCAATACTTTTGACACATGCAACATCGAAATAATGCAACAAATATGTAAAATGAACTAATAAATTTTAGAATAATGATATTATAATTAAATTTTAATATCAATATAACACACATGTATATAATATGGAAATAAAATGTTTACAATTTGAAAATTTGTTTCATATCTGATGTTTTCTATCTGATTATCAATAGTATTTATTAAATGTGTTTTTGTTTACAATTTATCTGATTGATATTTAAATGTTTATATGTTTTAATATATTCACCAAATATATTTCGATATCAGGTATTTAATTTATCGTAATTGGATTCATTTATGAAGAACCACTAGTGAATATGAAAAAGTAGTTGATAATTTTTTGGAATTTTCTAAACGACATCTTCAAAAAATTGATTTGATTTTCTGTCCATGGGTGAAGTGTGTAAATTTGAGAAATTTAAAATCCAAAGAAATCAAGGATCATATCATTTTTTATGGTTTTAGCCTTAATTATACACGTTGGATCTGGCATGGTGAAAGAACTGAAAATTCAACATACAATGTTGATGGAGATATTCATAATGAGGCAGAGGATCATATTGAAGATTTAATTCCTGATTTAGCTGTTGAAACCATCAAAACCACACCAACTGTAGAATTATAGTATGGAGATTCTGAGAAACCATTATTCCAAGGTTGCAGTAAATATTTAGTGTTATCTGCATTGTTGATATTAGTTAACTTAAAAGCAAAAAATTGGTTGAGTGGTAAAAGTTTCCCCAGTTTACTTGAGATTTTAAAAGAGCTACTTCCAGAAGGCAATAGGCTTCTAGATTCTAATTATGAGGTGAATAAAATATTATTCCCAATGGGATTGGGTTATGAAAAGATACATGCTTTCCCTAATGATTGTGTAATGTATAGGAAAGAAAATGAATATTTATCAAGTTGTCCTACATGTGGGACAACATGCTATAAGATAGATGGGAAAGTCAACTCATATTCATTCTCAGGTGAAGTCATCTAAAGTCATTAAAAATAAATTGTGTACTTTCTAATGATATCATCTAATATTTTTTGCATAAAATTCCTATAATTCAATTCTGATTCATTTTTAGGTATCAGAATAAAAACTCATGCTAAAGCAATTTGGTACCTTCCAATAATTCCTCGTTTGAAGCATCTATTTGCTAATTCAATTGATGAAAAAAGGTTAAGTTGGAATTCAGATGAGCTCATCATTGTTGGTAACTTACATCACCCTACTGATTGACCATAGTGGATGAGTTTTGATAAAAAAAATTCAATATTTTGGAAGTGAAGTTAGAAATATCAGAATGGTATTGTGTACTGATGGAATGAATCCATATCAGATCCTCAATAGACAATATAGTTCATGGCTTGTTTTTCTGGTTGATTACAACTTGTCCACAAATCTATATATGAAGAAAAAATATTTTATGATGAGCTTGATGATTTCTGGACCAAAAAAACCGGGAAATGATATTGATGTGTATCTTTCATCATTGATTGATGATTTAAAAATGCTATAGGAGGAAGGTGTTAATGTTTTCAATGCATACAAGAAAGAGTATTTTCTTTTACGTGTTATGATAATGTTCACTATAAATGAATTTCTTGTATATGGAAACTTATTTGGATATATTGTTAAGGGACATAAATCATGTCCAATTTGTGAAGAAAAAACATCATATTATCAACTGAATAATAGAAGAAAGACAGTGAACATAGAACATTGATGATTTTTGTGAATTGATCATCCATATCATAGATTAACAAAACATTTAACGGTTGAAAAGTATACAACCTTCCCCCTCAACCATTTTCATTTGAACAATACTATGATAGGGTGAAAGATATTGATTCAGCATTTGTAAAGAGAAGAAGATTTTGTTTTCAAAAACATATCTGAATGAAGCAGTCTATCTTTTTGAACTACATTATTAGATATTTTTAGAGATAAAACATAACATTGATGTTATGCCTGTTGAGAAAAACATATGTGATAGTTTGATTGGAACTTTGTTGTAAATAAAAGGAAATAAAAAATGGATTTCATGCAAGATTGGACTTGATATTAATGAGAATATGTTTGGAGTTAGCTCCCACTATTAAAGGAAACATAACATATTTACCTCTGGCGTGTCACACATTAAGCAAGATTGAAAAGATGAATTTTTGTCAGTGTCTTCATGGTCTTAAAGTACCCAGTGTTTTTCTTCAAATGTGAATAATTTGGTGCCATTGAAGGATTTTAATTTAATAGGTATGAAATCTCATGATTCCCATGTGTTGATGCAACAACTTCTACCAGTAGCAATATGATGTATATTCCCGACAGCTTTCAGAAAGACTATCATCAGGATATATAATTTCTTCAAGTCCATTTGTATCAAAGTCATTGATCAAAATTTCTTATATGTTTTGGAGAATGAAGCAACTCTTATTCTTTGTCAACTAGAAATGTATTTACCACCCACATTTTTTGATTTAATGGTTCATCTGAAGATTCATTTTGTGTGTGAGATAAGAATATGTGGGCCTGTTTATTTAATATGGATGTATCATTTTGAAAGATATGTGAAAATGTTGAAAGGATATGTCAAAAATACTTATTGACCAGAGACCTCTATTGTTCAAAAATATGTATCAGAAGAGGTGATTGAGTTCTATACTAATTATTTCTATGAGGTGAAGCATATTGGTCTCCATGTATCTCAACATATAGAAGATGATAGTGAAGGTTGAGGGGTTCAAGTCTTAAAGGTAAAGTACATTCCACCTGATGAAGTGATGCAGGCACATTTATACATTTTTAACAACACAGATGAGGTTCAATCATATATATCCTCACATACTGTTGAATTGAAGTTATAATATCACAAAAGAAACAAAAAGTGGGTGATGATTGAGCATAATAAGACATTTGTTTCATGGTTTAAAGAGAAATTTACCCCAAATATATCTGCATTAGAAACATTAAAGTGGTTAGTAGGGGGAACATCTCTTAATGTGATCACATGGTCTAGTTTTGATATCAATGGCTACACATTTTACACAAAAAACATGGATGACAAGAGTACTGTTCAGAATAGTGGTGTGATGGTTTTCACTAAAAAAGTGCATTTTTCGAGTGGCAAAGATAAAAACCCAATTTTTGCATCAACGTCATATTTTTTAGTTCTTGAGGACATATTCGAAATTGATTATATTAAATTCCGAGTCACTGTTTTTATGTGTAATTGGGATGATAGTAATTATGGTGTGAATAATAATAAATATGGGTGTAAACATGTTGATTTGAAAATATTTAATTACAATGAGGAACCATTTATCTGGGAGAAACATGAAAAACAAGTATTTTATTACATTGATCTGTCGAATGATCAATGGTAAGTTGTTTTTCAAGGAAAAAGAAACCATTTGGGTGATAAGGATGATCCTAATGATGTTAGTGGTTTACATGAGCCTTATTCATCTATTAAGCAATTTCCAGATGATTCCAATGATTATATGAAAGACATAGTGCATGCAGTACCTAATGATCATGATGAAGGAATGTGGGAAAACAATAAATTAGGCTCCCAATTTTTCTGGTAAATATTTATATTTTGTTTCCATTTTTGAAACTTACAAATGCATGCCTCTTTTTTTACTTACTTATTTTTGTCTTCCTTGTTTCTAATTATTTATATTTATAATGATATGTAGGTACACAAAATTTCATGACACATTCTAGTAGAAATGTCTGATACAGATAGGGAGGAGTATTTACTGAGGTATATCTATTTTGACATATTATAAAATATTCAGTAATATTCTTATTTAATAAAATAAAACTGTTTATTTAAAATAAAATTGTAGGACTACTGATGCATCCTCGGTGGAGGATACTTATCCTATCACTAATCAAAAATCAATCTCTCACGTTGGTAAATGTGGTACTACACATTTACCAAAACTATAACTTTCTCATGATGATGAAAAAGTACACATCCATTTTGATGATAATAATAATGCAGTTGGCCCAAATGCAGTTTAGTTTGTCAGTAATATAATGATGCAGAGTCATTTCAGGATTAGTATTTTATTTCCTGATTGGAAGTCAGTGGACAGGATGGTGAAGCAATAGCGTTGGGAGTTCGTGACGGTAAAATATCATAATTTATTTCTTTTATCCCATTTTTGAATATTATATATTTTAAATGACATTTTAAATTTATTCAATTACATATTACATTCAATTTTGAGTAAGAAAAAGAAATTAAGAAAACACATATCTCTTTAGCGGTGGTTCTATAGAGATATTTTAAAACCAAACAGAAAAAAAATTGTTTTTAGAAAGAGATGTTTTGAAAGCCCATGTCTTAAGTATCCGTTTATAGATGAAGATAAATGGAATTGATTTGTTGACTATCATCAGGAAGTGAAATTCCAGGTATGGTAATTATTTTACATTTGAAAATTTATGATATATTTTTCTCATTGCATAGTATTTTATTTTTATATAACAGGCCTCCATGAGATCTCATCAGGAGATCCAATTTAGAAATGTATACCCTCATACTTTATCACGTGGAGGGATTTCGTATTTGGAGCAGAAAATGATGGAATAAAATTTTAATGAATTAAGAGCTCGATCAAGTAGTGGTTCAAAAGAGGTCCAGTTTGGTCCTCCATATCCTCCCACTTTCCATGAGAAATGGAAATGAGAAAGAAGAAGGAAAAATGAGCAGTATATTATAGAAGAATCATAGAAAGTGGATCATAGAATTGTAAGTAAATATTTTTTATTTGTTAACAATTTTTCTATTTTATAAATTATAAACACTAATATAACTTTTTTATTTTTCATTTCATGATGAACTTCAGGAGAAAGAGACAGTGGTCTCTTTTCTCCCCGAGGGTATGATGGACATCCTAGACACTTCTTTGGGAAAGGCATAACACCCCGGTCGTGTTATAGGATATTGGGTGGGTGTTAGTATTTGGAAGGTTTTTTTTAAGAGTAAGAAATCAAGAGACCCAGAAATACAATCCTTAAATGAAGAGCTGAAATATATCAACCACTCTATGGGTGATCAATTTCAAGTAGCAGTGCAGAAGGCTTTATTAGAACACTTGGAAAGATAGTCACAGTCTGCACAGCCTACCCAGGTATATTATCTACTTTTCATCATTATTTTTATTTTATAAATTTTAAACACTAGTATAACTTTTTCATTTTTCATCATTCATAGCCTACTCACCCGGGCTACCCTTCCCCATCTGCATACCCATCCTGTCTATGCAAACATTCGAGGTATATTATTTTATTTTCATCAATTTTTCTATTTTATAAATTATCAACACTATGTTAACTTATTCATTTTTTTGTCTTCTCGACATGCTCACTCGGACTACTCTACCCACCTGCTTACCATGCCACGTCTGTGCAGCCTTTCGAGGTATATTAATTTATTTTCAACAATTTTTCTATTTTATAATTTATAAACACTAATATACCTTTTTTATTTTTCATCCTTCTCAGCCTCCTCACCCAGACTACCCTAGACCATCTACTTAACCTGTCCCATCAACACAAAATTTCAAGGTATATTAATTTATTTTCATCAATTATTATGTTTTATAATTTATAAACACTAATATACATTTTTCATTTTTCAGCCTTCTCAGCCTCCTCACCCAGACTACCCTACCCCATCTGGTTATCATGCCCCGTCTGCGCATCCTTTAAAGGTATATTATTTTATTTTCATCAATTTTTCTATTTTATATATTATAAACACTAATATACCTTTTTCATTTTTCTACCTTCTCAACCTGCTGATCTAGACTACCCTGACCCATATGCTTACTTTGATCCTCGACCTCCTCACTCGGATCAATCCTTATATTGGGAGTTGTTTGCTGGAGATCATCATGTACATATTGTTGTGTTAGGGCAGGTGCATTTTTTGGGGTACTCATACATCATTATCCTATTCAAATGGGTCAAGTTAGAGTATCAGTACTTGATATTATAGATCCTATTACTCTACTACAGTTTCTTACAAAGGAGATCACCTATGTTGGAGAATGTCTGAGATGTTTTTTACTTTCTCCAAATTTTCTTCTATGTTATATTTCATATTTGGTATTCATTTTTTTAAAATATGAATTACAAAAGATTAAAAATAACTTGTAATTTTTTCTAATATTTAACTAATATAAGAATATCTACAAAAAAAAGAAACTACCCAAATGCAACAAGATGTTCAAGAATAGTCGGCTTTAGAACTGTCTAATATTTCTTCTTGGTTACAAATATAATCCTTGGATTATACATCCTTGAATTATATCTATGAGTTTCGGATGATGCCCGATATATGCAGAAGAAATTATCAATTGAGAATAATGAAAGAAGATATCATGCATTTAGTTGATTTTGAAGAGCTTAGGCTGAGTGTGGTGAAGTTGTTTTCCATGTAAGTAAATTGATGTTTGAATTGTTATTTATTTAATAAAAGATGGTTTTAAATTGACTAACTCTATTTTATTTTTTATTTAGGTATCTACACAAGCTTCTTGTAGAAAATGAAAGAACATGCATGTACAGTTTTATAGATCCAAAGTAAATTCCCATGGAAGTGGTAAATGTGAAGAATGATGATAGAGTTCAATATATATCTGAGAGATTATCACAGACATAGATTAAATACTAGTTTTTTCCTTTTATTGATAAGTAATAAAATAAACATAATTATGAACTAATAATCATTATAATTTCATTAATTGTGAACTTTTGGAATTGTAGGGGACATTGGATGTTAGGTGTATTTTTCCCAAGTGAATGCACCTTATATTGGTTTTTCTCTTTATTAGGAATAGTTCGTAAAACATTTTCCACCTTATTAAATATGTATGTTTTTTTTTATTTTTTATAATCTCATTATGTTCTGTTTTTATTATTTATACATGTATTATTAGTTCATATATAGGAAAATGACGTTCATGGAAACAATTTAACAAGGAATAGATGTCAGTAAAGAGACTAAAGAAAATCAAATATGTGGAAGTACAGGTAATTAGTTTTTATATTATATTTTTTATGAACATATTGTTATATGTTGTATTTATTATCAATTTATTGTTTTATAACTGCAATGTCATCGTCAAAATTTAATTGTTGAATGTGGTTATTATTTTTTACGATTCATGTACATGATAATCACAAATGGGGAAACTATAAATTTTTATAAGGTTATTTGTAGTATTTGTTTAATATTTTATGCCATATTATTTTATTTATTAACCTCATATCATTCAATATTATTGTAGGTATTCAATGATTCACGGTTTTACTCCTAATCATAAATGACCCATATTCGATCTACTTTGTCAAACTTTTTGTTAAGTCTAATAAGGATTTGAGGTATGTATATTCTAATATTTATAGATAATATTACATATGGGTTCAAAAAACTAACCATTTTGATATATTAGGTGTTTGAACCTACCAAAAATCAGTTTAATGCTTCAACAATAACCAATAATGAGCCTATCGTAAATTTCATGTATGTCTATTCTAAATTTTTTTCACTTTAAACGTCATCCTTTTTTATGCATGGTATATGTAAGTTATAGGTCTTTATTGACTGATGAATACTCTTTGACTCTTTTTGTGTATTATGTTTTTTTGTATAGGGATTCCGATATTTTTAGAAGGGTAATTTTCTGATTTTTCTAAAAAAATATAGTTTATGGCGTTGGTTAATTTAAAAACTGACGAAATTTTTTTAAAAAAAATAAATGGGGGTTTTGGAGTCGGTTTTATCTAAACCCGATGCTGAAACCCGGTTGTCGGCATCGGTTTTATAGAAAACTAACGCCCAAACCCCGTCGAAATTGACCATTATCATCATTTTTTGGTAAAACTGATGCCAAAACGTAAATTTTGACCGGGTTTCAGCATCAGTTTTAGATAAAACTGATGCCTAAAACCTTAACAAAATTAATTTTTGGTGTCGATTTTATAATAAGAGATGCCAAAAATAATATTTTTTACATCGCCTTTATAGAGGTCGGTTAAAAACTGCCGTCAAAAATAATAAAACCGTCGTTAAATTGTGTTTTTTCACTAGTGAGTTTTTCAATGTAAAATTGTGTTTTAGTCAGTCATTACCCCATTTTGGGAGGATTTATTTCATCTTTGGGAGATGTGTAATTCAAGATGTAATTCACTATTTAAGTCATAAATTTTCCACACCCTGTGTTTTAAACCCATCACATAGTGTTATAATAACATTTTTGGCATCACACATTTCATAGTCCATCCCCAAAAAACATTTGACAGTTCTTATTCAGCCTAGAAGCATTAATACTAGATATTAGTAATCCTAATGAGGAGTTTGGGTGGAATTAAAGATATGATCAATATCATAAATAATGAGAAATTTTTTCTATCTTATTTTATTTTGAAGAAAGTGGTCCAGAACAACTCCCTAAAATTATGATTCAACTAATCTAGTGTGTGACATATGTATAATTGAATTGGAAAACTTTTTTTATACCTAATTAAATTGGTGAATTAATTTTTTTGGAGAATAATCACCTTGTGTGAACCTACTGTGGACCCAGTCGGGTCCCTATGGTTTAGATTATTCTTGCATCCAACTGAGTTGTGATCATACATTTTAACTTGTGATGAACTGGTTTGATAATGTGGGAACTAAATTACTCTTTTATTTAGAATTACATGTTAATTGAGGTGATTTATTGAGATATAATTTCATTTAATAAATTGGTAGAATTGAAATTTAATTGGTTGTCTTCTTAATATTATGATTATTTTAATGTTAACATCTTATGGATATTTTGATATAAGGAATGTAATTTATTTTGAAATTGTAATGATAATTATTTTTATATGACTATGAAATGATTGATTCTTGAGTTAGGGATGTTACATGTATTTTAGAAAAAATTTCATATTATTAATTATGCTTATGCTTGGTTCTTTGAAGAACAACAAGTGATGCATGTGAGAAAGGTGTGTGGTTGAATTTCTATTTTAGGGTAATATGCATTGTTTTTTTTACTACATGAGATTAAGATATATGATATATGAACCACCAGATGGTAAGTTCCACAATCACTGGATGACTGAGGGTGAGATTATTTTTTATCCTGAGTGTATGGAACATTTTTTATGATACAATATATGTTATTTATCATTAACATAAGAATATACCACCAACTTGAATGATCCATCCTAATATGGGAGGATCTGCCACTGTACATAGATATCCAGCATCATGCTAATGTTGGTTTTTATGGGCCCTAGGTGTCAACCATGATCTAGAGGACCATTGAATTTATTTCATGTGAACTATTAATTTATTAAATTAATATCTGTGTTTATTTCTTTATTTCATTCACTCTATACTCTAACTGGATTTGATTCGAAACCAATGGTGGTGAACTTCTATGTTGAACTCTCACCTTGTTCTAGCCACCATTTAGAACTTGAACATACTTCATTGATGCAAATCTGGATAAGATTATGGGAACATGTTGATGATTTATTGATTGTTGTGTGGGTTAGAGTCTGAATACATGCCCAACATTGGCTCATGACTGAAGATTTTGGAGTCTCTTAAGTTGTTATTTTATTTTTATGAATTGAAATTCGTCATTTAATCACTTTACTGTAGGACATTACATGATTTTATTAGTAATGTATAGTTAGTATGTCCTTTATTCGACTATGTTTCTGTTTTTTACATATTGTTTTAATTCTATATTTGACTACTATTTTATTATTTCTAATGGTGTTCCTAAAATATACCAAAGGTTGTAGTCACCCCACTATATACCTTGTACCAGATCTATTATATGTCTCAAAATAGAATACATGTAGGGGAACCTAAGGTTATATAATCAACCTGACCCAGTCACATGAGGATACAGGGGAAGGGGGATGGCACAATATGATATAAGAGCACTACATTTCTTTTATATTACATTACTTTTGGGAGAGGTCGAAATGTAACTAGGATGTGTTAAAATAGAAAAATAATATTGTTCAGGGGAGTAAAAAACCCTTGGATGGGGGATAATATAAGTGCTTATTGATGGGATTGTTGTTTATGCTATTTTTTTATTATGATTTTGAAGCTATTTCACTTAGGTGATTCACATGTTGTGTCATATTACTGTTTTATGTGATTTTACAAGTGGTATGATACAGTATTAGATGAGTACACAATAATCATGATTGGAATGTAGGTATACATGTTCCCATGAATAGTTTAGGCTATGGACATCTTCATTTCATATTTATAGTTTCCAATATGAACTGTGAAATGAAAACCCTTTATATTTCTGATAAAATGAAATTATTATGTTATGTAAATTCTATTTTTATGCCCAATTCATAGGATCCTTGATCTGATGGTTCCCCTTTTTTCACATGTTTAGATTTATCTTATTATATAACATCAGATATTTGGTTTGCATTAAACATTGTTGAGAAAACTCTTCCACATTATCACTGAAATTAGTTTCAAGAGAGTGGAAATCGGGAAGATTTTAGTGCTTCTTAGAAAGAACTCCCCACAACGCCATATAATCAGATTGACGATCAGCTTCCTGACAACTTCTCATATGTCATGAAATCCCCGGAGAGGTATTTTATTTGAACCAAACACTAAATGAAGGATTTGATGTTAGATTTTAGGTTACATCATCCACCTATATTCACTGAGGAGGGAGGCCCCAAGGAAGATGATTTCTTGATTGAGTTATTCTAGATGATCTTTCTGTAGCTTTAGAAACCCTTTGTAGAAGGGTGAAGCTTTTTTGATTTTATTAGTTAAGGAACACCCAAGCATCGGTGGGACATTCCGGATCAATTTGGGAAGTAATATCTATTTTCCTAGAAGTATTTCGAGTTGAGTTTTATAAGATAATTTTATCCAAATATAATGATGGATGAGAGGGGTCATGATTTCATGCACTTGACATGTGAGTTAATTTCAGTAATAGACTATACGAGATGTTTCATTAACATACAATTTTTTTCTCCATACATGACAACTAATCATATTTCCATGTCAAGATGTTTCTAGGATTGGAATCACTATGTGATAAGTTCACTAGTGTACCTATTTTGATTAAGCATCTCCACAAACATGATGAACTAGGCCCATATAATGTATGTAAATTTAAGATAGACCATAAGGGACACCCATTCAATTTCAAGAGAGATATCTGGTAGTTATTATAGAATCAAAGAAGTGCAACTATGATAATTACCCTCATGGATGTAGCTTCTTGAGAAACCAGGGCATTGGGAATCCATCTTATTGTGATGGTCCATTTTAGTGCATTCAATGTAGTAGGTTGTTACACAAGTAGCCTTATTATCATTACCCCTATAGTGTAGTGTCATAATTGTGACATATTGTTCTATTTAAAAATGTTTTCTAGAAGAGTTTGATATCATAACAGTGGCATGGGATCATGATAGGAACCTGAATTAGGGGGGACTCATTTACCCCCTACAAATTAGTGTATAAAGTTCCAATGGATGTTCAGGATGAGGTAGGGGAGGAAGTACCTCAATATATGAGTGGTAATATTTGGTAGATGGTATAAAACAAGGGATTTGGACTGTATCCTTATGTAGAGGGGAAGTCATATTCACGATACATAGTCTACTCTGGAATGTTTGGATGTAGAACCCTCTAACTACAGAGGTACGTTTATTGTATCATCAATTATTACTTATGTTACATTGCATACATAGGCATGCATTCCTTTTTTATCTTTGAAATTAATTTTTTTTTTGGATTGGTTGTGGATAAAGTACATTGTGTTATGAACATTGACATGCCATTGGGATTTTGTTTAGAGGTATATTAAATGTTTTACCGAATCCTCTCATGAAATTGAAGTCTACCATTTCCTATGTGAGTTGTTTGTTCTAGAAATGGATGGATTCAATTTCATTCTTGTTATGGGATGGATAGTTTCTTAATAGGGTTATTTCAACTATTATTGTATGAGAGTTACCTTTCAGTATCCATAAAGGGATTGTCATATCCACATTGGTTAGTGAGATATTCAGGCTGGCCGCGAAAGAACAATTCAGTATAGAATGATTTATCTCATGACCTAGTTGGTGAGTGTTATTCTAGATGATGGTGTAATGAAGTAGGATACACTAACTCTTGTGGTAATACTATTTTAGTAAATCCTTCATAATTATTTATCATATTTATCTCTTTTTTGGTAGATCAAGTACACAATCATGTCATTTTTGTGAGTTCTTCCATTTTCCCCTCCTAATAGAATAGCACTAGAAATGATTCATGTGTTTAATTTTTAGTTTTGTGATATGGATTCTATTTGATTAATATGTCCTAGTCTATATTTTTGGGGTTCACCAAAAACAATTTATAATATGGAGGATTCATATTTTTACTTATATGTGGATTATCAGATACTGTATCAGATGACGGTCAAGAACCGGTACCTTTTTCCTCACATAGTTAATTGTTTCGATCAACTAAGAGGTTCTAAAAATTTCTCAAATATTTAATTGATGTCAATGTACAATCAGTTGAGGGTGAGATCAACTAACATATCCCCAAATTATTATAGGATTTTAAATGTCTTCAATGAATTCATGGTGATGTCATTCTTTCTAATGAATGTGCAAATGGTAATCATGTCCTTCAAGAAGTATATCTTTCATCCCTTCCTATATCAGTTTGTTGTAGTTTTTTTCAATGAAATATTAGTGTAATAAAAGACTTTATAGGATCATTTAAAACATCATTGTATTGTCCTGAGTACACTATGAAATCATCAGCATTATTCCAATAAATATTAATTTAGTTTTGGGATAGAAAGAGTTTTATTATTTAGTCATGTCATCTCTGATGTCAGATTCTCAATAAACCTAGTGAATGTTGAAGTATTTTTATCTTGGGTGCAGCCATATAATACCTTTTAGATTTATAGATTTCTGGATTTAATAGGATACTATAAGAATTTCATCAAGGACTTATCCCATTTGGTGTAATAGATGTATCAGATGACCATGAAAGGGGTGTTTTTTTGTCAGATTCATACGAGAGGGATTCTTAAAAGATAAAGAGAATGTTGACCACAAAAAAATATCATAACCTCCCCAATAGAAATATAGTAGTACCTTGTGGGTTCTTATGGATCCATGTAGTTGAGAGCTGTAACGCCCCGACCCCAGCTACCCAGAGTCGGTGCATTACTTCGTAACATTGGCATGATCACAAGAAAGATCAAATCTCGAAAAACCGATTGGTTTAGTAGCCTTGGAAACACTAGATATATTCATAAGTTTTACATTACATCATTAAACGAAAAACTACTACAACTACATATTGTCTCCATAATCCACACTCATATCCCCACATAATATCCCTGCAGGTCATTCATAACTTACTTCTTCACTTCCTGGGAAAAATAAAACATAGAAAAGGGGTGAGCTCAAATGCCCAGTAAGGATAACAATATAGCGGAAACTTTCATAAATAAGAATAAACTTTTAAGGCAATGTATAAATAAAACAAAAGCCTTTCAAACATGAACTTTAAACATGGTATGGCATAAATAAAATGAAATAATGCAATTTACTTACTCACATGGATATTCTACTAATCGAATAATCACATGCAAAAATCAATAACCACTTTCATAATGTTGTAATGCATAATGCCAGACTATCATAACCACATAGTCAAGGCCTCGTGCCAAGACTAAAAATAATATTTTGTCAAAGCCTTGTGCCAAGACACTAGTTTGTCTTATGAGACCCACCGATGCATTGAGGAGCTATAGCGGGCTCCACCCGTCACTTACTAAGTCCAATGCATTCCCATATGAAAAGGTTTAAACATAACATAAACATTCGTATTAAAACTAGCATACAAAATGTCAATAATTTCACCATAAACTATGAATGGTATAAAAATAGCACATCCACAGTCAAAAATATCACAAAACCTTCAATACAATATAGAAGTTTTGTATCACAATAGATCAAATTCAAATAAGCGTAAAATCCATCAAAGGATGTTGACATAGATGAAATCAAAATTCTTTTTAAAGAAATATCTCTTTTTATTTTGAAATCATTTAAGATCCATATAAAATAACACATTTTCTTTGAAAATATTCTTATAAGATTGTAAGGGAAGTTTTGAAGATTTTATAACGGTGGAAATTAGCTGCACCCGCCGTATAAGTTTAAAAAAACGTTCTTACCTTAATTCTGTCGAAAAGGTTAAAAATGACCTTGTTTTGAAAACGATGGAAAGATTCCTTTATAAACCTCTTATAAAAAGTCAAAAAAGGGTATAAATGACTTTAACCCATATTCTTGTAAATAATAAAAATGTTTTGAAATACATTTTGAAGAAACATGGATGTGGATGATAAAGAGATCCCAGTAGATTATTACAAATAAACAACCTCGGATAATGAAGAGATTGTGAAATAAACCTTACCTTGTACTTTTCCTTGGTTGGGGTAGGTTAACATCCTGTATAATGGTGAAATAATTGTTATTAAATTATACAAGAATCATATATATTAATATGATATCATATATGATCTTTTAACATTGATTTGTTAATAATATCTTAGAATTATCGTCGTTTCGGGTGTTAACTTACTTGTTTTCTTTTTTATGTTTTGTTACGTAAGACATGTTTGTAAAGGATAGGTTGTATATTATTCATATCTAGAATGATATCAAGTCCTTAAACATCATTTTTAAATCATCAAATGATAATTATACTTGAATGGATACGATGGAGAATGAATCTCATCACGTTCGTGGAGACGGTAGTCCGTACGTACGCACGAGCGACAATATCATTCTTTTGATATTAAAATAATATATAAATGGATGGTATATCATATATACAGAATCATTAACATGTTATATTTATTATTTACATGAGTTACACATCATTATTATACCCATCCAAATAATAATATATTGAATAACAATTACACCACGACCTGGAGACGGTAAGCCGTACGTACACACGTATGGTGACATGTTATTCAAAGGGTGGATAGAATACTGAATATGATTGTACCATATTTATAATAACATCACAGTATATGTGAGATACTGGAGTTATTATTTTAGAATGGTAAGAACAAAGGAAGAAGAAGTGGAAGAAGAAATGAACTTGGAGAAGGGTGGTGAAATCATTACATCTTCTTCGGGTTCTTCCTTTTGATTTGATCAAAAGGGCTCCTTAGGTTGGCTTTCTGATCAAACTAAGGCCTCTAGGTTGTAGTGAGGGATGTTGGGAGAGTATTTGGGCAGAGTTTGGCCGAACCAAAAGGCTTTGAAGGTGTGAAGAAATGAGAAGGAGGAGTGCCCTTTTATAAGAGGGGTGAGGGGCACCTTTGGAAAAGCTAGAAATATTAATTTATAATAAATTCATATTAGGTTTATAATGGCTCCAAAGTTGATTATTCAAAGGTTAAGGTGGGGATAGGTCGAAAACCACTCATCCAATAGAATTTAGACAGGTTTGGGTACTTATATTAACCTTATCTTTAAGTATTAACTCTAAGTTAATTGGTTCACTTTTACAATGTCTCTTTGTATTTTTATATAATATGGTTAATAAACAAACTATATACATCCAAGAGACCCCCAAGTGGTACATTAATGATTAACCTATCATGATATAAGTCTCTTGGCCGAACCTTAGATTTTTATGAATTTAATATCAATTAATAATATAATATTTGTTTAAGAACTCTTTTATGACAATTTTGACACTATTCAATAGTTGATTTTTGTCAAACTCATAACAGATTGATTACTTCGAAAAAAGTCAATTAAATAAATCCTAATATATCATATTATCCTAGAAAATTATTTTAATTCATTAAAAGTTTCATATTATATTTTTTTGTGTATTTATAATATCAATTATTTTAATTTTTCACTATTATAGTAATTACTGCATCATCATTGTGTCATATATAAAATAAATTATTTAATGTCTAAAAATTATAAATAAAATATAATTATGTAGGAAATCGTTTTATATTTCTAATGAATATTTATAATCTAAAATCCAACTTATATAACCCTATGTAACAATTGTTTTTCTAAAAGATATATGCTTGTGTCATTTTTGTATTCATTTTGACTTAATTAAAATAAAGTGTCATTATCACTTACAAGTGGATCCATGGGGTCCCAAAATCGACCCAAAGATTCCCATGGTCGACCCTGTATCAACCAATAGGGTTAAGACACGTTTTAGGGTAATTTAGTATTATTATAATATTATTTTTTAACCCTTATTTACGGGATTTACCCTTAACCATGGTAAATAAAATATTTACCGCAGTAATTATTCAAAATGTCTAAAAATAAAAGTTACCTATTTACACAATTTGAACATCCTGATTCCAAATATTGAATCCATTTTTCTAAATTCAAAACACAGAAGTGGCAAAAATTAATTTAAAATTAATTCCCGCTGTCAAAACAAAAAGCGTGTTTTTAAGAGATAATAACTATCAAAAGATTGACACTTGTTTATGTTCGGTTTAATTGTAAAATTATGTCTAATGACCAACATTATATTAAATTGTAAAAATATATTCTAAATATACTTTAAAACCACTCAAATTCATAATTTATCACTATTAATTATTTTGATTAAAAAAGTTGTTTTTAATTAAAATTTAGTAATTTTCACTATTCATCAAAATATGAAAGTTATCCGAAAAGTACCAAAATTTCACCTTAGGCTAAATTCGATATTCCAAATCCAAAAATGAAGTCCATTTTGAAATATAAAATATATATATTTTCAAAAAGTAGGTATTAATATTTATAATGGCTAGTTTGATTGGTTATGGTGTGTTAGAACTCGGTGTTGCGTACAACACACGCTATCACATTATTCAAAGGGAAACGTATCGTGGAAGCTTGGGGTGTTTCATTTTAAATTTTTGATGTCCCCATTTAGTCAAAAAGTTTAAAATATTGTATTTAAAAAGGTTTCACTATTAGAAGTTGATAAAAGTGAAATACTGAAAATGAATCTGTTCTTGCATTATGACTAAGAAACTCATAATAGGGATTCTAAAATTATAAGGATTATATAAAGTTCAAAATGTAGTTAATACTATTCATGACCTCTTTTAATGGTGTGATTGAACTCGGTGTTGCGTGTAGTGCATGTTATTGAATTATTTTTAAGAAATAACACACTATGAAATCTTGGGGTGTTACATTCTCCCCTCCTTCAATAAATTGCGTCCTCGCAATTTGAAATTGTTCTTCAAAAATAAAAGGTTGAAAGTAGAAAATATATTTGTGGGAAAACCCACATCGGAAATTGGGTTACTAAAATTTATTCTTAATATGAGGAAAAAAGAAATTAAAGGGTCACCACCAAATTATGGTCTCGATTAGGAGAACATTGGTGGCAATTAGAGACATATAATTGGAGGAAAACGTAAATATTTATAGGTAGTGATTGAGGTCATCAATCACAAACAAGTGTATAATTGAGGTCCTTAAATTCATCAATCTATGATGATTTGAAATACCATCGGTTCAACAAAACATAGGGTATTAGGATAACACATTTTTGACGTTTCAAAATATCTTAGTTGAAATCCCACATCGAAAAATGAATTAATGAGGCCTCTATTTAAAATAAAGAGTGGAAAGTATGAAGATTACCGAAAATAACACATACTAGGGTTCCATGTAAGAAAATATGGATATGGAAGAAAAATCTAACCATCAATTATCTGATGGAGAGTGGTAGAGAACATGGCTATGAAAAGGCCAACAATCCCAAAGCCATAAATTAGTGATGATTTAAGGTACCATCTAGGAAAACATTTTTGTTCTAAGTTCCTTTTATTAATGATGAGGAATTTATTTATGAGATTGGCTAAGATCATAAGGAGATATACTTAGTTTATAATTAGAGTTTTATCCATTAATAAATTTCTACCAAAACTCATCATTCACTCGTAAAAAAAATTCTATTTATACTATTCATAGAGGGTTCCAAAATAAACAAATTTATAATTCATCTACCAGATCTTTTAAAAAACTACTTTATTTAATCCAGGACATCTCGTGGGATAGTGGTAGGTGATACACCCTTGTCGCCCTTTGGTTGCGGGTTCAAGTCTCGCAGCCTTGCCGGACGCGACGGGTTGCTGCCCGACCTCCGGGTTGTCCTTTTATGGCAATCCAAAATAATCCAAACTAGAACTATCCAAAATACTTCTGTCCAAACTCACAGTCCAACATTCATAAGGAAGGTAAACATAATATAGATCCGTTTTACCCCGTAATAGCATATGAATACCTTCATCATGTATTACCATTTTCCTTATTGATTACATTCATGCTCCCTTATTCCAAATAGAATGCTGGATATACTTCATTTATCCAAAAATGTTTTAAACCCCAACAATGATGGAATATACAAATCATTAATCAGTTCCAAGGTAGTCAATAATATCCAATATAATTTATCCAAAACAATCACATATTATTCCAAAATCACTCCCTCAGTATCAGAACTATATTATGATTTATCATTCTCTCAACCATATATTTTCCAAAAATTTATCCTGCTATTGAGTCACTTTTCTTTGTTCCACACAATCTCAAGTCCTTAATGAAATAGTACTGTAGTACTATCATTATATACTCCATGATTATTGTAACAAGTACATTGTTGATACAACACTCAATTGACATAATAAACATAAGAACTCTAATCATCCCTCTTCATCTGTGGTAGTATCATAACATGATTATTATCCAATAACATCATTTGCGGCATAGTCTGATGACTGGGACATAGGTTCGCGTAGTGTCCAAACTCCATGGAAATGAAGCATTGTACATTTGAAACCATTTTCTTACCCTTGCAGTCACGCACTTTGTGCCCTTATCCTCCACACTTATAACAAACTCCCATTCCTTTCAGGCAAGTTCCAGGGTGTTTCTTTCCACAGTTACCACATATGGGAAAATTCTTCTTTTCCCTCTTCCCTTTATCCATCTTTCTCTCTTCCATCCTTTTCTTCTCTTGATTCCCTTCAAAGCCATAGGACTCAGTAAACTCTTTACTTATCTTATCAACACATGATATTATTTCTTCATATGATGATAATACATGGGAGACTATTTCTCTTATAAATTCTAGCTTAAGACCATGAGAGATATGATCCTTCCTTCTCTTTGAATCATGTGCATTTCTGGAGTTATCATTCCTTCTACTGGGCGCCATTTCTAAACAATGGCATAAACTAGATTAGTTTATGAGTAAAAATACATAATCCCAGACTTATAAAACACTTAACATAAATTGAACTATTTATGGATATAATCCATAATCATAAGAATGTTTTCTTTGAGGAAGTATATACTCATAATCCCTTTAAAATGATTTGTAAAGAAAATGAGAGTTATCCTTAGCATATCCCCCGAGAGTGTCGTAACCAAGAGTGCAGCAAGGCCCGTTGTCGTGCACCAGTTCCCGTTCGAGTCTAGCTCAAAGCGGTGTTTTCGGGTTTTACCCCTAGGTACATCTGTGCCAGAGCCGCCTCTACCTGCTCGTATCCAGACAGGGATGTATTGCTCAGAAAACTCACAAAATCTCTACAATACCAAAATTCTAGGAAGTTCTTCTATACTAATCCTCAAAGTTAATCTTAGGTCTACGTGCTCTAATCAGAGTTTATCTAAATCTAGCTTCCAAGGTTTGTACTAAACATCCTCTGATACCAACTGTAACGCCCCGACCCCAGCTACCCAGAGTCTGTGCATTACTTCGTAACATTGGCATGATCACAAGAAAGATCAAATCTCGAAAGACCGATTGGTTTAATAGCCTTGGAAACACTAGATATATTCATAAGTTTTACATTACATCATTAAACGAAAAACTACTACAACTACATATTGTCTCCATAATCCACACTCATATCCCCACATAATATCCCTGTAGGTCATTCATAACTTACTTCTTCACTTCCTGGGAAAAATAAAACATAGAAAAGGGGTGAGCTCAAATGCCCAGTAAGGATAACAATATAGCGGAAACATTCATAAATAAGAATAAACTTTTAAGGCAATGTATAACTAAAACAAAAGCCTTTAAAACATGAACTTTCAACATGGTATGGCATAAATAAAATGAAATAATGCCATTTACTTACTCACATGGATATTCTACTAATCGAATAATCACATGCAAAAATCAATAACCACTTTCATAATGTTGGAATGCATAATGCCAGACTATCATAACCACATAGTCAAGGCCTCGTGCCAAGACTACAAATAATATTTTGTCAAGGCCTTGTGCCAAGACACTAGTTTGTCTCATGAGACCTACCGATGCATCGAGGAGCTATAGCGGGCTCCACCCGTCACTTACTAAGTCCAATGCATTCCCATATGAAAAGGTTTAAACATAACATAAACATTCGTATTAAAACTAGCATACGAAATGTCAATAATTTCACCATAAACTATGAATGGTATAAAAATAGCACATCCACAGTTAAACATATCACAAAACCTTCAATACAATATAGAAGTTTTGTATCACAATAGATCAAATTCAAATAAGCGTAAAATCCATCAAAGGATGTTGACATAGATGAAATCAAAATTCTTTTTAAAGAAATATCTCTTTTTATTTTGAAATCATTTAAGATCCATATAAAATAACACATTTTCTTTGAAAATATTCTTATAAGCTTGTAAGGGAAGTTTTGAAGATTTTATAACGGTGGAAATTAGCCGCACCCGCCGTATATGTTTAAAAAACGTTCTTACCTTAATTCTGTCGAAAAGGTTAAAAATGACCTTGTTTTGAAAACGACGGAAAGATTCCTTTATAAACCTCTTATAAAAAGTAAAACAAGGGTATAAATGAATTTAACCCATATTCTTGTAAATAATAAAAATGTTTTGAAATACATTTTGAAGAAACATGGATGTGGATGATAAAGAGATCCCAGTAGATTATTACAAATAAACAACCTCGGATAATGAAGAGATTGTGAAATAACCCTTACCTTGTACTTTTCCTTGGTTGGGGTAGGTTAACCTCCTGTATAATGGTGAAATAATTGTTATTAAATTATACAAGAATCATATATATTAATATGATATCATATATGATCTTTTAACATTGATTTGTTAATAATATCTTAGAATTATCGTCGTTTCGGGGGTTAACTTACTTGTTTTCTTTTATATGTTTTGTTACGTAAGACATGTTTGTAAAGGATAGGTTTTATATTATTCATATCCAGAATGATATCAAGTCCTTAAACATCATTTTTAAATCATCAAATGATAATTATACTTGAATGGATACGATGGAGAATGAATCTCATCGCGTTCGTGGAGACGGTAGTCCGTACGTACGCACGAGCGACAATATCATTCTTTTGATATTAAAATAATATATAAATGGATGGTATATCATATATACAGAATCATTAACATGTTATATTTATTATTTACATGAGTTACACATCATTATTATACACATCCAAATAATAATATATTGAATAACAATTACACCACGACGTGGAGACGGTAAGCCGTACGTACACACGTATGGTGACATGTTATTCAAAGGGTGGATAGAATACTGAATATTATTGTACCATATTTATAATAACATCACAGTATATGTGAGATACTGGAGTTATTATTTTTGAATGGTAAGAACAAAGGAAGAAGAAGTGGAAGAAGAAATGAACTTGGAGAAGGGTGGTGAAATCATTACCTCTTCTTCGGGTTCTTCCTTTTGATTTGATCAAAAGGGCTCCTTAGGTTGGATTTCTGATCAAACAAATGCCTCTAGGTTGTATTGAGGGATGTTGGGAGATTATTTGGGCAGATTTTGGCCAAACCGAAAGGCTTTTAAGGTGTGAAGAAATGAGAAGGACGAGTGCCCTTTTATAAGAGGGGTGAGGGGCACCTTTGGAAAAGCTAGAAATATTTATTTATAATAAATTCATATTCGGTTTCTAATGGCTCCAAAGTTGATTATTCAAAGGTTAAGGTGGGGATAGGTCGAAAAACACTCAACCAATAGAATTTAGACAGGTTTGGGTACTTATATTAACCTTATCTTTAAGTATTAACTCTAAGTTAATTAGTTTCACTTTTACAATGTCTCTTTGTATTTTTATATAATATGGTTAATAAACTTACTATATACATCCAAGCGACCCCCAAGTGGTACATTAATGATGAACCTATCATGATATAAGTCTCTTGGCCGATCCTTAGATTTTTAGGAATTTAATATCAATTAATAATATAATATTTGTTTAAGAACTCTTTTATGTCAATTTTGACACTATTCAATAGTTAATTTTTGTGAAACTCATAACAGATTGATTACTTCGAACAAAGTCCATTAAATCAATCCTAATATATCATATTATCCTAGAAAATTATTTTAATTCATTAAAAGTTTAATATTATATTTTTTTGGGTATTTATAATATCAATTATTTTAATTTTTCACTATTATAGTAATTACTGCATCATCATTGTGTCATATATAAAATAAATTATTTAATGTCTAAAAATTATAAATAAAATATCATTATGTAGGAAATCGTTTTAGCTTTCTAATGAATATTTATAATCTAACATCCAACTTATATAACCCTATGTAACAATTGTTTTTCTAAAAGATATATGCTTGTGTCATTTTTGTATTCATTTTGACTTAATTAAAATAAAGTGTCATTATCACTTACAAGTGGATCCATGGGGTCCCAAAATCGACCCAAAGATGCCCATGGTCGACCATGTATCAACCAATAGGGTTAAGACACGTTTTAGGGTAATTTAGTATTATTATAATATTATTTGTTAACCCTTATTTACCGGATTTACCCTTAACCATGGTAAATAAAATATTTACCGCAGTAATTATTCAAAATGTCTAAAAATAAAAGTTACCTATTTACACAATTTGAAAATCCTGATTCAAAATATGGAATACATTTTTCTAAATTCAAAACACAGAAGTGGCAGAAATTAATTTAAAATTAATTCCTGCTGTCAAAACAAAAAGCGTGTTTTTAAGAGATAATAACTATCAAAAGATTGACACTTGTTTATGTTCAGTTTAATTGTAAAATTATGTCTAATGACCAACATTATATTAAATTGTAAAAATATATTCTAAATATACTTTAAAACCACTCAAATTCATAATTTATCACTATTAATTATTTTGATTAAAAAAGTTGTTTTTAATTAAAATTTAGTAATTTTCACTATTCATCAAAATATGAAAGTTATCCGAAAAGTACCAAAATTTCACCTTAGGCTAAATTCGATATTCCGAATCCAAAAATGAAGTCCATTTTGAAATATAAAATATATATATTTTCAAAAAGTAGGTATTACTATTTATAACGGCTAGTTTGATTGGTTATGGTGTGTTAGAACTCGGTGTTGCGTACAACACACGCTATCACATTATTCAAAGGGAAACGTACCGTGGAAGCTTGGGGTGTTTCATTTTAAATTTTTGATGTCCCCATTTAGTCAAAAAGTTTAAAATATTGTATTTAAAAAGGTTTCACTATTAGAAGTTGATAAAAGTGAAATAATGAAAATGAATCTGTTCTTGCATTATGACTAAGAAACTCATAATAGGGATTCTAAAATTATAAGGATTATATAAAGTTCAAAATGTAGTTAATACTATTCATGACCTCTTTTAATGGTGTGATTGAACTCGGTGTTGCGTGTAGTGCAAGTTATTGAATTATTTTTAAGAAATAACACACTATGAAATCTTGGGGTGTTACAAGAGCGCATGAGAGGAATTATCTTACTCAATATCTATAGATACTTACGATGGTACATGCTCTGAGTTGTTGGTGACACTATCTATTGGGTAAAAGGTTTTTGGTGTACACATATTACAATGAGAATCAATTATATATTTTCTCAATGATACATATTCCTTCGGTATATGAGGTTAGTCATGTGCATACAATCTTTCGACTTGGATCAAGCTAAAAATAGAGAAAAGGAAAATCATTTTCAATTCCATAAGAAGGGTGACTCATAGAGAGGTGGGGAAGGATTCATGCAATGATTGGTGGATATTTTCACTCTTCACACACATTTATCTAGGTGATTGATAGTCTCAGGGGTGGGTATCTCTACCATTGACAACTATTATTCTCGTTCTTCTTGATTGGATCAAAAAAGAGTTGTTACATAATCCATAGGGATTATCTATAATGAAACTTTTATATAGTTGGGATCCGACATCGGGACGGTCCTTTCATAATGGTTATTTCTTCTTGTCCATTGTAGTGTATGGGTTCCTATAAGCTTACATGATGAATTTATTAGAGTGTTTTATTCATCTAAATGGGTGCCACATTAATTCATAACAAAGATGTATTGTGATTTCCATATATAGTTCTGGTGATCAAGAATAAAGAACAAAATAATAGGATTCATGGTGTGATGTTCCTCCAAACAGTAGGGGAAGAATAAGAACTAGATTACTACTGGGCTAATGAAGTATCTTCCTATTCTATAATGACAATGTTATTGTATCATAATGAATTTATTGACATTGTTACCCAAAAAACCTTGCATGAATAATGTAGTATGTGTGATATTGGATCAACTAACATGTGTATCCCAATTCATTCCTATTAATGAGACCTTGTACATTGATTATTTAGATAGTATTTACATTTTGAAAATAGTTCATATGAATGGAGATTTAATGGTTATTTCTTCAAATCGAGATACTGATTTCACATCTTGATTCTAGTAGGGTATTGATAAGGATTTGGGAATTTTTATTCATTTATGTAAAAAATATCGTAATCTAACTAATGAATATTCTAAAAAGATGATATTGATTTTGGATGATATGTTATGAGTCTATGTTCTTGACTTATTGGTTATGGGAATAAGGATTCTAGAATCATATATTTTTCTTATAGTAACAACTTAAAGGAATCAATCTAAATAGATCATTTTAGGGATTTGAATTGAAGTTCATGTCGTTATCTCCTTCATTGGATAGAGAGAGGTGAGTCAATTATTTTTAGACTAATTATCATTCTAGAGAAATTAGAATAAGTCTAGTTAAGAAGGATTTTATTACTTATTATATAGGTTTATTGGATCATTCAAGATTGTTGGTAGGTTTTGTCCACTGGAATACTTTTTAACCCTTCAATAATGATAAAACTCCTTAAATGATGTGTTTATTGCGTAAAAACATTGAGGATATCATCCTAGACATTCCCAAGTGATTGAAATTGATGACTTTTAGTTGGTTGATGATGTGTCCTTTTAGGAGCATTTGATTCATATTAGGGACCATAGTGAGAATAATGTCCATGGAAGGTAGTAGACCTTGTATAAGTGTAGTTGTAGAATGGGAGTCTATAAGAGGATATGTTGGAGAGGGTGACTAATATTTAGACATAGAAGATATATATGTTTGTCGATAACCATATATATTTTCTGGGTCACATCATGTGGATTAACAATTATATGGCGAGGAGTTTTTAAGATATAATCTTTTCCAATTATGATTCTCTTTATGATTTAGTAAAACATTTATATTGGGTTGTAGATTTTTGATCCTTGGTAGTAGATTCAGAAAAACATTGGTGCTAGTTTTAGATAACCGCATTTGAAGTGTCGAAGTCATAGCCTATAGAGAGAATTCACAAAATAAATAATAAATTTATGGCATCAATTTCTTGAGTGATTCAAACCCCGTAAATACTCTTTATGCTCTAAATTTTACAAGGAATTCTGTAAAACCATAAATCACATTTTAAAATAATTTTAGATTGTGATATTTAATTTTAGACACGTTTTCACCCTTGGAGATGGTATTTTTGTTATATTTGTGTGTCATGGAATTTAGGAAGTACTTACCACATTTATGTCATTAATTGGTCATTCATATTGTTTTAAACCCTTCACCCATCATTTTGATAATGTGTTTGACCTCTCACAATTTTTAGACCATTATTTGATGATTTATGAGAGTACTTATTCAACTTATAAGATTTTCTATTGGATCGTTTGATTGGGAACATGACTGTATGGAAAGATCTGATCGCTTCCAAGAAAATTGAATTTCTTTTTCACCTAATATTTTTTAGCTAGGTAGTCAATATCAACTCCCTAAAAATTTCATTGCATTATTCTAGTATGTTCAATAAGAGTGATCAAATCATAACACCATGTGTGTGACCTACATAGATTTTTAATTTATTTCATTAGATAATAATCACTTTTCTCTACCATACCATGGATACATTAGGGTCATTGTCATTAATATTGGACATGTGGCCACCCATGTAGTGAGCCTACCATTAAGCCTATGATTAATGGGTTTGATAATGTGGGAACTAGCTTACCCTTGAATTTTGAATAACATGTGAATTGGGATGATTTTTTGAAATTGAATCACATGACCTAAATTGGTAAAATTGGAAAGTAATTTGTTGTCATGTTAAAATAATTTTTACAATAAAGTTAAAGTCTTTTGGAATCATTTGATATTAGAATTTAATTTATTTAAATTTTAATGATAATTTTTTAGATGACTCTAGAACAATTGGTGCATGAGGGCGAGATGTTACATGACTTGTTGAGATTTTATTATGTAATGAGTTATGCTTCTGTATGATTAATGGAAGCTCCATAGGTGACGAATTAGGGTCAGGTGCACAGTTTCCTTTCTACCAAAGGGTAAGATGCATGGTGTTTGACACCACCTAAGAGTACGATTTAAAAGATACAAACTGCTTGACGGTATGTTTCATAGTCACTAGATGCCTGATAGATATATTTTTGTGAGTGTGTGGGCATGGACATTTTTTTCAAGAAAGGGTATACTTGATTCATCTTGGGTAGGATAATATTTCATTGACATGGATGAACTCTCCTAATATAGGAGGATCCACCCCTGGATATAGATATTTTTCATCGTGGTGAAGCTGGTTTTGATGAGCATCTAGTTTTTTCATATAACTCGAGGGCTGGTGAGTTTATTTCATCTTCACAATGAATTTACTAAATTAATATCTATTTTATTTCATTATATAATGCACAATATACTATGAATAGTTTTTTAAACACAATTTATGGAGGCCTAATATGCTGAAAAAACAACCTATTGAGGATTTGGTTTTGTTCCCAAAATGACTTCATGGATACATCACTATAAAAGGGTAAGGGACCCTATTGATGATTGATTAATTTATAGACGACTGAATATTTTAAGGTGGAACTGATTTGGGGTTTATGACCAAGACGTTTGGTGTCTAGTAATATTTTAGTTTTCTCATTTATTTTTATAATGTAGATCACATTATTTAGTTACATTTTAGTCTAAAAAAAGAGGATTTTATTATTATTTGATTTTTGGTATGTCCTTTATTATTATATAGAGGCATGTTTTGAAATTTATACTAATTTCACTATTTTTCAATACTCTTTTATTATTTCCACTATTGTCGATACTCAATACCAATGATTATAGTCGCCCCACAATATGCCTTATTCCATCACTACATGTTGGAAGCATCTCGCATACATGGTAGCACGGTTGAGGTTAAGAAACCAACCACATTTGGTCACATTAAGAAGAACAGAATTAGGGATGTCACATCAGTTACTCCAAATTAGGAATCTGGTTTCAAATGATAAAAAGATTTATTTTTGTATTTTTATTGACGAGGAATTTTATGATGGCATGATGATTCTCAAATGGAGGTAGAATTATGTTTTGATTTCATGAACAATATAGGTGTATGTTACATCATTGAGACTCTTAATGATTTAAATTAATTTGTGGTTCATGTTAACTTTATTATTTTTTCTAGCATGTTTTGTTATATTTTTTTATCCAAACCCATTAATGATATAGTCTTGAGTTGATCTAATAGATAAAAAGGGATCGTATAGCCTGTTAAATGGATAGAGCATGTTCATCAGTAATAAAAATTAGTAACTTTTAATGATTGAACACCCCTTGGAATGCTTTAGCTAATAATTTATTCAATTTAAAAACTAAAATTGAATGGACACAACCAAAAAAAGTTAAAATACAAGATAAAACGAGTAAAAATTTATAAAATAAATAAACTATGTTTTGTTTCGGGCATGGAGATAAAGTAATTTTTTTAATTTTAAATATCTATTTTTATCAAATATATAAGGGTCCATGTGTTCCTGATGGGGAGATAAATGTTTTATATCGATTTTTATGGGCTAATTGTTCTATTTTTTACATTAATGATTAATGGGGTTTTGTAAATTTAAGATGAAATATTTTATAACATATCATTTTTTGAAATAGGAAACTGTGAAATCCTGAAAAGAAGGTACAGATGTTGGCGATCAATATAGAATGAATTCCTCGAGATGAAGTCCAATGAGAAAAGGAAGGGTACTAAAACATTTATGATGTAACATGAGAATTATATCTAATTTTGAGTGAAGCATCCATGGTGAAACTTTGATGTCATGGGATACATATTTTTCCATAGAATGTGTGGAATGTCAAAAGGTAATAGGTGTGAAGAAACATTGATGTTCAAGGGTACACAAAATTACATCAGGTAGTTAGAATGCTTCATATTAATACATCAATCAGTGGTTGGGTCATTAGTGTGTGGCTTGACTGTATTGATGGGCTGATAAAATAGAATTCATAATAGAGGTATTACAATAACAGATTGAAAAAAATTATATTTTGGTTTGATCATCAAGATATTGAAGAAGGGTGACATTTTTTCAAAGTGGATCATTGAAGTTGTGGACTTTTTCATAAGATGTTTCATTTATCAACATAACAAGTAGAAGAAGAATGTGTATTGATGTGTGGCTATCATATAGGGTTTTCTATTCTCATTGTCATTCAAGTTCAATGATTATATGAATTTGGTACTCTTTAATTCATATTTTATTTTTTGATGTTTACCCATGGTTTTTTAGTCATCTGCATTGGATAGATTTCCCATGTTAATATACTACAGGATGATTCATTTTATTTTTTAACATATGATTTCAATTCCATTGTTTCATCATCTCTCACAAGTTATGTTGTAAATGCATTTTTGGAATGCTGAATCCCTAGATTTTCAAGGTCTGCACATAGGTATTCATCACCTCAAAGAAGGTGTGTGAATGAGGTGAGGGCATCCATTGAGGATGAGAAAAGTAATGGTGAGTCTTCAATTTTGGAATCATAACCTCAAAATTTTATAGTGACTCGAATGAGAAGGGAGATGGTTATACATAGGTTTTGGGAATAACTATCCTGGATGTGATCAAGAGAATAGCATCAGGGGGCAAAGGAGACCATCATTGGGCCTGGAATACCTTTATTTAAGGGGGAATATTTTTCCAATAATTCTATAGCTTCAAATGGGCATTATAGGGTCTTCAAGTAGACTACATGAGTCACCCAGAGGCATGGATTCAGATTTCATCTCCCATCTATACTCAATCACTTGAAAATATCATTATGTTTCAAACCCATTGAAACATTATGAGTATTATGTGATGAAGCATGAGGACTTCATCACTGAAAATGATGTTACAAGAATTTGGTAATGATCCTATTCGATGGAACAAAATGAGGATCTCAGTGGGACTTTATTTCTATAATGTCTATGGAAAAGTTCCCCGCCCTCCAAGTATCCAACATCCCTATTTCATAGCCAGTGAGGGACTAACATATATGAATATAGAAAACAATGAACCATGGTATACTTATATTATCTTGTGGGGAACAAACCAAAGTAATGGACTAATATATCGGACTCTACATCAATAGCAGATACCAAACCCATGAGTAATACAAGCATGTATAATAATCCCAACCAACACCTAGGAAACCCCCAAATACAAATCCCTATTTGAAAAATGAATTATCAAAAATATTCAATCTATTCAAACAAAGCATTCAAAAGTATTTTCACATTGAAAAACATATCGTATAAAAAAATTAAATTACCCAAAAAATCAGAAAATAAATCTAATTTCTTCCAAAATTAAATTCTAAGGGCCTTTTCAGTTTACACATGAATTTTAAAAATGATGCTAGAATTTCTAGAAATTTACACTAGAAAAAATGTGTCTGATCATTTGGTAACATGATGGATGAGGATTATTTTTGGATGAATGATGTGTTTCCTATTGTTTTCAAGTAATATTGAGAAGAATGGAAATCACATCACTTTGTATAAGTGGGTGAGGAAAGATAGAAAAGGTTAAATACTTTCACTGTAAATCAAATGATGTTTTTCTAATTTATATTTCACAAATATCATATGTTATGATAACTTATGGTGTAAGACTTATGAAGGAATGGGGGAGTAAAGGTGCTTCCAGTTGTATACTATTTTTATTGGTAGGAATGATTCAGGTGGAAGACATTGAATTTATATTATAGTCTATGTATACTTTAATGATGGTAAGACTGATCTATAAAAGGATATATATAACGATAGTGGTGTTCAGGATTAATGTAAGGTAATTTTTATGGAATGCAGTGAAGAGAATCATGACTAAGGAATGGATGATCTGGAGGTGGCACAAAAGAATTTTTCAAGGTGTCGTTGTTTTCCAGGGTTTGCCAAATTTTTAGGCCTGAAAATCTGAAGATGGAGAAATGTGATTTTGGAAAAGGATGACCAGTGAAAGTTTTAAAATGTCTTGGTATGTTGGACACAAATGGATTTCCAAGATCTAAACCTCAAAATATATAAAATGATAGGCTTGCGTGAATGATTGGCTTTTTGCGTGCAAGATTTAAGGGAGTTTGGAATGTTGCGCGCAAATCATGATTTGATCTCCAAACATTGAATAATGGAAAAGTAAGGAAGTGCATTAATGATTCAAGAAGTTCATGAAAATTGTGTTTGGCATGAAATCAACCTATGTTCCCAATGTGACGTAAAATTGGGCTTTGCGCGACACGTTAGGAACTTGAGCGACACATTTGGATTTTTGTCCATAGGGGTCAAAATGGTTTATAAATTAGAGGTTATCCTATAACATTTATAATGATTGACACATAGAGAAATCCCAAGATCTGAGGCATGAAAGAGTTTTATGTAAATGGGATTTCTTGAATGAAATAGAGTTTCGTACAAGAGGAGAGTTTGCAAGATTGAAGTTCCCTGCAAGAGGTGTTTCGTGAAAAAAAGTTAAATCTTGCACACGAGGCATTAAAGTTGCACACAAGATAACTAAAAGGGTAAGAAAAAGATGTGGGTTCTTCAAACATTTTCAATTCAGCATAAGATAGTTCTTATTAGTTTCTAGGTAGGAATTTTATTATTTATACTTCAGATAATACACCTGTTCAATTATAAAGAGGAACTGAAATAGAGTAATTCCCTATTTGTTCTAAGTGGGTTCACACACACTTGAGTATTGTTTTCCAAGTTCTAATTTTCATAAGGATATATCTTACTCATTTTATTCTACATAAAAGGATTTTTTTTTCAAGTGGATTATGTGGTACTGGATTATTTTCATACCATACAAAGGATGTAGCTACTCTTGTTGAGTATTGAACCTTGTAAATCTTTTGTTCATATGGTTGTTTATGTTCAACAATGAAGTAACTCTTTAATAGGAGGTGAAGGTTTTTTAAAAAAGAAATAAACATAAACAAGAATGATAAATCACCGATTCACCCCCTCTCCCTCTTAGTGATACTTAGATCCTGACTATGAACATCAAGTTCAGATTGATAATTTAATTCCAATAAATGATTTTTTGAAGAATAAAGAAAAAAATAATAATCCACATTATAACTATATTGAAAAGAAACTTCTAAATCATTATTTAACATATATGGAACATCAAAAACTACTTACAACATATAGCTATGAAAATTAAATCCATAATCTATTATTGAGTAGGAATTAATTAAAAACCTCATATTTATTCTATATAAATCATAAAAAATATTAGTTCCATGAAATAAATATCTTTTTAAATTTTATATCGAAATCTAGATAAAAATTTGTTCTATAAAATATATATATGTTACAATCAAATATATGAATCATTTCTGATTAATTGTTGTATTTTCGGAAAATTTATTTAAAAATATGTTAATTTGTCATAAGAAAAAAAGTAAAAACACAAAATCTATCCTCAGGGTTTGAACAAAAACAATTTACATTATTGGATAAAAAATAAATCTATAATTTTATAATAATTGTTTCACATAAAACTCTATCACACCAAACTCATTACATTCCTACAAAAGATAAATCATCAAAATCATGAAGTAGATAGTTTAAAGTTCAAAATTGGGGACATGAATGTAAGGGGGAACCAAAAAATGATTCCATTCCCATGAACTCAATATGACAAAGGATATAATCATGCACTCGTGTAAAATGAAGGATATGGTCTATGATATTATTTAAAATATGATCAAAATAGATATTCTTTAAATAAAGATAAATGATGTTTAGTTTATATCTCAATCCATCCATCAAGTTATCTTCTAGTCCATGTTCAAACACTCGTAAATATGAACCAATTCAACTCTTTCTCTAATGATGAATGTGTTTATAAAATTAAAGTAAGAATAATCCATGAATTAAATTTACAAAAATTAACTAAATCAAAAACCCCTTGAACACTCCCAATAATGTGAGGTTTTTAAATCTTCCAAAATACACTCTTTTTTAACGACACAATTAGATATTCGATGGGAAGGAGTGAACCGAGTTAAAGTAAGACAAGGAACACTAATAATACCGAACCGAAAGATTACTTATAGAAGTTGAAAATTATAATATAAAATGGAAGGATGTTATCTCCAAAATAATCTTGGATTGGTTTGAATCTAGAGAGAGAAACATGACATAAGATATTATCCAATAATGTGAAACCTGAAGGCGATTTAGTGTTTTACCTCAGATAATTGAGATCCAAACCAGAGTGAGGTGCCTATATTTGTTTGAATCACTGAGAGGGGGAGGGGTGAATTATTTATTACATTAAACATATTTACTATTTTATTATTTACAAATAATCTTTTATGGATGGTTAAAGCCTTGATCTACTCTTCTTATGTCTCTCATCCAGACCTCAATTGATGCTGTAAATGTAAAGGAACGAAAAAAAATTATAATGTTCTTCTAACATACCTACTCCTATCTATGATGGTTATTCACCACAACTCATATTATATGCTATAATTCATTTATTAACAAAAATTGTCAATACAGAGTCCCATTGTATCTCTCCTGAGTCCCATAGGAGGATTTTTCATACTGCTTCCCATAGTGTTACCAGAGTCCCACTTGCTTGCATTATAGTCCCACCAAAGACTTCTTCCCATCCTTGAATCTCATAGGGGTCTTCTATCTCTCAAGTCACATGATCATCTTCCTTTTTATGTTTTCTTTAATTGAATTTATATATTCTTCTGATCTTCCCACACAATATTACATAATCACACATGCTTGTGTGTCTCTTAAAGAATCTTTAACAACCTTTGGTATCGAGAGTTGGCCTTGCTCAATAATCCTAATCACAAATCTAATTTTTTTTAGTCTTAACCATGCTCAGGATATTTTTTATTCTTTTGATGAATACGTGGCCTCATTTATTTGTGTGCACGTAGTGCACACAATCTCTTCAAGAACTTAAGAATAAACCTGAAAAATATCAGCTTTTTCTACATTCTTGGAGGCTCAAATAATAAAAAGTAAGATATATGATCTTCTTTAACTCATTTTGTCATTATTCCTTGTACACATTAACTTAATGAATGGATTTTATTGGACCCAATACCTCTTGTACTTGGATATCTCATTTTCTTCTTCTTTAGTGAAATAACTAAATGCAATAAGACTTCTCCTTGTTTTCTTGGAAAAATCACATACTCTAATGTGATTATTTAAACACTAAGGATCAGATCACTTGGAATCATCTGAATTGATTATTCTTCATGCATGAGTTTCATGGAATTTATTCTTCTTGTCTACACATGTGATTAAGAAATCATGATTTTTATTTTAATTTTCTTCACTAGTGTATGTTCTTACATGCACGAATGCACAACCTCCTTCTTCACCCTTTTGTGAAAACCCTAATAAGTATAATTAATTACGAAAACACACGTACACATTCCTATGTCTCCTTTTTCTTCTTCCCCTTTTTGTTATTAGTACACATACATTTTTAATTTTAATTTGGATTCAATGTGTATCATGCATATGTTTTATTCAAAACCAAATTAGTCTAGTCCACAGTTTTTCTTTGTTCTTACACACTTGGGTATCTCAATTTGTGCAGATTCATGTATATTCTTCATGAATGCATTATACAATATTCCTTGTGAAAACATGAATCCCCATGTTTTATCTTCTTCAAATAAAGTGTACATAAAGCTCGGCCTTCCTGAAACAACCTTCTTCTTCAAAAACAAACCCATGCAAAATAGTATATATCAAAGGTGCGAGAAAGGGGGAGTTCTTCTTCTTCATGCAAACCAGAGAGTGCACAAGAGATTATTATTTGTGAAAAGGGCGTGCAGGGACATACATTACTGATCCATGAGTGGTTCTTGTTTATAACTTCACAAAACCACAACAAGGGTACAAAGCATTGGTTTTTTTCCTGTAGGATCACCACCATGAAGCATGGTGAGGGTTTATGAAAACCTATCACATGTCAATGGTTTTCTTCATAAATTGGTGTAGTTATTCGTCGAAATTAGAATTCAAGAGTGAATAGAACTTTCTAAACTCATGTGTGTCTTATTCATCACGTAGTAGGGATTTGTGGATACTCTCCTCGCATAGAAAGGGTGCACAGAACTCCTTCGTACAATTCTCTATTTCTCGGATAAAAGAGATCTTTCTCTTAATGTTTTTCAACACCAGAGCCTCGGTCGAGGTATCGGTATTTAGATGTGAGGAATAGCATTTCCCCATGTTCAAATCCTATGAGATATTACAAGAGTTTGAAATCCTTAAATGGTTGAGGACTTCAGCATTGAAAAAATTCAAACATGGGTTAAAAGATAAGCTGATAATCGTGGGGCATTTCATTCGAATGCTAACTTATTCATTGTTAAATGATCCTTAAGTGCATTAATTTAATAACAAAAGCAGGTAACTTCCCATAAGGCTTCGATAATTATGATGTGTCCTCAAAACTACTTTTGCATCAGCCACATTCAAATTCTTCATCTTGATGCATGCATGCATGAGTTTGCTTCTTCTAGATGATCAACATTCCAATATTTTTAGATTCAATGGTGAGTGGAGTTATAAGATTACTTCTCGGCTCAAATACTGGTTTATAGGTGGAGATTAGGTGTCTAGAGGTTGAAGACAACCATGGTAGAGAGATCAGACAGCACTTGATTAAATCTAAACCATGATGATCAGTTGGACGTCCTAGATGTGCGAGATCAATCATGCAATTGATTAGAAGGAATACCACATGTCACTAGGGGATCAACGGTCAAGATTAGTTCATCAGTTTTAAAAGCGTGTCCCTCATTGACACACGCCACTTGTTTTGGCTTATTTAAATAAAAAGTTGTAGTAGTATATTGCCAGAATTATCCTCCTCCCCTCACGGTACCTCAATGTATCATGTTCTGCAAGTGCACTCTTAGCACAAAATATGGTTCCTCTGGTTGTGATCTTAGATCCCACACTTCATGGTTTCACCATCATACATCACCTGCGGGCATATACACGGCCCACACACTACCTTATGTGGGCCTACCTTTGAGGGATTCCCTCAAGCATGGTTGACCCTCGGGTCCTACTTGTGCTTGAGGTGAGGACCTTAGCTAGACTCCATGGATGACCCAATTTTTTGATAAAGGGATATACTATTTTCTTAGTATAAAATCTATGTATTCCAAACCACCCGTCTTCATTCAAAACTTGTGAATGGTCAATTCACTTAGTAAACTTCGTACTAAGCCCTTACCCCTCTGTTATTCATCTTCAAGAATCATCCTTATTTTTCTTTTGGGAATACAAACTCTAAGAGATTCAACATTCCTTAAATCCAATCATGTATGATGCATGGATCATTTATTAATTCCCTCTGTATTAAAACATGATACATGGATTCTCCTTGTTGTGAGTGATGTGTTCCCCATTTAACACATATCTTCTTCACTGAAGATCAACACAAATAGTCATTTGATATTTTAAACAACCTTCATCTTATTAGATGCCATTGGATTGATTTTTCTTACTCCTCTTACAATTGTGTATTGAATTGTACTCATTAGCTGTTGTAATAATGTATCACCTTGATACAAGTCTTTGATAGTAAGATCAGTTCCACAACCATCATATTTTTATCCCCTTTTAGAATTGATCAAGTATAGTATTCAATTCTTTAAATCAACATCATTTATCTTTGGAAACACCAACTTCTTCATAAATACCTTTCATACAAATATTGACTTCTCATTGACAAAAAATACTAATCTTTTTCAATTTAATCCATATTGTCAACAAATGAAACTCTTATGCACTTCAATATCCACCTTTTTATTTTGGTTTAAATATCACTTAAGAACAATTTAAATGATTAAATATTTGTTCTAAACGTTTCTCCCCTAATTGGATACCAAATGCACTGGTGTTAGTTGGGTCTCTTCAAAATAATTTCCTCCTCCCTATGAATAATATCTTTTGGAATGTTTCTGAGAGAGGGATGATGTCACATGGACCACGTAGAAAATATCCTTTAGTTAATCAAGTCATAGTATACTTGGCCTAACCTATTGTAGAAAAAAAGAGAGATATGAAAATTGTTTTTTGTGATGTCCATGAACAACCATACATGTGATATCATGTTCAGAATGGTTCAATATTTGACAATGGGATTGGAAATAATCTGATTTGAAAATGAAATGATAAATCCTATAAATAATTCAACTAACATATTTAAAAGTTCATGTGCCAAGATAAATCTCCCCCTTTAATCCCATCATGTCATCAATCAATCACTCCCCCTTAATTGACATGATAGATAAAATTTAGAATAAGGGATGAATGTGTGATTAGAGTACCTCAGTTTCAACTTCTTGAGATGATATGAATTTCAAGGATTGTATTAAAAAAATTCTTTATATAATCTCCTTCATATTTTCTCCCCTAAAGGGGTGCAATCCCATTGATTCATCATGGCGAAAATCATCATAACATATTCTTCAAGATACTCATGTTGATATTCATCCACTATGGAACCTTTCATGTTATAACAAAATAATGAACAATGAGTCCAACTTGTTGTTCTACAGTTTTCTCATTCAACTATCATCATATGAATGAACTTCATCTTCAATTCCCTCTAATGTAAGCATAAATGTACTAAAAAATATCATGGGATAAGATGGAACAATAGTGAGATTTTTAATAGAAGAATTGGGGTTGAGAATTTTCTATCAACCCAAGAACTCCTTTCTCGACTCCTCTAAAGTGTCTAGTAGCCTTCATGATAATTTATCCTATCTATTTAAAATTTTAATCATTCATTGTCAGAATGGACACTTTAAATTCATTCACCTTTATCTTGGGTGGATTGTTTGCCATTACTTCTGCTAGTAGTAATGTAGTTTCCACTGGTGTATGTTCTTCAATTTTTAGTATCTTCATTTGGCCTAGTAAATTTGTGATACTTTTTTTCAGGAATTATAGCTTGTTGAACCCTCCACATTGTAGTAGTGATACACATTTTTTATCTTTTTCTGAAAACCTATAATGTAATTTTAATTTTCCTTAATGTGGAATGACTTGTTTCCCATTTACCTTTGTATAATCTCATACTTCATCTTCAGATCTTTGTAGTTCTCTATAAATTTTCAATTGATTAGGCTAGATAAATAAAAACTCCTTCTTAACATTTTTGGAATTAGAGAATCCATATGGCTTCTTAATTACCTTCATGATACCTATCTTAGGTAACTTATTATCTTCTAAAATGTCTTCATTTAATCTCATCTTCTTCTGGATTGATTCTCCTTTTAGTTTAAGCTTGTTTCCATTAATTTTTGTGCCTTGTTTGTAGTGATCCATGGTACGGACCTTCTTTCCATAGTAGAAGCATATTTTATTTGTTGAGATGACATTATTAGAATCCATCTAATAATTCTTCTTGGGAATATTTGTTTCATATTTTTCTGGACTTTAGTGTTTTGTATATTCCCAATAGAATACTTTTCAACTACTTTTGATTTCTCTATAATTTTTTGTGATCTATTATTCTTATCAACATATTATTGAGGCTTAGTAGGACTAAACCAGCACTAATCAAAACTCTTCCCACCTATGTTGTAATTATCACATAAGTATTCAAGATATTAATATCTTTTCTTCAGGAACATATTTTTCTTCATCTGTGTTTTCCTCCTTTACTTTGCAAGATGCATCATTTCTTCACATCTACATTCCCTGAATGTAGGCCTTCAAAAATTTTCATATGTAGAAATATTATTCCAGAAATCGTTGTCCTAATTCCCAAACATCCTACAATACCAACAATTTCTAACAAATCTCCTTCTTTTACTTGTTGCATCAATCTGGATAGATTCAATGCATTGTTGTTTCTGTAATTTTCATTATTACATTGGAGAGTACATTTGGGAGTTTTTATTTTTAATCATCCCAAAATCCATCCAATAAAAATTGATGGTTGATTTTACATTTTTATCAATTGAAATCATCCATGCTTTTGGATTTGAACCTGTACATGCAGATGAAACTGCATTAGTAGAAACCAAAATAACTAGGTTGTGGGATACCTTCTTCGGGGAAGATGTTTTCATTGGGTTAGAAGATGATTTGATATTCCACATGGAATCATATTACTCAATGAAAATTTTTGTTCTAGCATCTCTTATTTCAGTTTTTTGGGTTATTCTATCTTGGAGTGATTGCTGATTCTTCAATTGCAACTCTAGCTTTAAACACTTCACGTTGAGGGAGTTCTTCTCATCCTCATCTAATATCACCTTTATTTCCCAATTCTCATTCATCTTTATCATTTGTTCTTCATGCATATTATTTAATTATTTTAGAGATATTTGAATCTATTTTACCTTGTTGGATTTTTTTTCCAGTTTAGCAGTTTTTAGAACCATAGAAACATTGTGCAATTTTTCAAATGAATGGAATGCTTAAACAAACACAATCTCAAAGAATTCAATCTCATAGATACTTAATTATAATTCTTCAATAAATTAAGCATGAATTTCATTGAAAAGAGAAATTGATTATTCCATTTCCTTTACTAGTTTTGTGAGTGTTGGAGATGCCAAACATTTTAGCCAATGCTTATACAATAGAATTAGCTTCTTCTTCCAAAGGTAATTTATAATCGTGAAGAGCACTAATGCTTACAAAAATGTGTATTGTAATATCTCTAAGTACATTCATCATATGATATTTGAGTTTAGTTGGATGATTTATAATTGATCCATCATCATCAAATCTTGAACATTCTTTATCATAATACTTATTATGATAAAATGAATTATCACATGGAGTACCTTTCAGATTGCATTCAGTAGAAGGTGTCTCCCTATTAGTAGTAATCTAATTTTTCATCTTACTTTCATATTTCTTCTTTAAATTTTTCAGAGTCTTGGAATAAATATACATTTTCGGTTTCTCACTCATTTCCAAAGATCTTCAATACATAAAGACTCCCCTAGAACTTTTAGAGGAAACATCCCGTTGATACCAATTAAAGTGCCCAGATCAGTGTGAGTCACAGAGAGGGGTAGAGGATATTGATCCCTTTAAATATTATTACTAATTTATTCTTTTCTATTAAACCTATATGTTGTGTTAAAGACTTATTAATCCTTTCTTGTGTCACTCGTCCTGACATTGAATGCTACTATAAATGTAAAGGCACTAAACACAACGATTTACAAGGTTTGGTTCAATGAAAAACTTCTTGTTCAGTGGGTTATTCATCCCACACATATTCTCCACTATATTCCAGTGAGTAATTAAAATTTTTGATACAGAGTCACACTGTATCTCTCTCAAGATTCCCACATGTGTTTCATTATAATTCTTCCCATTATGTTACTAGAGACCCACTGGCCTACATTAGAATCCCACTGAAGACTTCTTCTCCTCCTGGAATCTCCTAGGAGTCTTCTAGATCTAGAGTCGCCCGAGCATCTTTCTTCATTATGTTCCACAGTGATTAACTTTAGATGATATTCTGATCAACCCAAACAGGCTTTCTAAATCATACTTGCCAGTGTATCTCTTTAAGAATCTTCAACAGCTTTTGGTAAGGACTGTCGACCTTTCTCTAAAATTCTGATCACTTATTTGATCAGTTTATAGTCTCAAAAATGCTCAGGCAATTTTTTCTTCTTCTTCTGATAAAGACATGGCCTCATTTATATGGGTGCAAGTGGTGGACACAAACTTCTCAATAATAAAAGAATAATACTTAACAATATCAGCTCTGTTTTCCTTCTTTGATTTTGAAATATTGTAAACTCAAATAGATAATCTTCTTAACCTCTTTCTGGCTTCAGTGCCAATATTCATTTACATCATGCATGGATTTCCTGGGAAACAATACATCTTTTATTTGGATATATCAGTTTCCTCTTATTTAGTGCAATAACTAAATTCACTAAGACTTCCCCTTGTTTTCTTAGCAAGAATCACATACACTAAAGTGATTATTCAAACCCAGAGGATCAGCTCACATGGCCTCATATGAATTGATTATGATTCAGGCACGATCTACAAGGAATTACTTCATCTTGTTTACACGCGTAATCAAGCAATCATGATACTTGTTGTATGTTTCCTCACGTGTGCATGTGTATGCATTCATGCATGCCCAACCTCCTTATTCTCTATTTTTTGAAAAGCGTAATGGGTATAATTATTTAAGAACATGCACTTACTCTTTCGTCTTTTCCCATTTTTAACTTCCCCATTTGGTTCTAAGTACCCGAACACTTGTTCTTTTAATTTGGATTCAATTTTTTCCGTGCTTATGTGTTATTCAAACCCAAATTTTTGTATTCCATGGTTTTTTTTTGTTCTTACACACTTGGGTATCTCAATTCATGCACATGAATGCATATGAATCTTTCTTCCATTCTCTTCTATTCCTTGTGAAAACATGAATCCTCAGGTTTCTTCTTCTTCAAATAAAGCATACATAATCCTCATACTACATGAAAACACCATCTTCTTCAAAAAAAATCATTCAAAACAATATATATCAAACGAGCATGAAAGATGGTGTTATTTTTCTTTCTGTAAACCAAAGATTTCATGCAATATTATTCTTCACGCAAAGGGTGCACATGGAACTCCTTTATAGAACTACGAATGGTTCATGGTTCTACCTTCGCAAAACCACAACAAGGATACAAAGCACCAGTTGTCTGCCTATGAGATCACCTCCACAAAGAATGGAGAGGTTTTATGAAAACCTATCCTGTGTCTGTGGTTTTCTTCTCACATAGCTGAGGTTATTCTTCGCAAGGATATTTCAAGAGTGCATAGCACTTATTGAACTCATTCAGGTCTTCGTCTTCGTGTAGCAAGGATGCATGGAAACTCTCCTCACATAGAAAGGATCCATAGAACTTCTTCATGTAGTGCACTATTTCTCGGAGAAATGAGATATTTATCTTGATTATTTTTAATAGAAGAGCCTCATTTGAGGGTCCTATATTTTTAGGTTAAGAGAATCGCTTACCCATGTTCAAATCCTGTGATATATCCCAAGAGATTTCAATAATTAAATGGATGAGATATTCGGCATTGAAAAACACCAAATGCGGGTTAAAAGATAAGAAAAAAATCATGGGATATTTCTTTCAGACACTTAATTATTCGTTGTATCATGAACATCACATGCATGTGTTTAAGAACACATGATGATCATTTCTACAAAGGTTTCAAGCATTTTAATGTGGCCTCACGGCTATGTTTTCTTTTTCAACATTCGAATTATTATTATCGATGCATGCATACAAGTTTTAATGAATGCATTATTTTGGTCCTTCCAGAAGATCACTATACACTAATTGTGAGCATAAACATTGGTTGGAGTGATGAGATCAGTTTTCAGCTTGAATACTGGTTTGTAGGTGGATCTCGGGTTTCCGTAAGTTGAAGACAGCCTTGTTGGAGAGATCGGACAATCCTCATTTATCCTCGAACTGTGGAGATCAGTTGGACGACCTAGATGCATGGGACAAATCATGTGATTTATCTGACGGTAGACCACATTTCACTGAGGGATCAATGGTTGAGATTAGTTCTACAATTTTAAAAATATTCCCCCCAATGAAACATGCCACTTGTTTTGGATTCTTTAAATAACAAAACACAGTAGCATATCTCTAGAATTCTCCTCCTTCCCTCATAATACCTCCCTATACCGTTTTATGTGGGATCTCTCTTAGTGATCATTATTCTTCCTTTAAGTGTTCTCCTAGAACTCATGTTGTACATGTTCCTTACCCTGCGGCATCTGTGGGTTAATGCACGACCTACACACACTACCTCCTGCAGGGTTGGCCTTGAGGGATTCCCTCGAGCATGGTTGACCCTCGTGTCCCACATGTTCTTGAGATGAGGACCTTGGCTAGTCTCCATAAATGGCCCTATTTATTGATAAAGGGATATAATATGTACATAGTACATATAAAAAGTATTCCAAACCACCCTTCCACATTCAAAGCTCACGCATGAGAAATTCACTTAGTAAACTCCATACTATTCTATTCCTCCTCCCTTCTTCATCTTCAAACGTCATTGTTCATTTTCTTTTTGTAATAACAACTCCAAGAGAATCATCCTTCCTCAAATCCAATCATGGTTGATTCATGGATCATTTATTCATGCCTCATTCATCAAAACCTAATGCATGGATTCTCCATGTTGTGTAGGATGTGTTCTCCATTAACACATGTCTACTTCATTGAGTATCATCCCAAAAATTAATATGATTTTGTAAAAAAACCATCATCCAATTAGAATCCATTGGAAGGATCTTTTTACTCATAAAATTGAGTATTTCATGGTCTATTTTACGTATTTTAACAATGTATCTCATTGATACAATTCTTGGAACTTATGATCAGTTATACAATCATCAGATTTGTATCCTCTGGGATAATTGATAAAGTGTAGTATTCAATGAATTGAATCAACAATAATTCTCCAAGGATTAACCAAATTATTCATCAATACATATCATTCACATATTGACTTCTCAATGTCAAAAAATTCAACTCTTATTACCTTCAATACATATTGATAAAAAATTTGACTCTTATGAATTTCAAAAATGTGGGAAATTTGAATGAATGGGATGTTGAAGAGATGTGGGATGAAGGCTTCATCACACCCCTAAAATTGTGGCACCTTAAAATAGAATAGCAAGTAATCCAATGCCATGATGCCCTCAAAAATAGAACACCAGTGTATAGATGGATGACACAAATGAAACCGTTTGAAATCTTGATCAATGGTTACTGATAAAAGGATATGAGTATCACTAAATCACTAGGGTTGTGTGGGCAACATGGTCGATTGATGTCCAAGGCCCACACGGAGAGGAATACGCGGGTTGGACACGTCCTAGGTAGGATGTCCCAATTCCAATATATTAGGAAGCCGAGTATCATATATCTTGTGTATTTAAAAACAATAGAAGTTTTTTTTCATGTAAGGTAATAAGATATTTAAATTAGCGGAATAAAATGGAATAAATTTAAAATGGAAAAAATAAATCGAATTACATACTCAACATGACATAAAAAGATAAAATTTGATATAATTGCCTGAGGCTGACCAATATTCCTTACAAGTGATCAATTTTTCAATTTAATTATTTACGTGGGAATAAAAAACAACTAACTATTTCTTTTGGATCGTTTATTTTTTCAATTAATTCTAGACAATCATATTTTATTCACCATAGTCACCAACAACATAAACAATGTTTATAATGTTTATTTAATCAATGAATTTAGTCGCTCCATTGTTTTTATTTGAAAAAAAGATTAAACTCAATCATGGATTAGTGGTCCCTCTATATATTTTTCAATAAAATAAACTAGTATTGATGATTCCAAAAAAACACAATAATAGATTAGAAATATGAACTTTTCCCTAGTATTTCACCTGATAAGATTCTCAATAGAACAACAAAAAAAGCATTTAACCAAGTGATTTAAATATTGTAAAAAAATACAAAAAAATAAACCCTCATAACTATAAAATCAAATCAAATCAAATTTACAAAAAAGTACAACAGTCTTCCTTGAAAAAAATATTTTGAAGACAAAATTTTTTAGAAAAAATAGTAGATATTTGATGGGTTTAATCATTTAACAATGTGTCTCTCACATTAGAAAACGAACTCAAAAACACCCCTCCCCAGCTTATAAAACGTAATATCATCCCTAATATTGAATCTCAAGGTGGGAATGCGTTTAACACCTTAATTTCAAAAAATATACACTTTATAATGTAAAAATTGATGAAAAAGGGGAACAAAAAAGGGAAAAATATAGAAGATCATTTCATGTTTGACAATATACATTTTTATATTAGTCATGTTGCATAGAAAATTTCAACAAAATCTAGAAAATTCAGGTAAATATCTTAAAAAGAACTACAATAACACTCAATTTAAATAAAAAACCTTTCTATAAGTTTTAGTCTTCAATTTAAATAAGATAGCATTGCAGATATTTAAAATTAAATTTTTAAATTTATTTTCAAATGAATGAAGATTTATTCATGCATGATTTCCAATATTTAATGTAATATAGAAAGTAAATACATGAGAAAAAACATTCATGATTTGTTTCAATTCTATTCTTTAAGTATGAACTCATCTTCTACTTTTCTGAGTAGCTTATTTCCTCTATAAATATCATACATGGTGGAATATAGTGTAACCCCAATTATTTTTTTATCCAACATAAATTATATTGAAGGAAATAAAATATATTTTTTATATCTATTCTTCTAGAGAAAAATGTAGCCCTAATAGCATATAGAAACCCCCTTATAGTCCACTTTTTCTCATAATCATTAATGAATAAAGCATTATTTACTAGAAAAAAACTCATAAACACCAACTGGACTATTATTTTAGATTTCATGAAAAATAAATAGAATAAATAGAAAATGAAATCATGAGATGACTCCCACTGAGCACTGGATTTTAAATCTCAGATTTGACTTTATTTTAATTTAATTTCATAATTAAATGACAACATCGAACTATATTGGAATCCATTTCATGTAATGTTTTATTTATTTTACATTCATTAATAAATTCCATTTATCCTTTTCTTTAATGTTTCTGATCCCATTACCTAGCACTTGAGTTATGGTGAATTGGTTGAACCATTTTGGTTTCTACTTTCATGCTGACAATTCTAATATATATTTGAATAAGAGAAATTTCTCACCAATTTTAAACTCTCATTTTATATTAGTTATTCATAAAAATTATGGGTAATAACATTGTAAATCATATAATTTATAAAGTAATCTCTTAGATTTTATTCCAATCGATTTAGCTCAATAAGCCACATTTAACTAGTTTTTTTAGGTCAATCTTCAAATCTATCACTACGCAACTTTTGTTTTTTGCCCAACTGGTATATGTCATGATTTAACTTAAAGGATCATAATAGTGAGCATTCCTATTGTTATATCAAAGGGTTTACTATAATCCCATAGAACCTCATTAAATTTCATATACAATTATTTTCTTAAACCAATCACATTTTTTCTAGATTTTTTTCAATTAATGATTGGAAATTGAAACAGTCCCACGAGATTTTGGGTCACATGTGGTTTTAGTTTTATCAATTTCCCCATATTCGTCTATATATGTTTTTAACATAATGTTATTTAATTGGACCCCATTGTTGGTTATAATATCCATTAGTTCCCATATCCTTGAGAAAATGATATTTTTAATGAATATCACCGCAATTGATGCATTATTATTCGTGATTGTCATTACCTCACCCAAATTTAATACATAAGAAATGTCCCCATAGATATAATTGTTCTTGTAAGATGATGAGATTGGTCCCAGAAAATAATATCTTCAAATTCAAAAAATTCAACCTCAATAATGCCATTTTTGAGTCACTCTTGCCTACTATAAGTGTTTCTCAACCATTGGTGTTTGATTTGGTGTCCTAGAAAAAAATTATAACTATTTGATGATTACATATATTCATTATTTTTAATATTAATGATGTTTTTATCACATCATCATTGTTCCTCTACATGATGCAGTATGTTATAATTTAGAAAGAATGTATGTCACACTGAAAGGTCATACCAATTCCCAACTACGATGAGAATCTGGGTCTGCCCTGATAATATTTATTAATATAAATCCTATTTCAAGATGATATTATTTTACAGGAAAAAATGATTCTGGCTATCAGGGGTGGAGACTTGGAGGGAATTGAGGCACCCTCTCATGGTGTGCACAAATGGTAATTTATATAGCATGATATTATGAGATGTCTCACTAGTATTAAATATATATTTTTAGTTGTTATTATATCTTCATATCATTGAACATGTGTATTGATCATTATACTATAATTATTATTAATGAATACAAAAATATACATTCATTATTGTATTCATAAAATCCATGATGATATATTCTCTCTATAAAGTAGAACACGATAGGTCTGTCAAGAGTTATAAATAGTTAATAGATAATTTGAGAATTGATTTTTCCATTATATCCATTGAAAAAAGATGATATCTTAGGCCCTTTAATGGTAATGGAACTAATTGGATAAATACACAGACATGATGTTATGTGGGCCTGTTCATTTCCCAAAATTCAAAGAAAGAGATATTGAGCACATATGTTGAGAGTACTATTATGTTGCATGTTGTATTAGATATATTTCAATAAATGGATTATATGACAAAACAATGGATCATCATATATTTTATTTTGTTATGAAATTAACTTCATTCATTATTGGTGTCTTGGGGTGTTTCTAGATGCTAACCTTGTAATTTAGGATTCCCAACCTATTATCAATGATAAAAAGGCCTAGAGGGTGACATTATACATATATTTAATGAATCTTAGTTAAATTAAATATTGGTAATATGATGTTAAAATAAATATTATTCCTCCATTATAGTTTAATAATTATTCAGATTTGGTAGATTACTAGGATTTCCTCAAAATTAATTCAAATAAATATGTTTGTTAAATAATAATAAATATTTATTTATAATGATTGATTTATGTGATATTTATTACATTTATCAACAAATATGAACTGATATTTATTTTTTAAATATATAGAAATTATTCAAGGTTTGTTAAATGATGAGAATGATAGGAACAAGATGAAGAGGAAGGTGATTGCATTGAAAGTGTGGTATTTGGTAATCAAGGAATATTATAATGAATGAAAAATCACTTCACATTACATTTTTTTGTAATTTGGTTGGACCATCATATTCGAGTAATTTGAGTCACAATGCTTGAAAAGGTCCATAATATTTTAGAGAAGCTATATCTTCAAAGTCACACTAAATCCAGGTTGAAAAGGTTGATCGTATTGAGAAATAATCTATCTAGAAGTAAATGGGCATCAGAGTCACTCCAAATCTAGTATAGAAGAAGTGATCATATTGTTGTCATCCGAGTTTGTATGACTATGATAAATCAAATGTAATGATTATTTACTAATCATGGATTCCTCATAAGACATAAGTTAATGGTATGACCTCTGATATAATATTAATGAAAGAAAGGAGGAGAAGAAGCCTTGAAAATTAATAATTTGTTGGAATGAAAGAAAATAGATGCTTCTAATTGTATTCAGATTGATCAGATCTAAATGGGAAATAAAAAGGGTGTTGGATATCATATTCAGTCAGATCATAACGTATTTAGTATTGTTTGGAAAGATGAATGTTATTAAAAAAGGAAAACATCATAGCATCCAATCTTCAATGTACTCATATGAATTATATTTAAATAATAAAGTTGTAGAATCCATCATAATGGGATCATTGGATTCATAAAGTTTCAGAATGTTTGTGAAAAATATGTTTATTATTCAATTATTGTAATCAACATCATAATAAGATGAATAATTTCACGAGTCGATGAATGAAAATAAATTAGAAGAAGATGATCAATAATGTATCCATCCATTTAAAATGGTTTTAGTTACATTGTTAGATGTTCATTTGGGTTAAGAAAAGATATGAAGAATTTGTTTTGTATTTCAAGTAAATTAGAAAAAGTTATGAAGAAAATATATAGATATCATGAAGAGGGAGAGCTTGAAATTTGATGAGAGTTTGTTATAAATTATTGGTATTATAGAGAACCAATATTGAAAGAGATGGAAATTACATTTATTTGGGGGAATACATAATACATGACACAAATAGATGCCCAAAGACCATATTATTTTAGTGTCTTTGGAAACTCAGATCATAATCCTCTATTCACGATTAAAGATCTTCAAAATCTCCCATTAAGATCTTTCCATATTGTTTTCCTACCTAAAACCATTCATTATATCCTAGGGAAAAGAAACATATATAAGGGTGAGATCAAATTCTCTGTAAGGGTAAACATGGATAACATAAAATAGACCATCAATATTTGAACATAAAACCATGAACATAAAGGTTAAACATCAAAATCATGGGCCATGAAATAAATCATTGTAGTACATAAGGCATGGATCGTAAATGAACATCAAAAATGATAGAATAGAATTTTCATAAAATGTGTAATTGTGGAAGACTAATGAACACATAATATGATTTCCATACTAGCCAAGGTATTCCTTCCAAGACAATCGTAGTGGAAAAATCCCGTTACTAAACTAGGTTTACTTATCTTTGCATCAATGTATTACAAAACTATATTTACATTCTGTTTCAGTAATATCTATATCCTGAGATATAAATCCTTATCCAACGCATTGGAGTGAGATATAGGTCCCACCCATCCCATAATTAAATCATTCTTATAGGATCCACAAAAACATAAATCATCTATCATAGAATAACCCATGAAATAAAATGCGTTTTCTTAAACATCATTCCATCATAACATAATCCATATTAAAAACCATTACAAAATTAAAATAATAAAATAATATTATGAATATGGATAGAAACATAACCTTATTTAAAGATATTCATCTTAGATGGAAAATAATTTTCATAAACCACTTGAAATTGGTTCTTGAGGAAAATGTCATTTCATCTAAAAAATGTTTTCTTTTCTCAAAATTCTATAGAATTTAAAAAATAATAATTTAGTTGAAAATAAATTTTAAAAATTATAGAAGAAGCTTCATGGAAATAAGGAGTTTGAAACCGTAAAAAATCATTCGCACCATATAAGTTTAAAAAAATACTCTCCTTGTACTTTTTCCATTAAATTCAAAAATTACATCGTATGGTAATCAAAAATAAAGATTATTTCCATACCACATGGTAGAAGTAAAAATGGATACAAATGACATTAAATATACATATTGAGTATAAAACATTTTATGAAATATTTTATAAAACATAGACTTGGATGATAAATATATCCCCATTAAATACTTCTGAATAAACAATCTCAAATAAAAATATGATCGGAAATGTTATCCCATACATTACGTGTGATTTCTTCTATATGTGTACAAAACTCTATTATAGAGGGTTTAGAAATATTATTAACTTGTAACAGAATAATAATATTTATGATATCATATATTATTTACTTATGACTTTATATTACCCATTCATTTTCAAATTCCATTTAAATCAACAATTTGGGTAAAAATCGTTTTATCTATCATATGTGTTTGGACTTGTTATTATTGATATTGTTTCATAGACCATGATTTAATTAAATACCTAATGTAAAAATTATTTATATATTACATAAATTAATTATTTAAATATAAATATAACAGATAGATAAATGAAAAGTTATACACCGATCGTGGAGACGGTAGGTCGTACGTACGCATGAAGACTATTTTTGTTTCCTTATTGAATTGACTGTAAGTAAGTAAATGAAATATATATATATATATATATCTAGTTGAATTATTATTTCAAATATTTCATGATTATTTATTATATATACTTTATAATCGTTCATGAATGGTTAACCTGTAGAATGAATCTCATTGCGTTGTGGAGACAGTAAGCCATATGTACGCATAAGCGACGATATCGTTCCAATAATTGTTGAATGGTATTGAATTTTATAGTATATAATATCACAGAATTATTTTAATGCTATAATAATCATATATAGTTATTTTTCCACCATTATACCCATCTAAGTAAGGTGGTGGTGAAAAACAGATTACACTATTGCGTAGAGACTGTAAGCCGTATGTACACATGCGCATTGATTTTTTTATCGTAGGATGGAAAGGAGGTGATATTGGTTTGTTTAATATTTATAATAACATAAAAATTATATGATGGATTCTTATTTTATTTCTTTATAATGAGACAAAAAATATGATTATGTATAAAAATAATGAAATTTGAATGAATCGGTAGAAGAGATTACCTCATCCTCAACGTGCCTCCTTTAAATTTCTTCTTAGGGCACTAGAGTTGGTATTTTTAGAAAAAAAGAACATATATAATGTAACTAGAAAAGTTTATAAGAGAAATTGGTGGTGTTTTTCTGAGTTTGAATGCTCAAAATGTAGTGAAGATGAGAGGGAGGAGGATCCCTTTTATTAGAGAATAGAGGGGCACTTTAGGAAACTCTCAAAATATTAATTTATTATAAAATTATTTTTGGTATCAAATGGTCCAAAAATAATTTAATTCGAATGTGTGATGGGTATTTTTCTACAACCTTTCAACCAATAGTAATTAGATATGTTTATGTCTCAAATTTTCCCTTATCTATTAGCTTTTACGCTTAATTAACTAATTTAAGTATTATCATGTCTTCTAGTATATTCATACTATATGTTTAATGTAGTTACTATAAAATTACAATAGAGCCTCATGTGGTTCATTAATTAAATTTCAAACATTATCTAATTCATTTGTAAGATTCTTATTTTTTTAGGAAAATTATATCATTTAATAAAATAGTGTTTTTTAACTCATTTTTGACAATTTTTATACTGTTCATATCATGGCTTTTTAAAATTCCACAACAACATGATACAATAAAAAAAACATAATAAATGCTAATATAAAATTTCATAATCATCAAAAAATTAATTTATGGCATAAAAATTTTCAAAATAAATTTATTTTAATATTTATAATCTCATTTATTTAAACCAATCATTAATAAACTAATCACTACATCGTCATTGTTTCTTAAATAAATTTATTTATTTGGTGTCTAAAAATTATAAATAAAATACAGTGATGTTGTAAATATTTTTATCATTATAATAACTATTTATAGACTTATACATAATTTTTATAACCTTATATTAAAATCAATTTAGTAAAAGATATATATTTATGTTATAATTATCTTTACATAAAATTAATTCTTATAAAATTGACCCAATGATAACCATGGTAAGACATATTCCATCAAATGGGATTAATACTTGTGTTATGGTAGTTTAATATAATTATAATATTATTTTACTCTTATTTACCAGATTTTTTCTTTAACCATGTTAATTAAAATAATTAGTGAAGTTACTATTCATATTGTCTAGAAATAAAAGGTACCTATTAAAAAATTTGATTCTTATGATTCCAAATATGGAATCCATTTTCACAAACACAAAAAAAAACAAATGATTCAGTAATTAATTTAAAATTAATTCTTATTGTCAAAACCAAAAGGTTAGTTGGTTATGAAATTATATCTATCAAAATATTGACACATGTTTTTGTAAAATTTAAAAGTGAAATTACCTACAGTAAACTACATTGGATTAAATAATAAAAATATAATCTAATTACACATTAAAACAAATGAAAGAGACAATATATCTATATAAATAAATTATATAAAGTGGCAGTTTTGAATTAAAATATAGTATTTTTCACTTTTCCTAAAAAATATAAATTTTATTAAAAAAATGAAAAAGTCAACATAAGAAAATTTTTATGTCACACTCTCAAAGAAGTAATTTTTTTTGTCATATTTAATTTATAAAGGCGTTAAAAACTATATTTAAAATGGTTTCACTATCGAAAGGTTATAAAACCACATTTTTTTAATACTTCTTTTACCCAAATAATTGATTTTGTTCACAAATCATGTTCTAGAAAATGTGTAAGATGAATTCTAATGTTATATAAAATTCATAATTTGGTTAATTCTATTCAAAACTGCTAGTTTATATCCTGTTAAATATTATTATTATTATTATATGTCGTTATTGAGTGAAACAAGACATCACATCCAACACAAGCTATCAATCAAGGCCATTGTTATGTGTAACACAAGACAATTCAGTGTTGTGTGTAGTGATTTCCTACATTGGTGTTGCGTATATCATAATACAGACTTAGTTCATTTATTCTTTGGAAAAAATCTATACTCATTATTGCATGAAATTAATTCTATCAAAAAAAGTTGAAATTGTGTGCAACACAAGCCAAAATTAGTGTTGCGTATATATCAAGCTAGTATTGTGTTACGTATATCACATGATATTATTGGTGTGGCATACAACACAAGTCATCAATGAAATTAAAAATAATATATCTCTTAAAATCCTGGGTGGTTACATTCAACCCCCATTAAAATGAATTTCACCCTTGAAATTCTTCATGCTTATAAATGGTTTTCTACGTGAATATATCTTTCATGGAAATCCACTTCGTAAAAGTGTTTACAAAAACATCATTTTAAAAAAGAAAATTTAAAAATACAACTATTACCCAAATTAACTCATCATTGGGTTTCCACAAAGAAGAACAAATGTGGTAAGTGAAAACATGGATAGAAGATAAATATAACCATCATGTTCTGATGGATTGTGATTGAAAATAAGGGTTATAGAAAGTTAACTATAATAAATCCATAAATATGTGATGGTTTATGGGATCGTCTGATTCATTAGATAAAAAATACTAGGATTAAGGTATTTGTTTTCCATGTTTCTTTTCTAAAAGAAAACTATTTTTGTGAGAATAAATATATACATGATTTTGGTTCAATCTCACTGTTGTTCGTGCCTTGAACAATTTCCTCATTATTTATTATTTAATGAGATGAAGATGAATTTTTCATTCTTGAAGTGTTATAAGATCATGCGATAGAATGTTATATCATTCCATCTACCTCAAAAGAAATGTTAGCATAGGTAATCAAATATAAATAAGTCCACCTGTAGTGAAATAATACATTAATCTAACAAACTTATCGTAGAAAATAACATATAGTATCCATAAATTAAAGACATTACAAACCATCCAAAAAACTGGAAATATAAAACACTAGAAAGAGGCTAACTAAATCGACTATATATTTGTCTCACGTATCAAATTTAGTTGTTCTTATTTGACACATTCCAAAAATATAAATACCTTAATCATTAATTCTCGTAAAACATGATAGTAACATGAATTACCATAGAACCTTCGTGAAAACATGAATTCTATAAAAATTAACTCTTATCACACACCAATAGTACCATAAAATCAAACCATTATATCACTTTGTCCTTATATCATTCATGAGCTAATTTATACTATCAAACATCTCATTATCTTATCATCCCTTCATTGTGTGCATATCATTTGATTTTCAAAAAAAATCAATCACTTTTTATGGATATCTATACCATATGGTAATTGAAAACTACAATAAATCAATTCATAGATATTATAGTATTATATAACCCTATAAATGAGATTGCACAACACTATTTTGGAATCCCATTACATAAACACTTAATCATTCCATCACTTCGTTTTCATACTCAAAATCTTAAATAGAGATCGCAAGTGACTTCCCATTTCCTTTTTCCATAATTGGTTGCTTACATCGATCATCATTAACCTTTGGAATACTACATTGGTTTTCATAATGCCCCTTTTCTTTGAACATGTATCATTGAAGTGTTGGTGGTGCGTTATCTGTAGTCTTTTCTCTATTCACGTCATTAGAAAACATTTTACCATAACTTCAGCACTCAACTTATCGATGACCTTCTTTTACACACATGAAACGTTTTTTATTCCATTTAAGACAATATTCAGCATAACTCATTCCACACTTTGAGAATAAATAAACCTTCATCTTCTTTTCAACATTATTTTGTGATTTTCCCTTGAATTGCATTTTTGGTTTCTTGTCAAACCCATTATATGGATATATAACACAAACATCCATTTCTACCTTGATATCAAAACTCACAATCTCTTCATAACTACTAAGGTCTCTTATAGCTAATTCTGTTGGAAGAATTGTTTCTAATACACAGAAGAATCGATCTACATTACCTTTAGGTTGGATGATAAATCCATAAGATTACCTTTAAACCCTTGTAAAATTCACCTTGTATGTACCAACAGATTCATCATCCTTTTTATTAATATCAAGGAACTATATTTATTTATTATTTTGAAGAATATGATGGAATTATTAAGTGAAAAACAAGTTTGTGAACTCGTCCCATTCCATGGATTCCTTTTCATTTTCTCCCAATTATTCTTAATAAGAGTCCACCACTGGTCTGATTCACCTACTAGATGATAGATATCCAAAATTAAATTTTGATTTTCTAAATAGTGAAGGATGGAAAATATCTTTTCAATTGTACTAATCCATTATTCAGTAACAAGTGGATCAGAAGACCCACTGAAAGATGGTGGATGATGCCTCATGAAGGACTTAATAGAATTTTGTTCCCTTCTTTGCTCATTTTAAAGTCTAGAATAATTCAAAACTTCTGTATGTATAGTAATAATGTTTTTCATTCCATATCCCATAACATTTGGTTATTCATGAGGTCAATCATTGCATTTCATAGAGCATTGATCATTAACGTGGTTATTTCAGGTTCTAACCATTGTCTAAAACCCGAAAAATATAGTGTGAGAGGAAAAACTGATTCTAGGATAACTACATTATCATCGGGGAGTAAATTTAATCTATAAAATTTTAGTCTTAATACAAGGTCATTCATGACAGTTGTCATATTTCTAGGACTGTAATTTATAGTTAGACTTACCATTTGGGACATCAGGAGACATACCTTAGAAATATCTCTACAGATCTCACGAATGTTTTCGCTTCCCGTTGTCCAAAGGTTCACTAAACCTTAACTTTGATACCAACAGTAGAGACCCATGTTATACGAACCTAGAAATTACATTTATTTTTCAGAATACATCATACATTAAAAAAACTGATGCCAAAAGTTCATATAAGTTTAGACTCTTTGGAAACACAGAACATAATCTTTTAATCATGGTGAAAGATCTTTAACATATCCTATAAAGATCAACCCATTTTGTTTTCCTACCTAAAACCATTCTTTATATCCTAGGGAAAATAAAAATATAAAAGAGTGACATCAATGCTCAGTAAGGGTAAACATGGAGAACATAAAATAAACCATGAACATTCTAACATAAAAACATGAAAATAATGTTTAAACATCAAAATCATGAGTTATGAAATAAATTTTGGTAGTACTTAGGGAATTGATCATAAAGGAACATAGACCATGATATAATATCATTGGAATAAAACATGAAAGTATAGAAAACTAATGATCCCAAAATATTATTTCTAAAGTAGCCAAGGCATTGCTGACAGGACCATCATAGTGGACAAAGTCAATTACCATACCGGGGTTACATATAATTCCCGCAAGGTATTATTGAACCAGATTTACTTTTTGTTCCATCCATGTCTATATAATGAGATATAATTGTTTACCCAATGTATTGGAGGGAGATATAGGTTCCACCCATATCATAATGAAATCATTATTACTTATTCCACAAAAACATAAATCATTCATTATAACATAACCTAAGAAATAATATGGGATTTATTAAACATCATTCCATCTTAAAATAATATATATAAAATATCATTCCATCATTAAGAGAATAAAATAATAGTAATAATAGGGATATAAACATAACCCTATTTAATGATTCTCATCATACTTTTGCTAAAAAAATCAAAAAGTACCTTGTAAGTAAACAAAATAATGATTACTTCCATACCACATAGTAGAAGTCAAAATGGATAAAAATGAAATTAAATATACTTAGAAGAATATGAAACCTTTTTTTAAAATAGTTTTGGAAAACATTGACATGTATTATAAATATATCCCCATTAAAAACTTATGAATAAACAATCTCGGATAAAATTGAGATTGGAAAAGTTATCCCTTACCTTATATTAGATTTCATCTGTATTTTTCGGAAACTACAATATAGTGTGTTTAAAAATATTTTAACTTGTAAAAAAATAATAATATTTAGGATATCAAATATTATTTACTTATGAATTTATATTACCTGTTCATTTGTCAATAACATTATAATGGAATGTTTTGGGTAATAATTGTTGTATTTATCATATGTGTTTGGAATTATTATTCATGATATTATTATATAGATCATTATTTACATACTTATAGAATGTAAAAAATGATTTACATATCCTATATATTCAGTATATATATATATATATATAATATATTGATAAATGAAATGGAATATACTATTCATAGAGATGGTAGGTCGTACGTACACATGAACTCTACTTTTGTTTCCTTATTGAATTTAATGGAAGTAAGTAACTGACATATATATATATATCCAATAGATTTATTATGTAATATATTTCATTATTATTTATTTTATATACTTTATAATCATTCCGGAATGGTTAAAGTGGATAATGAATCTCATCGCGTCGTGGAGACGGTTAGCCATACGTACGCACAAGTTACGATATCATTACCATAATTATTGACGGTAATGATGTGGATAGTGTATAATATCTCAAAATTAGTATAATTATATAATAATTATATATATTTATTATTTCAACCATTATACCCATCTAATTAAGGTGGTGGGTAAAAACAGATTACACCACGGTTTTGAGATGGTAAGTCGTACGTATGCATGTGTGATGATTTCATTTTCTATAGGATGGATTGAAGGTGAGATAGAAAATTATATTATTTATAATAACATATCGGTATATTATTGATACATATGTTATTATTTTATGATCAAACATTTAATAAAGATGAAGTATAAGATCAATGAAATTTAGAAGAATCTGTAGAAGATATTAACTCTTCCTCGAAGTGGCTCCTTTAAATTTCTTCATAAAACACTAGAGATTGATTTTTTAGGAGACCATAACCTCTATTATGTAACTAGGGATTTTTAGGGGAGAAATAGGAGGTGGTTTCTGAGCATGACATCTCAAAAATTGAGTGAAGAGGGTAGGGAGGAGGAGCCCTTTTATAAGAGAGGAGAGTGGCACTTTAGGAAACTCTCAAAATAGTAATTTATTATAAAATGATTTTTTGTTTAAAATGGTAAAAAACTCATTTTACATGAATATAATATGATGATTTTTCTAAATCCTACCAACCAATAAGTGTTAGAAAATTTTAGGTCTCAAATTTATCCATATCTTTTTTTAACCCTTAGTTAACTAATTTAACTCTTACCTTGTCTTCGTATATATTGACACTATATGGCTAATATAGTTACTATAAAATTACAATAGAACACTGAGAGTTTAATTAATTAATTTTTAATTATTATCTAATTCATTTAGCTAAATCATAAATTTTTAGAACTATTATATAAATTAATAAAATATTATTTGTTTTAAAAACTCATTTATGTCAATTTTTATACTTTTCATATCTTGAATTTTTAAAAGTTCATAATAACTAAGTTCTTTAGAAAAAACATCATTAATTAAAATATTAGAAGTCAAAATCATACATAAAATTCTTGGATGGCAAAAAAATGTTCAAAATAATGTTTATTCATATTTATTATTTCATTTTTTTTAAATCATTCATTAATAAGATAATTACTACATCATCATTGTGTCAAAAATAAATTTATTTATTTGGTGTATATAAATTATAAATAAACTACCATGATGTAGGAAATAATTTTATATTTCTAATAACTATTTATAGACATATATATCAGTTGTATATTGTAACACCCCAAGCTTTCACGATAAGCTTCTCTTTCAATAATGCAATAGCTTGCATTGTACGCAAGTTCGAGATTCTAACACACCGCGACCAATCAAAGTAGTCGTTATAAATAGTAATACCCACTTTTGGAAATTATATAAATTTTATATTTCAAATTGGACTTAATTTTTGTATTCATAATTTCAAAATTATCCTAAGTTGAATTTTTTGTAATTTTATGAGAACTTCCAATTTTCTATGAATAGAAAAAAATACTTAAAAACAAATTTTTTAATCAAAATAATTTATAGTGATAAATTATAATATTGAGTGGTTTTAAAGTATAATTAGAATAAATGTTTACCCTTTTATCCAATGGTGGTCATTAGAATTAATTTCACTTTGAAATTGGACATAAACAATTCTCAATCATTTGATATATATTTTTTCTGAAAAACACGCTATTTGTTTTGAGAGAGACAATTAATTATAAAATTAATTAATGAAACATATATGTTGTATTTTTTTAAAATAGCCATCATTTTTTAATTCAGAATATCAATTATAGATTACGGTGAATTTTTGGTATTTTTCTGAGAAACTTCAATTTTTGATGAATAGTGGAACCACTAAGTTGTAGTTAAAAAACTGATTTTTCGTTTAAATGAAATTTTACCACTTCTGTGAATTAAATTTAAAAAATCCGACATAAATCATTGTCATTATGATGTACAATGTGGTTCAATGGGATTAAAATAATTTTTGGTGAATAGTAACTTTTAAGATCTATTAATCACGATTAAAGGTAGTTAGTGTAATTTAAGGTAAATATAATGTTATAATAATAAGAATTTACCTTTACACTTGTCCTACCATTATTGGATGAGTTATGGCCGACCAAGAAAATCCATGGGTCAACTCGGGGACCCCATGGATCCACTTGGGTAAGAAAATGACATTAATAACTTTTTATTTAAAGTAAAAATAAAATTGTCACAAACAAGTGTTGTTTTACTAAAACAATTATTACATGGGGTTATATAAGTTAAATTTTTGACTATAAATATTCATTGGAAAGCTAAAGATATTTCCTAAATTATGGTATTTGTTTTATAATTTTTAGACTTTAAATAAATTAAATTGTTTATGACTCCATGATGATGCAGTGATTACCTCATTAATTAACGATTTAAATAAAATTAAAAGATAATGTAAAATCTAAGACATACACTTGCCAAAAACATATTGGATGAGTATATTTAAAAACCTTATCACCTTATCGTAGAAATATTTAATTTTGGGTCCTTTGAAATCCGAAAAGCACTTCATAATAATGTAACATTTTATGACTTTCCAAGAGTTCCCCTCCTCTCCTCTTATAAAAGGCCCCCACCTCTACCACCTTATTCACACCATCAATCCATTTGGATCAGAAAACCTCTGCCCAAATACTCTCTAAACTTCCCTCTCTTACTCCTAGAATCCTCTCTTTGGGAAGAAGTATTCCCAAGGAAGCCTTTGGCTCAAATCAAAAATAGTTACCCGATTTTAAGGTAATGTCTTCTCTTAGGTTATTTTGTTTTATTTTGCATCTCCAACCCCTTAAACTCTTTTTATTCCTTTAATTTGTAACAAATAAATTATATTAAATATACTAGGATGTTTTTATGAGATTGACTTTTTTACACTTACACACACCTTCGTCTAATGGTTAAAGAACATACTATTTCTATGGGTGGTGAATTACTGCCTGACGAAATGATGATTAATCAATCTTCTTTTAACACCTCTCATGGTGGCCATTAAGATGTAACTATATTTATATATGATATATATTATGTTTATGTTTTTCTTATGCTTATGTATTTTACATTTATGGCATACCTTTATGATTTTTATTATGGGTAAACGCGATAATTTCATTTTAAGAAGTGCAGACTACCGCCCCTCAAAGTGATTTGAATCGTTAATGCCCAATGTGGGACATATAAAGGATGGAGTAAATGATATTATATATGATATTATACTGGAATTATAATATACTTTTATATCATTATTATTTCATTCCATTAAATACGAAACAGAAATGAAAGTAGCGTTCATGCGTACGTACGGCTTACCGTCTCCATGAACGGTGCATTTAATTTCTTACCTCAAAATGTTATGTAATATTATAAATGCATGTATATTCTGGATATATATGATATATATGATATCTACATCATGAATAAAATTCTGTATATAATGGATATTTCACCACATTAACAACTTGTAACTATAAGAAGTTTATTTTTGACTCAAGTACCAAAGATCGACAAAACGACGGTTATTAACTTAAATAATTACATAATGCTCATAAAATGGCAATAAGTGATATAAAAGGAATAATGAACTTGAAAAAGGTTCTTAACCAAGTAGAAATTAACTCTATTTTATTATTCATAAGGTTAAAGAATGATTGAGTCAAGTCGGACACGAGGTAAGGGAACTTCTTAACCCAATTTTCATTCTTTGGGTTAATCTCCTACTTTCAAATTATGTCATGATATTATAATGTACTATATTTTATTTGTACTTTCTTTATATGTACTTATATTGAATACACATAATAGATTTATTTTAGTTAAAAAGTGGTCTTTGTAAGGTACTTCGTCTCAATCTCCTTTCATTGAGGCATATTTTGTTTTATACACAACTTTATTTTATACGGTGTATAAACCCCTTTTACTTTTACTCAAAAGGAATATTTTTATAAGAAGCATTTTTAATAAATGAATAATGGAATGTTTTGTCTTACGTATGTGGCGACAACGACTTCCCCTCCTCCATGACTATTATTTGAGTTTTGGCTTCCTCTACAAGCCATAACTTTTTTTAAAATGGAAAATAAATACCAAGTTTTAATTTTCTTTTATTTTGGTATTGAAAATGGTTTTGATAATTTTTTTATTATATAAATTTGTTGTATTGATATCTTGTGATTGAAATGTGGAAATGTTATGTTTCATTTATGCATGTTTTATGTGATACGATTATGTTATGGTTTATGATATATTTAAACATGTTCATATGAGGAATGCATTGGACTTAATAAGTGATGGGTGGAGCCCGCTATAGCTCCTTGATGCATTGGTAGGTCTCATGAGACAAACTAGTGTCTTGGAATGAGGCCTTGACAAAATATTATTTGTAGTCATGGCACGAGGCCTTGTCTACGTGGTTATGATAGTCTAGCATTATCCATTCGATCATTATGAAAGTGGTTATTGATATCGCATGTGATTATTAGAATAATAGAATATCCATGTGAATAAGTAAATGGAATTATTTCATTTTATTTTGGCCATATTATGCTAAAGTTCAAGTTTAAAAGGATTTTGTTTTATTTATACATTGCCTTAAATGGTTATGTTTATTTATGAATGTTTTCGCTGTATTGTTATCCTTATTGAGCATCTGAGCTCACCCCTTTCTATGTTTTATTTTCCCAGGATGTGAAGAAATATTTTATGACTGACCTATAGGGATAGTCTGAAGGGATATAAGTGTGGACTATGGAGACTATGATATTGTGATTTTTCACTTTATGATGCAATGTAGCATTTATGATTGTATCTAGTGTTTCCAAGGCTACTAAACTAATCGGTCTTTCAAGACTTGATCTTTTGTGATCATTACATTGTTACGTAATAATGCACCGACTCTGGGTAACTGGGGTCGGGGCGTTACAGTTGGTATCAGAGGCAGTTCAGTACTAACCTTGGAAGCTAGATTGAGATAAACTCTGATTAGAGAACATAGCCCTAAGATAGACTTTAAGGATTATTATAGAAGAACTTCCTAGAATTTTGGTATTATAGAGATTTTATGAGTTTTCCGAGCAATAAATCCTTGTCTGGATACGAGTAGGTATAGGTGGCTCTGGCACAGATATACCAAGGGGAAAAACCTGAAAACATCGCTTTGAGCTAGACTCGAACGGGAAATGGTACACGAAAATGGGCCTTGCTGCACTCTTGGTTACGACACTCCCAAGGGATATTCTTAGGATAATTCTCATTTTCAATAAAAATCATTATGAAGGGTTTATGAGTATATACTTCCTCAAAGAAAACATTTCTTTTTATGATTATGGATTATATCCATAAACTGTTCAATTTATGTCAAGTGTTTTACAAGTACGGAATTATGTATTTTTTTCATAAACTGATCTAGTTTATGCCATTGTTTAGAAATGGTGCCTAGTGAAAGGAATGGAAACTGTATCAATGCACGCACTACATGTAGGGATTCCCCTCCTACTCAAGATAATTATAATGGAGCTAGTGATACAACGGGTGCTGATCAGCTTATCACCATACTGGGAAAACTCACTCAGGCTATGAATAATAACCTTACTCGTATGGAGCACCCTGATCCGCAATGCGCAAGATCAATGTTAGATTGATTCATGAGGAAAAAACCGCCAACATTTAATTGGGGTACAAATCCATTAGTATCTGAGCATTGGATAAACTCCTTAGAGAAAATATTCCACGCATTGGGGAGTAGTGAAAGGGAGAAAGTTGTCATGGCAGTTTACCGCCTCACTGGAGATCTCGATCAATGGTGGTCGCTGATTCAAAACACAAAGGAAGATGAGGAAGTATCAAGTATGGAATGGAGGGATTTTAAGGAAATTTTATTAGAAAAATACTTTCCTCGTGACCGTCGAGCAGATAAGGAAATGAAATTTTTGAGTTTGTTACAAATGGAGGATGAGAATGTCGCAAAGTATGAGGCCAACATTACAAGGTTAGCGAGACATGGTCTAGATTATATACGTAACCCAAGAATTAATATTGATCATTTTTTTGATGTTATAAAACCATTTCTCGGTCGAGATTTAGTATCACAATCCTTCTCATCGTACGAAGATATTGTCTCGTGTGATATCAGGACATAAAAGTAATTCTCAAAGTCTTATGACAACAAAGTAAAGCAAGAGAAGAAGAGAACGGTGGAACAAGAGACAGATAAAGGGAAAAAGGGAAAGAAGGATTTTCCATTATGTGATAATTGTGGGAAGAATCACCCTGGTACTTGCCTAAAAGGAATGGGTGTTTATTATAAATGTGGAGAAAAAGGATACCAGGCTTGTGAATGAAAGGGAAAGAAAGAGGCTATCAATGTTGAATGCTACAATTGTAGGGAAATGGGGAATTATAAAAATGAATGTCCTATGTTTCAGGAAAAATCACCTCAGAAAAGGCCAAGGGATCAAGGCCAATATTATGTTGTTACTACAATTGAAGAGGAATAATTAATGTATTGGTGATTTTGGACTCAAGGATTATATTCTAGTTATAAGAATAACATGATATATATAAGGATTTTACTGCAATACGTGTTCTTTTCATTAAGGTTTTAATATGATGAAGGTAATCATATTTTTAGTATGTGAAAATAAGAGAATATTTACTTTGTTTGGGGAATCTGATGTTATAATTGATTTTTCAACTTAGAGACCTTCTAGAGAAAGTCTGAACAGATGTATTTTTTATAACTATAATGGTTGGAATGGATTATGATGAACTTTTGATAGTATTGTTTAAGGTTATAACATTTCTGAATATTATTTTTGGAAATTATAATACTACAGTTTTAGGAAAAGGACAACCTGCAGGTCGGGGGATAACCCGTCGTGTCGGACAAAGCTGTAGGAATCGAACCCACAACCATAGTGTGACAAGCCTTTATTACCTACCACTAGCCTACAGGAAGTCCCTAGTTATTAAAAAAAGTTTACCTAATCTAACTGGTATGTGTTAATATTTGCAACCTTGTACGATTAGGATAAATATAATATTTTTGAGTTCTATTATATTTTTGAGTGAAAGATGGGTTTGTGGTAAATATTTATTAAAGAAAGAATGTCTACATGACAAGTATGTATATTTTCTTACGTTCTTAGTAAATCTCCTAAATAAATTCCTCAACTTTATGAAAGGTAACTTAAAACAAAAATGTTGTCAGTTAACTTTTCCTAATGGGGAATCATTGATCGTTTAACCAATCAAAAGTTTGTGATTTTATTGTAGTTTACTTTCTTCTAATCCTGTTTTCTACAACTCTCCATCAGACCTTGATGGTTTTTTTCTCCTCCATGTCCATATTTTCATAGAATCCTAGTATGAGCTATCTCGAGTGACCTTTGTACTTCTCTTTCTTTCTTTTAATGTTAAATTTTTATCAACCCTATTTCCGATGTCGGTTTTCCACAAAGGTATTTTCTATTTTCAGCCTTTTATTTTCGAAAAACAATTTCAAATTGTGAGGATTCAATTTATTGAAAGAGTATATAATTTAACACCCCAAGCTTTCATGAAACGCATCTCTTTCAAAAATTCAATTGCTTTCATTGTACGCATGTTTGAGATTCTAACACACCGCAACCAATCAAAGTAGTCATTATGAATAGTAATACCCACTTTTTGAAATTATATAAATTTTATATTTCAAATTGGACATAATTTTTGTATTCAGAATATCGAAATTATCCCAAGTTGAATTTTTTTAATTTTATGAGAGCTTCCATTTTTCTATGAATAGAAACAAATACTAAAAAAAACTTTTTTAATAAAAATAAATTATACTGATAAATTATACTATTGAGTGGATTTAAAGTATAATTAGAATATATTTTTACCATTTTATCCAATGGTGGTCATTATAATTAATTTCACTTTGAAATTGGACATAAACAATTGTCAATCTTTTGATATATATTTTTTTCTTAAAAACGAACTATTTGTTTTGACAGCGGGAATTAATTATAAAATTAATTAATGAAACTTATATGTTTCTAATTTTGTAAAATAGACATCATTTTTGAATTCATAATTTCAATTATATCTTCGGGTGAATTTTTGATATTTTTTTGAGAAACTTCAATTTTTGATGAATAGTGAAACCACTAAGTGGTAGTTAAAAAACTGATTTTTTGTTTAAATGAAATTTTACCGATTCTATGAATTGAACTTAAAAAATATGACATACATCATTTTCATTAGGAAGTAAAATGTGGTTCAATGGGATTAAAATAATTTTTGGTGAATAGTAACTTTTAAGTTCTATTAATCGTGATTAAAGGTAATTAGTGTAATTTAAGGAAAATATAATCTTATAATAATATTAAATTACCTTTACACTTCTCCTACCGTTATTGGACGAGTCATGTCTTACCAAGACAATCCATGGGTCAACATGGGGACCCCATGGAGCCACTTGGGTAAGAAAATGACATTAATAACTTTTTATTTAAAGTAAACAAAAATTGTCACAAAAATGTGTTGTTTTAATAAAACAATTATTAAATGGGGTAATATAAGTTAACTTTTCGACTATAAATATTAATTGGAAAGAAAAAAATATTTCATACATCATGGTATTTTTTTATAATTTTTAGACATTATATCAATTAAATTATCTATGACACCATGATGATGTAGTGATTACCTCATTAATTAACGATATAAATAAAATGAAATGATAATGTAAAATCTAAGACATAAACTTGTCAAAAACCTATTAGATGAGTATATTTAGAACCCTTATCACCTTATCCTCTAAATATATAATTGTTGGACCTTTGAAATACGAAAATAACTTCATAATAATGTAACATTTCATGACTTTCCAAGAGTGCCCCTCCTCTCCTCTTATAAAGGCCCCCACCTCTACCACCTTATTCACACCTTCATGCCATTTGGCTCGGCCAAACTCTGCCCAAATACTATCTAAACTTCCCAACCTTACTCCTATAAGCCTCACTTTGGTCATAAGTCTTCCCAAGGAAGCCTTTGACTCAAATCAAAAAGAGTTACCCAGTTTTAAGGTAATGTCTTCTCTTATGGTATTCTGTTTTATTTTTCTTCTCCAACCCCTTAAACTCTTTTTATTCCTTTATTTTGTAAAAACACAAGTATCTTCAGTATACTAGGATGTTTTTATGTGAGTGATTTGATTTACACTTACACACACCTTCGTCTAATGGTTAAAGAACATACTATTTCTATGGGTGGCGAATTACTGCCTCACGGATCGATGATTGTTCAATCTTATTTTAACACCTCTCATGGTGGCCATTAAGATGTCACTATATTTATATATGATATATATTATGTCTATGTTTTCCTTAGGCTTCTTTATTTTTCATTTATGGAAAACCATTATGATTTCCATTATGGGTAAAGGCGATAATTTCATTTTAGGAAGTGCGGACTACCGCCCCCTCAAAGTGATTTGAATTTTTAATGCAAAATATAGGACATATAAAGGATAGAGTATATGATGTTATATATTACATTATAATAGAATTATAATATACCTTTACATAATTATTATTTCATTCCAATAAATACAAAATAGAAATGAAAGTAGTGTTCATGAGTACGTACGGCTTACCGTCTCCATGAATGGTGCATTTCATTTCTTACCTCTAAATGTTATGTAATATTATAAATGCATGTATATACTTGATATATATGATATATATGATATATAAATAATTTATATAATTATGTATATAATGTATATTTCACCACATGAACAAATTTTAATTATAAGAAGTTTATTTTTGACTCAAGTACCAAAGATCGACAAAACGAATGTTATTTACTTAAATAATTATATAATGTTCATAACAAGGTAATAAGTGATATAAAAGGAATAATGAACTTGAAAAAGGTTCTTAATCAAGTAGTTTTTAACTCTAGTTTATTATTCAGGATGTTAAAGAACGATCGAGTCAAGTCATACATGAGGTAAGGGTTCTTCTTAACCCAATTTATGTTCTTTCAGTTAATCTCCTACATTCAAATTATTTCATGATATTATTATGTCCTATATTGTATTTGTACTTTATTTATGTGTACTTATAGTGAATACAGATAATAGATCTATTTTATTCAAAAAATGATCCTTGTAAGGGACTTCGTCTCAATCTCCTTTCATTTAGGCATATTTTGTTTTATACACAACTTTATTTTATATGGTGTATACACCCCTTTGAATTTTACTTAAAAAGAATCATTTTATATGAATAATTTTTACAAAATGAAAAAAAGAATTTTTTGTCTTACATTGCGGCGACAATGACTTCTCCACTACCATGACCATTATTTGAGTTTCGGCTTCCTCTACAAGCCATAACTTTTTTTAAATGAAAAATAAATACCAAGTTTTAATTTTTATTTATTTTGGTATTGAAAATGGTTTTGATAATGTTCTTATTATATCAATGTGTTGTATTGATATCTTGTGATTGAAATGTGTAAATGTTATGTTTCCTTTATTTATGTTTTATGTGATACGATTATGTTATGGTTTATGATATGTTTAAACATGTTCAAATGAGGAATTCGTTGGACTTAATAAGTGACAGGAAGAGCCCGCTATAGCTCCTAGATGCATCGGCAGGTGTCATGAGACAAACTAGAGTCTTGGCATAAGGCCTTCACAAAATCTTATTTCTAGTCTTGGAACGAGGCATTGGCTATGTGGTTATGATAATCTGGCATTATGCATTCCATCATTATGAAAGTGGTTATTGATATTGCATATGATTATTTGACTAGTAGAATATCCATGTGAATAAGTAAATGGAATTATTTCATTTTATTTTTTTCATATTATGCTGAAGTTCAAGTTTAAAAGGCTTTTGTTTTAGTTATACATTTCCTTAAATGTTTATGTTTATTTATGAAACGTTCCGCTGTATTGTTATCCTTACAGATCATATGAGCTCACCCCTTTCTATGTTTTATTTTCCTAGGATGTGAAGAAATATTTTATGACTGACCTACAGGGATAGTCTGAAGGGGATACAGGTGTGGACTATAGAGACTATGTTATTGTTATTTTTCACTTTATGATCTAATGTTACATTTATGAATGTATCTAGTGTTTCCAAGGCTACTAAACTAATCGGTCTTTTGAGACTTGATCTTTTGTGATCATGCCAATGTTACGTAATAATTCACTGACTCTGGGTAACTGGGGTTGGGGCATTACATATATCCCTATATTAAAATCAATTTATTAAAAAATATATGTTTTGGTTATAATTATCTATATTTAAAATTATTTCTTATTAAATTTCATTTTCACATCCAAGTGAATCCCTCTAATCCTAAAATCGACCTAAGGATGCCCATGGTAACAAATATCTCATCCAATTTGATTAGGACATCTATTAGGGTAGTTTTTATTATTATTACATTATTTTTTATCCTTATTTACTAGATTTATCCTCTAACCACGGTAAATATAATTATTATTGATGTTACTATTCATAATGTCCATAAATAAATGGTCCTTATTTAAACAATTTAAACCTTATGATTGCAAGAATGGAATCCATTTTTTCAAATTCAAGAAACAGAAGTTTCAGTAATTAATTTAAAATTAATTTCTATTTTCAAAACCAAAAATAGGGGTTTTAAGAAGTAATAACTACCAAAATACTAACATGTGTTTATGTCCAATTTAAAGTGAAATTATTTAAAATGTCCAAAATTGGATTATATTATAAAAATATAATACAATTACCATTTAACACCAATGAAAAATATAATCTATCTATATAAATAAATTGGATATAAAGTATGTTTTTAATTACTATGCATTACTTTTCACTATTCATTAAAATATTATTTTGTTAGAAAAATTCAAAAAATTCAACCAAAGTAAATTTTTATGTCCCAATTCCAAATAAAAAGTTTATTTTGTCAAGGTTGGCTTATAAAATTTTCAATAACTAGATTTAAAATTGGTGTGCCATCAAAAGGCAATAAAACTGCATTTTTTAAAAAATACATTTTTTATCTGAGAAATTGATTTTTTTGCTTATATCATTTACCAAAAGAAATTTAAGATGAATTCTATTCTTATATAAAATTCAAAATGTGGTTAATACTTTTCAGAATGTGGTTAATACTATTCAAAATAGATATTATATATCATGTTAAATAATAAAATTTTAATAATATATTGTTGTTTACTGAAACACAGTATCACATACAACGCAAGCTATTGAGGAAGGCCTCTATTGCATGTAATGCAAGATAATACAATTTTTTATGTAGTGAAATATTTTATTGATTTTTCGTATAACATAATCCAATCATAACTCATTTATACATTGGAAAAAATCTATACTCATTGTTCCATGAAATTAATTCTATCAAAAGAACATGAAATTGTGTATAACACAAGCTAAGAATAGTGTAGCATATACTACCAGATAATACGGTGTTGTGTATAGAAGAAGATAATATTGTTGTTGTGTAATACACAATACATCAAAGAAATTAAAAAAGAATCTATCTCATAAAATCTCAGGCTATTATAGGTATAGAGAAATCGTATTTGATTTATCCAATCATAATCTGGAATTGAAATCAGATAGAGAAATTAGATCTGGGTTAGTGACTGAAAAAGAAAATACGATTAAGAGATGATGTTTGAAGAAGATTCTAGAAGATCTGATATGAACTGGTGATGTCATAAATTTGTCTAAAATTCAAGGAAAATCTAGGTTTGGGTTAGTTTGGTTAAGCAGGATGGTTTTTGGGACTCCAGCCAAAACATCTCATGCGTAACCTATTAAAGTAAAACGTACAGTGTACTATTTAAGAGGAATGACACATAGATATTGTTCACTGTAAGAGTGGGAAGCTCTGTAATTATAGGGATATTATAAGGTTTCTATATTAATAATTATTGAATATGTATTTATGGAGATAAGTGATGGAGAAGAGATAGAAGCACAATATTGTTCAGCTAATCCTCATATTTGGTGATCATCGAAAAGAGTTATCCATCATTATCTTCTTGTCATAGTATTCATCTGGTTATTGTATTAAAATAGAAAAAAAAATTATTCTCATATTGGTATTTCCAGAATGACTAAGGAATTATTGTTAATTTTCTTTATTTTATTCTAACAGAGTGATATCTATCGATTTGGGCAATCAAAATCGATGATCGGAGTTGGAAGATTAGATTATGAAACGGGATTTGGATAATTAGAGTGAGAAGATCATATTGTAAAATATGATTTCAAGTATATATCGAAGTCTATGAAGTTATTACTATCTTCTGGGTATTAAATTGAAGTATTGGTTTCCATAGAATACATTTTTGTATTTTTAAAATAGCATGTTACACTAGTTGCTACATAATAATAATTTTACCCTATTTATGGTTATATGGTGCACATGAACATTTTGATTTTCATTAGTGTTATACATGATTGAATGTGTATAACCTACTCATTATTTTTTACGGATTTATTTCTACTAGATTTTTCGGGATTAGGTTATTTTGGAATCATGCCAAGGATATATCTATTGTTATTGAATAGTGACCCTTGTAAATACTTGTGTTTCTTTAGATATGTGTTTGAATTGTTTTCAGTTTGGAATGGAATCATTAAAATGTATTAAAGGTTTTAAAAAGTAATCATAAAATAAAAACTGTCAATAATTCACCCTCCCTCTCTCAGTGGTACAATTATCCGGACTCGAAAATTTTCTATTGTATTAGAGGGTGGTTCCCTTCGAATATTCATTGTTGATCGATAATTTGAATTGTGTGAATCAGAAATGTATTTTGATTTTATATGGAAATAATTATCATATATGGAAGGATATAATAGTGAATTATATTATGTATATTGAATATGATTTTCTTGAAGCTTTAATATATGGGTTTTCTTCTATTTATTATAAATTTCTTCTTATATATGTTGTTAAGAATAATCTTGAGAATTATAAAAGATTCATGAATTCGTTATTATCATCAATTTATAAAAGTGAATTCCTAAGGGTGAATAGTTTTTCCACATAATAATATATTTGGGATATGTTGAAGAACATATATGAATGTAATATAAAATTGAAGAAGGAAATGTTACAAATATAGAGATTAATGTATTTGTATTTGAAGATGGGTGAGTATGAATCTATTAGGGACTTCTTTACCAGAGTAAATGAAATTTTCACCACTATAAGGTGTCTTGGTGAAAAGTTAGATCATTCTACTGTTTTTTAAATGATTCTAAGAATCCGTTCAATAATATTTTATAGAAGATATTCTTTTCCTGAAAAACGAGATACAGATACATTTTTTCTATATGATTTGAATAACAGTCTCAGTACATATAAAATGATAAGTGATAAAGCTATTGGACGAAAAATAATATTTCATAGAGAAATGTTTTTAAGGATTATATGAAAGAAAAGTCAAAGAATATTTTTACTGATTTTGATAATGTTGAATCTGCATTCGAAAATCTTGTATGAAACAAATATGATGACATTTTATCATTGTTTTCTAAAAATGTTACTAGAGGTACAAAGAAATAAAAAGGTAAAATCCATTGAAATGTTTTGATTGTGGAGCCATTGGAAATTTTGGGATAATTAACTTAGTATGAATGAAGAGGATTGTGATGATAAAGAAGAAGGCAGTGAAGCAGATTGAAAAAATATATTGATCATGATATTGAGAATAATTTAACGTTAACAGTGAATGATGAAGCATTTGGAAGTAGTAGTTTGAACGAAAATAATGAAACTCAACTCAAATATCATTTGACCTAATATTTTAAAGAATGTATGTGAAATATTAGAAGGTTTAAAAAGAAATACAATAAGTCAAAAGATTAGTATTCCTCAAAATTAAATCATGAATGTTTTACTTATGAGTATTTGAAACTTTTAAAATAAATTGATGATTTAATGAAATCAATCAATGGAGAAAATAATCATAATCAGAATCAAGATGTGAAGCTAAAAGAAAATAATGAACAGTTATAAATTTTCAAAAAACACTCTAAAGATGAAGTGAATGGTACAAGTTTCAAAAAGACTTTTACTAAATTTGTTGAATGTTATCATAATGAAAAACCTGAGAGGATTTGACAAAATTTTCCTATAGAAGGTGATAATAAGTAAAAAAAATTAGGAAAATAAAAAAAAATTGAATGTTATATATGTGCCCAAGACCAACAAAGCTTGGAATTAAGAAGTTTCAAAACATCATATATCTAAAAATATTTACATTACTTCTGGATCTGATAAAGGACAAAATTAAAGGAAGACTTTGATTGATAATAGAATACTCGATGGCTTAAAAAATAAAAACAATAATTTTTGGGAGAAACATATTTGAAATTATGATCAATATGGAAGATTAAAATAAAAATTCACTTTTAAGGGATATTTCAGGTATTCTGGTGGATTCAGACATATGGAAAATATGTGTTCGTTTGACCAACAACATAACTATTACTCCACATGTTATGAAAGGAAAAGGTTGAGGGGGAGTTAATTACCTCAAAAGAAAAAATATGAGAAGGTTGGTGTGAACATTAAAAATTGCTTCCAACCATTGGAAACTATTTTTGAAATACATTAACAAACTGGACAACATTCAAAAGGATGTCTTTTATTTTTACTCACACAACAAAATATTCATAGTAATTCTCATAAACCATAAGTGAATAAATTGAAAAAATCTATTATTGTATAAACCAATCTGAATGCTATAAAAGATACTGACATTTTATTATTGGTATTGGGTCTTCTTATCATATGATAAGAGATTGTAAATTTTTTTACAATGTGAAATACATTAAATAATAAAAAATGAAATTTTTTAATGACGAATCCCTAAAAAAATTTGGATTATCCCTAATTGGAAAATAAAAGATGAAATCCGAGAAAATATTTTATGTTGATGAGATGAAACAAAATTTTCTAATTTATTCAAAATTCTATACTGAGGGTGAAAAATTCATCTTTAGAAAATATGGTTTTTCTATATTCGAAGAATATGGAAATTTTTTTGAAGATTCCAAATTACTAATGGAAAATTGTTTTAGGTTGGTGAAATAAAAAAATATGATTACAAGAGTATGGTGGAAGAGAATAAATAACGGCATGAATGGTTCAGACTCATTTGTCAAAGAAAACTAAGAAAAATATCTAAATGATATGGTGTACAATACATTTTTGATTTGATAAAAAGAATAGACTGTGGTTGCACTATTTCCCAAAAAGGAAGGATTACAAATGTTCTCCATAAGAAAGATGAGACTTGTTCAAAAAAACCCATAAAGCTTATATATTCTTCTATTTGTTTTCAAAAGATAAATAAATAAAAAAATGGATATAAGTACTTCATCTCTTTCATTAATTATTATACTAACATTACATATGTAATGTATATGAAATATAATGAAGATGATTTGAAATTTTTGTAAAGATTCAAAAGGAAATTTGAAAAAGAATGTTATTATTTAGTGAAGAAGTTGAGAAATATAAATAGGGGATACTATGAAATTGATGAGTTTGAATGTTATTTTTAGATGCATGGAATTGGAAATTATTAAAGTTCCACATACACAACTCAAAAAAATGGGGTTTCTTAATGAATGAATATATGTTTGGTGAAAATGGAGAGAACTATGTTACTTGAACATAGTTTTTCTCATTTATATTGGAGTAAATCCATAAGTACTACTTTTTATATTCAAAATTGATTTTTCTTAAGCTAGGACTAGGTATGAATCTATAAAAATTGTATTATTGAAAAACACTAGGTTTGAAACACTTAAGAGTTTTCAAGATTCCATGTATTATATAGAATAAATATAGAAACTGTGAAATGTTTGAACATAAAGATGATGATAAAATTTTTCTTCACTATGATCTTAAGGGATGAATATATTGATGTTTGAAGAATGAAATTGGAATAATTTTTTATTCAGTTGATGTGAAAGTTATTGAAATATCTGGAGAAGAAAAATGTTTTCATGAAGACAAGGAAATTGAGCAGGATAAGGAAAGTATTGACAAAATTTTTGATAAGGATATAAAAAATTATTATCATACTCAATAATAAGAATTAATATCATATATTTATATTAACTTAGATTACACATGAAAATCACATCCTAGGATTAAGAAGTAAGTCAAATCCAAAAATATAATTGGGGATAAACATCAAAAGGATTAAACAAGAAGGAAAAAATTCTATTACACATAGTAATTTGTATTTAAAAGTGGAGTTGAATGATGGTGAAGAATAGTTTAAAAATCCTAAACGGGTTTAGAAAATAATGAATAATTGGATAAAATTTGAAATAATGATATATGGTCACTCATACCCATATCAGACAACAAAAACATTATTAGAACATAGTTGGTTTTCGGAATAAGTTGAATGAAGAAGGTGTAGTGATAAGAAACAATGAAATATTGGCATGTAATGGGTATTCAAAAATTTAATGTATTTATTTTGATGAAACCTTTTCATTAATGGAAATATTAGAAAAATTTATAATTTTTCATTCAATTTAAACACAATGAGGTTACAAGATCATTTAAATAGATGTTAAATCAAAATTATTGATTGGTGATCTTGATAGGAAAGTTTACATAGAATAAAAATGTGTATTTATTGTTCGGAAAGATGAAAGATATTTATGTAGATTTAGGATGGAATTTTATATGATAAAACAATCTAATATCATGGTATTACAAATGGGAAACCTGATTAAGGAAGACATGTTTTGAGAATGGGGGGAGTTAATAGAAATTTTTATGTTAGAGAAACTAAATAGTGTTTCCTTATTTTAATTGTTTATATCGATGATGATATCATTAATATTAATAATTAAATACGTTGTGAATGATTTAATGAAGATATGAAAATGATTTTTGAAATTCCTATGTTGGTGGAAATGAAACACTTTCATGGGTTACAAATTATACAATAGAAGAAATGCATTTTTCTTCCTAATGAAAATAGTGCTAAGTAATTTTTGAAGAGGTTTCGCATTGAAAACTCAAAATCTGTTTCCATTATGATTTCCATAGGAGGAATGTTTAAAATTATGGTGGAACAAAATAAGTTTAATAGAATGAATTTCGGATGCTAATTGGATGGTTATTGTATTTGAGTGCCTCAGGTTCCTACATTGTTTGTGGTGTTAGTTTATGTGAATGATTTCATAGTGATCTATAGGAATCACATTTACATACTGAAAAAATAATTCAAAGATACATCAATGGAAAAAAAATATTGGAATCATGTATTAAAGTATGAATAGTATTGATTTGTTTAGGTATTCAAATTCTAATTGGGATGGAAATGTTTATGATAGAAGATCCACATCTGGTTGAGTATTATTTTTGGGAAACAATTATGTTAGTTGGCATTAAATGAAACTGAATTTTGTAACTCTCAGTACAGTTGACACTGAGTATATTGCTTCCACTCAAGAAACAACTCAACTTATTCGGAGGAAAACTCAATTAAGAAGATTTACTTGTTGAAGTGAATCAACCATTACTATTGGGTTGTGACAATCATTTTTCAATAAATCTCACTATGAAACTGGATCAACATTCACATTCAAAAAATATTGATATCAAATAACATTTAATCAATATTTATATGAAGAGTAATTAATTAAAAATGGTGTATGTTCCAACATTGTAACAACTTGGTGACATTTTCACAAAACCATTACCCAGTGAATCCTTTTATAAATTAAGGTTAAAAACATTTATCCAACTTATTTTCCATAATGGTTTAGGTATTTTTTCCCTCTATCATCTTACATTTGGATAGTTTTTTCAAGGGGGAAAATTATTATTTTCATAAATATGTGCTTTCATATGCGTGAAAAAGTGGGATTTATTTGTTTGCTATGAATTCAGTATTGTGAGTGTAAGGACTATTCATACTATTTTTATACTGTTTTTAGGATATAAAATGTCTCGTATTCTATGAATTTTGTTGAAATGTTGGAATAAAAGGTGAGAGGTAAAGGATTATTTCATAATAACTTGTATTTATATCATTATTTTGTAATCAATGATTCTTGTTTCCTATAATGAGTTACCTCACATAGGCATATAATTGTTGATAAGTGATCAATTTCTAGAGAATACAATGCTTAATGATTTATGAAATATTTTTACAAAAAAAAAATACAATGGGGGAGATTGTTAGTACAAAGCTAATAAAGAATATAATTGTATTCAATGTGTTATCTTTTTTGGTCAAGGAAATTTAAGAATAATGTAAAATCAATGCACATTGTATTTCGGTGAAATATTGTATCACCATTGTATTTGGTGAGTTGAACTCAAAATTCTTGAAATGGTCAATCATATTTAGGAGAATCTATCTCATCGGATTCAGACTACATCCATGATGAAAAAAAAATTCAATGAGAAATAATCCTTCATGATGTAAATGGTCAATAGATTCACTATAGATCCAATATGGATGATGTGATTGTATTGGTGGAATAATTGTATTCATAACTACAATAATAAAAAAGTGAATTTTCATTTTTGATCATGGATTTCTCATAAATCGTATGTTAATGAAAAAACTTATGATTCAATTATGATGAAATGAAGGATGATAAGAAGCCGTGACGATTGAGAATTGTTTGGAAATAATGAAAAGTGGTGTTGTTGATCATATTCAAATTGATTGGATCTGAATGGGAAAAATGGTGTAGAGATCATATATAGCTGGATCATATTTACGCTGGGTTAGAAATAGTGATGTTTATAAAATAAATATTGATATTGTATAAGATGATCATCAACGTATTCATTGGCATAATCTTTAAAAAAGAAAGTTGGTGAAGTCGTCATAATTGGATCATCGGATTCATAAAGGTAGAGAATATTTTTGAAAAATGAGTTTATTCATAAATTTAGGAATGATAAATTGAAATGAAAAGAATAATTTCCTTAGGCCTATTAATAAAAAAAATAAAATATGATGATCAACAATCTAGTCAACCTTTTAAAAGGGTCTGACTTGTGTTGCTTGATATTCATGTGGGTTATGAAAATAGATGAATAATATGTTTTTTATTTGAAATTAATCATGAAAAGAGGTGAAAAAAATAGATAGATATGTTGTTGATAGAGAGAATGAAATTCAAAGTGATATTTTCTCAATAATTTTTATAGAGAAATCGTATTAATGAAATCAAATTGAGAAAATTAGAATCAAGAATTGAAATCAAATTAAGAAATTGGATCTGGTCTAGTGATTGAAAAAGAAAATATGATGATGAGATAGAGTTTGAAGAAGATTCGGTAGGATTTCAAAATATTTTAGATGAAATGACAAAGTCAATAAATGCATATAAAATTCATGGTAAATTAATTTTTGGTTGAATTAGATTTAAAGGGAGTGATTTTGGAATTCCTACCAAAACCTCTCATGGTCACTTATAAAAGGAGAAATCATTTTTTACATTTTAATAGATTTGACACATTGATATTGTTCATTATAAGAGAGAGAATCACTAAATTTCTTGGGAGGGAAGAAGCACTATACTTTGATCATTTGTTGAAGATGTTTAGATAGATTGAATTTAAAGTAGAAGATGAAAAATAACATCATTATTTAGTTGATCATCATATTTAGTGATCATCATATTTCAATGTCCCTCATAATTGTATTTTCATAATTTTTGTCTAGTCATTGTATCGTTCGTGATAATCAGATCAGGAGTTCCATTTTGGGATTTTTAGACTATGGAATAAATTATTATAAATTTTCTTGATATTATTACAATAGGGATATATTCTCCAGTTTGGGAAATTAGATTTTAATATTGGAGTGGGAAAATTGGATTGAGAAATTAAAATTGGAGAATTGGGGTGAGCATATCAGAATGGACATCAATATTTTAATTCTATATTAAATAAAAATAAGAATTAATTAGTTATAAATAATCTAATTAATTACATTGAAATTATCTTTAACCATTATTTCTGTATAACTTCATCTATGGGAATAAAATGCATTAAAAATTGCTTTCAAAACATTTTACACATTTATGTTAAAACTAATTTCTGTCACTTTTAGAAATTTTATATTGAAAAATAGATTCCATGATTGTTATTATGGTGTCTAAATTTGGTAAATAGATCAACTTTATTTTTTTCGTAAGGATTGGTGATGGTGATTAATATTTTTCACATCGACAATGGTAAATCATGTAATTTTGTGTAAAATTAATGTGATAAGTATTAAATAAATATATCTAAAACCATCCTTATATCTATATTAATGTTTTAGATAAAAAAATATAAATATAATACAAATTCAATTATTTTGGTCATTTTTCTTTCATAAATACGTTTTTATTATGTAAAGTAAAGGGAAATTATATAATGTCACTCTCATGATTTTAATTTCTCTTATATGTTCAAATAGAGAGGAGATGATGTTATGAATGAATCAGAAAGTTTATTTTGATCATAATAATTTATTTAAGGTATTCTATGTTAAATATTTATTGAAGGTATAATTAATTTAAATGTTTACACAACCTTGAGATAGTTATTTTGTAATATGTATAAAATTCAAAGTAAATGATTTAAAAACCATTAAAAGTAATATTTTTTAGGATGAAATATGGTTTCACAAGAAATTTTTTGTTTATTAATAATTTATAATTGATGGAGAAAGATTTTATATTTGAATTCCAACAAATATTGACATCTTTAAGGACAAAACATATAAATAGTTATTAAAATGGAGTTAATGAATGATTTTAAAATTATATTATATGTATATAAAAGATAAAGTTTCTTGATTGTTATTATATATATTATGGAACAATAAACCCTCTAAACACATTGGTCCCCAGAAATTCCTTTTTTATTATGAATGGAACTCCCTCAAAATACACAATGTGGACATAACTTATTAGGTAATAAAATATGTTATTGAAATAAATGGTTAAATGATAAAGTAATAAATATAAAAAAGTTCATAATAATTAAATAAGTAATATAAGTTTATTATAAAGGATTTAAATGATATAAGATCAACTGTAAACTTGATGTAATAGGTATATTCACTCAATTTCATTTCATTAGTTCATATCACTTCCTTATTGACTTAACATTCTAGTGATTATGTGGGAATTAATCTCTAATTTTTTTATATTGTATTTAAACATTTTTTATATAGATTTAAATATTTTTACATAATCTTATAATGGATTAAATATCACATCAAATTTTATGATCTTTGCAAAGGTTTTATTTGTCCCAGACTCATTTTCTTGTAGTATATTTCAAATTGTGCACCCTGATTTCTTTAATGGTGTACTGAATTCCACATTAATTAATTTTGACATAATACTTCTTGTGATTAATGATATTTACATGGAAAAATAATATTAATTGTTTTAGTTACTTTTGATTCGAATGGTACCAATGTAGTAATGTTTTGATGTTACAATCTCATTTGTTTTTTGGATTTTTTTTATTCAAGGTTCCTTGGGGGAATTGTATAATATTAATATGTGTTCTTCAAATTTGGTTATTTTTTAGGTTTGCATGATTTCTTATTATTATTCACATTTTGGTACATAGAATGAATAATAAATTGATTATAAATAAAATCCAACCAATTTCTTCTTTGGTGGACGAACATTATCTTCTATATCCATATTATTCAAAATTGTTTTATTAATATTCATACATTTAATTAAATGTTATAAAAATGATTTTATCACTGTATTTGGCATTATTTTAAAATCTCAAAAAATAAATCATTCTATTGTTTTAAATACAAGTCATTTTTGACATTTTAGAAAATCATGGAAGGAATTTATGGTTTTAACATATCAAACATGAACATATTTTCATGTTGTCATGAATGTTATATTGGTTTAATCATTAATTACAAGTTTCTAGGGTTATTTTCAGACAAAAGGATTTTCCAATATTTTTTGAATTTATTTTTTTTAAATGTTAAGAAAGAAAATAGTATTTTACCTTATTTATATTAAATGTTTTAAATTTTTGATTAAAATAATTTTAATTTGCTCCAACATATTTTTATTATTCTTATACTTCATTGCGAATATGAAATTTTGATTCCATATATATTCGTTTTCTTGATGGATTTTAATTATTTTTTCTAATATTTTTTCTAGATATACATTTATTTTACATGGATAAATATTATTATAAAGGAATGAAAGTAGTTTCTAAATGATAAATAAAAAAATTCATGGTTCCATGTGTTATATTAATACTATACACTTTGATATTATTTATGACTATGGGTGATCATATTAAAGCTTATATAACGCGTGGACCCATTATATATTTCCAATGCATTGGGTATTGTTCATTGTCTTTAATAGTAAGAATGATGGAGTTAAAGAGGGTGGTATCTCCTATATATTTAACTCAACTAAAGTTATTTATGACATGACTAAACATGTGTGATGGAGAAAATTTTCCAAGACACCATCACATTTTCTTTATTCTAGGAATGAGTTTATAATTGATCCATTGGTCAATACTAACATTACATTGCTCATGGTCATTAATTCATTTGACTCTTGTATTTGTTAATGCCATATTACAAATCAAATGTTTATTGATCTATGTTTGATGTAAATGAATTATATTTTTTTATGATCATGCACTTTGATTATGTACTCATACCATTTTTCTTATCATATTCTCCCTAATGAAAGCAAAAATTTAATTCTTATTGTTTCACTTATTGATCATTTTTACCTAGTATTCTTATGTTTTCTATTTCATTTCATTATGAAGAATGATACTAAATGAAAAAAAAAATAGATAGGATTCATTTGTGAAGAATTTTCTTGGAGATGTTGAATACTTTTTCTGAAATAAAAAAAAATGGTATAATTCAAAAAAAATATCATGAAGACCTAAGTATTGTTTTGTAAGTGTTTTTCGTAATTATATAAAACCCTCATTCTAAAGTGTTATTATTTAGGTAATTGATATAAAAATTCCAATTTATATTTTATGTATTATATGTATTAAATTGGGTCCTATTTATTGGTATCAATTCATGAAATTTAATGATTACATTTCTAGCACATGATCTGGTATCAAAGGTTCGAGACTGTCACATTTAGTATCATATAAAGGGGTTAGAAAACAATAGAGATTAATATTTATTCATGTGAAGGTATCTTATGAGTTATGGATATCATCTTGGGTTTATAGGTTTAATGGTGATCATAAGATTTAAGTAAGAGACACCCCTTTTGAGGTTTCATGTAATGGTATTTTAAAATAATTAATACTATTTTGGCATACATTTTATTGAGTTGATGTACAAGTATCCCATTGGTTTATCATTAAATTTATAATGATGGATTATTTTGGAATAATGATATGTAATATTTGGTGTTTAAGATAAATATTGAAAAATTACATTGGAGGTTAATATGTTCTTATCGAGGTTATTTGGAATATCATGTAAATTAGTTTTAATATGATTTGATTTTAACATTCATTATTATTGTTTAATTAATAAAGATTAATGATTTATTTCTTTATATGGTCATTTATTTATATTAATAATTATCTTATCTTGTGCTAACCATTTTGTTTTCAGTAAATAAAGGAAGATAAAAATCATCCTTTTATATACGTCATGGCCAATAAGATATTTATTATAGTGTTGCATACATTAAATATTCATACATTTGATTTAGAGTAAAATATTAGATAAAGGTGGAAACTGATTAAACCACAAACCAAATGAAGAAAATTTTTCTTTTTGAATGAAAATAAATCAAGTAAATATTCTCATGTTCTCTACTATGATAGAAAATTAATACCTCAACTCTAAAAAATAGAAATAAAAATGTTATGTTATGAACTACATTTTTGTTGCATTGATGATAGTCATATACTCTAATCATTAAGGTTTGGTGATCATTGAATTTCTCATGATGGTGTTATCTATCACCCAATTGGATGCTATATTTTTTCTCTATTTCCATATTTTCACTTACTTCCAATGTACTTAGTATCTTGGAACAATATTATGTGTTATTTTAGATGAAATTTATATTTCAATTTCCCAATTTTCAAAAGGAAGGTTTAAAAACCATTCCCACAATGGAGTATTTCAGTAATTGTATTTTAAAATTTTAATCATTTTATTACCATTCTCTAAATAAATGTTTTGGAAAAAAAATTTATTTAAGGGGGAATGTAACTCCCCAGGATATAATAAAACACTATTTTCAATAGCAAAAATTGCACCCAACAACAAGCTTAAAAAACCATGAAATATAACTTCTTAAATATTACCATTATAAGTTTTCCATTGAATTGACATAAATAAATATTATTTTTCTAATTATAATATATATATATATATAATGGTCCTACTTAACAAATATTTACTTATTAATTATTATGAAATAAGGTTGCAATTTGTAGTAATGTAATTTTATGATTTAAAAATAATTTTCATACAAAATTGGTTTTATCACTTTTTCTGAGTGAATACTATAATGAATATATTCCAATTTTTTAAATTATATTTTATAAAAATTATATAATTTTTTAAATCATTATATCGATTTTATCTTAGGGTGAAAATACATTTTTCTATAAAAAAATATTTTCATTTCCTTGAAAAGTATCATTATCATTTTCATTTGTTCATAAATTATCTTATGTATCCTTCAGTTATAATTTTTTAAATTAATTACCTACGAATTATATTTATACTTTATTTTGGTATAAGTTCATTTTTTTGATTAAAAATTCATGTTTAAAAAAACATTTTTTTATAGCATTTTTTTATTTTTTTTAAAAAAATTTATTTCTTGCACTTTTATAAATTTTATCATGTAACATGGGTTAAATTTAGTAATCGAGAAGTTAATATTTCGTTATTATGCCAATTTTATTTTTATTCACAATAAATAGAAATTGTGGTAAATATTTATCAACTCGATAAAGATAAATGTGATGAATATGGTTTAAAATAATGTGATAAGGCATTAAAAATATATCTAACACCAAAAATATTTATATTTTATGGGTTTAGCATGACCTCCCCATTATATATTATAAAATATATTATTTTGGGTTCATTTTTCTTTGATAGTGACCTTTATATTATTTTATGTAATGTAAATTTTGAAAATGTCACACTAATTCTTTTAATTTCACTTAAATGTTCAGATAAGGATTAGAAGATTTAATGAACGGAAAATGAAATTTTATTTTGAACATATTTAATTGATTATTATTAGGTAAATTTATTTTTGAATCTTTTTGATGGTATTGTTACATAAAATGATCACACAAAAATGACAAAATTCTTGTGAAAGAAAAAGAAAATTGAAATTACATTATTTAAAAAAAACATAAATTTTTAATCGATTATGTTGTGAAATGAATTTTAAATTTATTAATAATTTGTAAATTTTATTGAAAAAATTTAAAATGAAATTACATACAAGTCTAGATGTCTTTATAGTCAACATATCTTAGTGGTTTGTAAAATGGACATAACGGTATTTTATGTTTTGTATTATTTTATTAAATGATATAAAACCTATAAAATTTTTAAATAGGAAAGTAGGATTGTTATATGGTATAAATATTCATCCATTGGAAATTTTTGAGCCATTTAATAACTTATATATGAATATATAAACCTTTATTATTGGAAAAATTGTTACCATTATTGATATTAAAATTAGTCCACAATGGAGTTAAACATAACGATAAGGTTCAAAACACCACAGAATCCAATCCAAATTTTTTATTTTTCAATGTTTTAAAAATATATAATATACTATAATCGAAAAAATTGGTCAATTTATTCAACATTACAAAGAAAAATAATTTATTATATATAATTCTTTTAATTTTCTGTGTGTCATTCCCTTCACTGTAAATGGAAAACACCTCTACACTATTCTATACACCACCTTGAGTCACATAATCAGAAAATACCTAAAAAATATCTTCTAAACATACATATCCATGTTATATAGTTTCTTTTATCACTTAAAAATACCTTCTCTATGGATCTTAAGAAGGAATCTAATGGGGGTCTCTCAAAATGAGGTAATAGTTTTAACTGATGTCTTTCATTTTACATCATCTTTTATAGACTTAAATTACATAATAACTATTAAAATATAATAAAAATATTATCTAACATATAATGGGATATTCTAATGTTAATTTAATTAATTTATTCGTCTCATTTTCTATCCTATGGGGAACAAAATCTGTCTTCTTTCATACATGAGGATAAGCACCTCCACGTAGAGATATGTTTTGTTTTTTAACACCACCTCACAAATCTAGTTATTATGATGGATTTAATAAATATATATATTAATAATGACATAATTATGGTTATATAATTCTAAAATATTTATTACCATCATACCATTCACAATAAAAACCGATAACATCATATGTGCGTACAACTAGATTACCACATCCACGAAGTGATGTGATTTTGTTCATGTACGCTTTTCATGATGGATTATAAAATTGTAGTTGAGGTATAAATTTTTAATTAATTATATATTATTATTATTATTTAGATGAAATTAAAATTACCCATTTGTCCAATGTCAACATACAAAAGTCATTTTTCATTTATTAACCAAACATCTTTAAAACATGTGACGCAGACTTAACCAATAAATTTATAAAATGCATAATTAAAATAAATTATTTTTTAATGATAAATTAATAAATATATAATATGTTCTTAAACCTTTATATTACTAATATATGTTAATTTTATAATAGTTAAAAGAAACATATTGTAATTTTATACTCTAGGTAATGGGTTTTACAACGTGATTTCCTTTCCTTAGTTTATATCACATATTCATTGACTTTGTTATGACATGATTATATGTGTGTTTTTATATAAGTAGTATTATGTTTTATTTAAACAAAATTTTTGTGTATTTAATATGTTCATTTAATCACATCATAGATTAATTATCATTTAAAATGAAAAAAAAATTCCAAGCGTTTTCTTGGTTCCAATATCATTTTGTGGAGAAATGTTTCATGTCATGAACCATGATATATTTGTATGGATTACATACTATTAAGTGAATTAATGTATACATATTACATCATTTAACACATGGTATTTACATAGTCATGTCATACTAAAACATTCAAATTTGATGTGAAAATACCAAAGTAGTAAAGGATTTATGTTATAATCTCATTTATTCTTAGTTATTGTTTTTATTCAAAGTCCATTTAAAATGAATTTTAGGAAATTAATATCTATTATTAAAATTTATTTATTTTTATCTTTTATATGATTTCAATTCCTTTTTCCTTATTTCATACTTAAAATGATCGATAAAATATTTTTATAGAAAATATTCCCTATTTTTTCATTAGACGAGATATTTTTTATTCCATTTCCTTACTCTTCAAAATTCGATGAAGAAATTTCTTAAATATACCAAATATTTTTTATATTGATTATTTTAAATACCTTTAAATTTGTTTACTAATGTTTAAAAATAAATATTACATATTTTTTGATGAAATTTTTTTACTTGTAAAAAAAGTGTGAAATGAATGTTTTCTTTTAATGTATACGACATTAATGGATTTTACTATATTATTTTCTTTGAAACATCCTTTGTAAGTTTTGATTTTTATTTTAAAAGAAAACCTTTGTCATAATATTTTGTTAATTTTTAATTTTTAAAAGTACTAAAACAATCTGTTATTTCCCATTATATCCAAAGAGATTTTTTAAATGTTATTTTAATGTTATTATCCTCAATGTGAACATATTTTTCATCTACTTCAGTATGAATATTAGATTATTATTCCATCGTTATTATTTATTTGGATTCATTATAATTATAGTATTAAAAATTTTAAAATGAAACCAACTTCTTTACCAAATATAAATCAAGATATAATGTAATGCAAGATGGTGTTAAAATATCGATGATGAAAATGTATGTTTTCATGTGTTATATTCATGTAGGGTATATAGACATTATTGATGATGATAAGTGAGCTTGATAAAAATTATAAAATTTTTTAGTGTAATTCAAATTATATTACTGGTGATCCCTATATAGATTTACAATGCATTGAGTAATGTTTATTTTATTTAAAGTGAATAAGGAGGGAGTTATTTGGGTAGGTTTCTCCAATATATTTAACTACGCTCAAGTTATATCTAACATTATTGAACATGGGTGAAAATTATAATGTTTGAAGATACCATTCCATTTTATCTATACCTAATATTTGTTTTTAATGGTTTTTTTGATAAATATTTAAATTCCACGAATCATGATTATTGATAACATTTACTATTTCATTTGTCAAATATTTTTCCATGTAATATATTTAATGTTATAGGTTTATATTGTTATGAGTTTTGTATGTTATAATCTTTTACATTGATTATTTCATCATAATCATAGTCTTGCCTAATGATATCTAGTTAAAGTCAATTGTCAATTCGTATTTTTTTACTTATTAAGAATTTATGCCCACCCTACACATATTTCCTATTTTTATAAGGTTATAAAGAATGATGTTTAATGAGTTATGTATAGATAGGATTCATTTGTGAAAATTTTTATAAGAGATGTTGATTTTTTTTTGAAAAAATAACTATGTATATTATGAAAAATGATAACTTGAAGAAATGTGTATTATTATGTAAGAGTTTTTGTTAATTACATAAAATTCTAAAACTAAATGGTCCATAAGTATATAAATGATCCAATATTTTCATTTTAAGTTTTTTGATTTTGATGGAAAAAAATGGGTCACATTTATTGGTATCAAAGCATGAAATGTAATGATTATATTTTTAGAACCACCTTTTGGAGTTCATGGTTTGGAATGTTATAATCCTGACCTTTCAAGTGATCGATAGACAGAACATAGTCCCTAGTCTATGAAGAAATACCAACTGTGATTAGTGATAAATGTTGAAAGTGAATAATGTTGTCTATTCCATCACTTGATAGTTCTATGATAGAATTTATAAATTTTACTGCATTTTTGGATAATTGTAATGGTGTAGATCGATCTATTTGGATGATGTTTGGATGAATTCTAAAGGGTCGTAGTGCAAACCAAACCCCAAATATCACATCAATAAAAGTAATTATAGAAACTATGACTGAATTTTATATGATCTAACCAGGTGACACTGATAGTGTTTTACAGCATTGAATAATTTTTCATGGTGACTATAACTTCTACAAATTTGGTCACATGAATTATATATTTTTTTGAATATATTATCATCGAATATATAGAATTTTAGGCTTTAATAGTTTTGACACATTTGTATAGAAGACTTATTATGCAGTCTGTGGGATAGTTATATCACCTTCCTTTATGAGATCATTCAAGCTATGGTTTTGGTGTGACCCTGAAATACTGATTTCACCGTAGAATTATTCTCCTTATCATAGTGAATTCTTTTCATCTCCATGGATATAGATTTCATTACCCAAAACACGTAAATTTTTTGGTATGTGATATTCTCATCTTTCATTTGTTATTTATATTCCACATCTATAAATAATTCATTCATTATGACTCCAAGATTTTTTGTAACAACTAGTATCATAGGCTCATTTTGAAATATCAAGTTGAATTTTATTGATATTAATTATAGATATGGAAGAAATAAAGATAAATATTTATCCATTGAATTTAAATGAATTCTAGTGTTGGAGGATGGTGATTGAAGACTATATTAAGCAAAAAATGATTGAATGGATGATTGTTGTTGATCACAAAAAAAACTTTAACATAATCAAAAGTTAATTATCATTGGTGGGAATTGCTTTTTAGGATAAAGTATATTCATTTTTTTTGGTTTTATAATTACCTAACAGTTGGTAAGACACTATAATAGTCATGAGATGGTCTCCAAAGAATACCAAGATAGTTCTAAAAGATATGAGAGACCTAATAATCAGGGAGGATATTAAAATATAATCCGGAAGATTATATGGTTATTCATTGAATATGGATGTAATATGATGATAATAATAATGAGAAAATAATGAATCACAATCAAAATTACGTGGAAAGATTTGAGATAAGGTAAATGTGTATAGTCCAACCTCTTGAATTTGTGGGAAGAAATTAAAATTCAATAAGTGAAGAGAAAATTTAATGTCACATTAAACTAAAATACGAAGGAATTGATTATTTTTTGTTGGTGAGCATGGATAACTCTATGAAGTGTGGTATTTTGGACTCAGGGGAATCTTTCCATACCACTTTAGATAAGGTTTTATAGAAAAATTATGTTCATTAATATTTTTACAATGTAATTCATGATAATGATGAACCATTGATGATAGTGGGGAATTAATATGCATAGATTAAAATAAATAGTTGGATTTTTTTGGTTCGTGATACATTAAGGTAAAACATGGAACTTAGAATAAATATTATTTATATTACCGCATTCACTGAGGGTGAATAGATGATTACCAAGGGAGATGTGGTTATATATCCTAGAGAAAAGAATGGTACCTTATATAATGTGACAGATGATTCTGTATACATTATTGCATCAATAAATTATATTTGGGTTTCAAAATTTTGCCACAACAGGATAGGCTACCTGAGTGATAAAGAGATGATAGTTTTTATAGCAAAATAAATGCACCCAGATGTAAAAGTTGGTGGAAGTTATCTTATGTGGATATTTCTTCGTTGAAAAGTAAAATAAGGCATCCATTACCAAATGACTAAGAACACTATGGATATGATTCTGATCCTAGGTCACAACGAATTATATGCGCCAGTAATAGTATATTCTCTTGAGGTGTCAAAGTATTAAGGGTAATTTAATGATGAATCAACTAGTAATGTATGGGTTTGAATTGATGAATTATAATGTAATGTATTTAAAGTGTTTCATAAGTAGAATACCATGATGGATAATTATTCATGAGAAAATAAAAAATTATTAGTTTATTATAGTGGTGGAAGGTATGGAAGTAATAAGTTAAGATAATTCTTTATGTAGTGGAATTATGTGGGGTAATTGTTTTCAAGGTACACCACAGCAGAATGGAGTTACTTAAATGTTGAATAAGAAACTAAATGAATGTGTCAAGACCATGAGGATACACTTAGGGTTACCCAAGACATTCTGGTAAGAGTAATTAAACATGACAACAAATATAATCAAAAGGAGTCCATATGTAATGATGGGAGAATTTATACCCGAGAATTTCTAGTATGGAGAGAAGTTGTGGATCACATTTTCGAGCCTTTATTCATTGGGAGTAAATAAATAAAGAGTTTTATGCAAGGGGAAATAATGATTCTATATCTAAATGATGTTTTATTATTGGATATGGTGCTAAGAAGTTTTTTATCACTTTTGGGAAGATAAGGAAAAAATGAAGATGATATTTAATTAAGGTTTCACATATAAGTTCCTCCATGCAGTTGATGTTACAAATGGGAATAAATAATCACATTGCTATCGGAAACTTGTGCATGAACATGTACTATATCTAGTGAAACTAAAAATGGTGAATCCTTTTCATGTGTAGTTGACGAGATCAAAAAGGATGGGAAATAATATGTGAAATTTTTCATCATTGATACAGTATCTATTATTAATTGATCATGGAGTACCCAAATATTTCTAAGAGGTAATTATGATTAAGGAGCCAAAAAAATATGATTTATCTATTTAGTAGGATACTTATTTATTACATGATAACATTACATGGGATTTGATACATTTTCCAAAAGAACATAATGTACTTCAGAGAAAATTTTTGTGCCTTATCTAGGAATAACATGATGGTAATAAGAATAAAAAGTAAATGATGATGGTTATGGGATTTCAAAATAAGTAAGATATGTATATAACCAAATTTCTATCACCTAAAAAGATGCATACCATTATCTGAGTGGTTTTTAGTATTATTTCTTTATAAGTCTTAAATCTTGGGAAGATTTATGTTAAGGTGACATTATTTCATGGATATTTGGAAGATGATCTTGATAATAAATTTCTAGTGGGATATATTGAATTAGTGAAGTAATAAATGGAGTTTAAACTCTATAAGAGTTTATATGTGTTAATGTAGGAACTCAAAAAGTGGAACATAAATTCTGATGCATTCATGAATAAAAAATTTATATAATTTGTGTTTCATGGATCAATGATACTACATAATGCCTTATTTTAAAGGATACATTATCGTTTCTTTATACGTGGATTTTATGGTCATTGCAAGATCATGCATTTAGAGTATTGATGAGGTTAAAGGGTAGATGGATGATGACTTTAATATGAAATATTTTAGATATGATAGGAAGATATTAAGGATAATTATCAATAGATATCATGAAACTAGAACCTTGATTTAATCATAAATTGACTACATTGGTTTGTTTTTGAAAGGATCTAGTTTTATGGGAAAAAATCCAGTCTTTATTCTCCTATAATCCCATTTTAAATTATCACCAGAGAAATAACATAGTAAAAAAATATTTTTATTACATGGTAATGATTCCATACACATCTAATGTTACAAGCTTGATGTATTTCATGGTCTCTACTTGACCTAATATATCTTATAGAGAGGGATTTTTGAGTATGTACATAGATAACCCTCAATAAAAACATAGGTATGTTATGAAAAATATGTTGATATAACTGATGAGATGCAATTAAGTATCTTCGTTCTATTCGATAATATTGTCATTACATGGGTATATGAATGTGAGCCTTAAATGTTATGTCAAAAGTGGGAGGAGTACTAGAAATAATGTATTTACATTTTTAGGAATTGATGTAAGATGAATATATCAGTTGTAGAAGTTGGATACTATATACACAAAAAATCCATAATACATTTTTTACATTATAAGATAGAAATGTTGTTGGTTGGATGAAGAAATTACTAGAGGTGTTTAGTATAAATAAATACGAAATATTATTTTACTATGAATGTTAGACTATTATACATCATGAAAATAATTTTCTATTGCATACCCTTCCAATGAAAATTGGATATTGTACCATTTTATTTGAGTTGGGATTCATGATTAGATTCTGACATTATAAAAGATTCATTGAACTAAAAATCTAGTAGGAATGTTGACAACGTTGATGGTGATAGTTATGTTGAAGCACTATTGTTCCATTGTTGGTCTCCACTATTTAATGGATGATAAGAGGATGAATATGTGAGAACACTATATGAAAATAAAAGGGAAATTATGTTTTATTTCTCGAATAGTTATCTTGAAATTGAATCTGCGAATGGAGTCGTACACTTGTGATTGAATAAGAAGAGAAGCTCAGATGAAGTAAGTTGTCAATATCAGTAGCATAGAAACAAGGTTAGCATAGCATATCAAACTGGGAACTTGTTGTAAGGGTGTAGCATGATCTGTATGGATAAAGTTAGACTTAAGGTAGCTCGTCAGTCTACTAAACCATCCTCAACTATCATAACAACGTTCGAGTATTGTAGCATCTTTGACTAAATTGTATCAAAGTTGACCATGTGATACTAACTGGGTGTTGTAGTAATATGAACTTTTACAGGGTTCCTATAGGATCATGTACTTTAGAGGAAGTGATACTATATCCTTGGGGACTTCTTATCACTTTCTCTCTAGCATCATAAACATGATTGGTTGTGTGAATATAGTAGTATAGTATTATTTTTTGTATAGTTGTGCAGTTACATCATATTCTATTATGAGCTCATTTGAGATTAGGTTTCTATGTGTTCCTAAAACTCTGTTTGTACCCTATAATACTACTCTCAATCATATTGAATTTAATGCCTCTCCATTGACATATTAATCATTTATTGAACCATATAAATCATTGTGTCATGATATCTTATTCTCTTTATTTTTTTATTTTTTTATTCATCAATAAACTAGTTTTTTACTACAAATCCCATAGTATCTACAACATGGATAATTTTTCTATGGATTCTACTCTTGTATCCTATAATAAAAAGGTGGTATATAGAGATGAATCCAATGATACATCTATGAAAATAATTACAAGTTTATGAAATCATTGATATCTAAATATACTGAATATAATTTACTAGTGGTGATTCATATTTAATTCTAGTGTTGAAACAATTAAAAAAATATATAATTTAATCCATTGTTCTTGATGTAATTAATCATTTAATGTTCTTATTATTCAAAAATTTAGTATAAAAGATGATTTGGCCTTTCACAATAGGTGGTTTAACTGCACCCAACACCTAAATAATGTACTGAAAGGTCTCAGGGTTATTTTATAATTATTTATTAATTATTTATTGATAGTATATAATTTAATTTCTTTCACTTTAGATATATTAATTCATATAATATTAACATAATTTTCCCTTACCTTTAATTATTCTCTCTCTCAAAAACAATAAATTGTTTAAATAAAAAACAAATAAACATATCTATAAATCTTTTAGTGATGTCAGAAATTCAGGTTAGATAACACAAAATTTTATGTTGTTTACTAAAGAAACATCATGTAACCATGTATTTGTAATGTATCTCTCATTATTAACAATAAAATCTAATGGAATTGGATTAAATGTGTTAAATGAGGGTCTAAAACAATTTAGACTTGTAGGAATGAGTTTTTTATAACTAAACATCATGTAACTTTTGTACACAGTGTGTAGTCCTTGTGTTCATGTGGTGGAGAACATAGTGGTCAATGCATTTCATGTATCTTCCACACAAAACTGGGATTTAAAAACTATGAAACATCAAATACACTTGTCGGGTTGTATGATTACACACCTATTACTTCATACACATCCCTGACAAGGGAACATGCCAAATCCCTAGTCCTCTTTTGTGGACACTGAAAGAAGAGATCACATGCCATGTAATCCCAGTACATGTCATATAGTATTATATATACAGAAATCTTACTTTACCATGGAGAGAAGAATTAATTATATAATTAAACATATTCATATGTGTTCTATGTTATTTATTTCATATTTCTTATTATTTTAAAAGATTTTTTGTTTTTTTATTTTATTAATTTTGAAGTTAAATTCTAAATCGAAAAGTAGTGTGTGGTATTTGTTTATAGTGTACTCTATGAGAAATAATAAAATCAAATGATATGTTATTAACATGTGTTCTCTATGTCATTTTTTTGAAATTACATTCCATGTAATAATCTATAACACAAATTATGTTGGATTCCAATGGAATGCACAAGGATAAGGATCATGTCATGTTGTTTAGATGAGTACACATGTGACCATTAATAATTTTGAAATAAATTAATTTGAATAATTTTTTAAAAATTAATGATGATTTTAATTTATGGATTCTTGTATGGAATAAATATTAATTTAATTAATTAGATAAATCCATTGTTTTTTATCATTAATTACAAAAATAATCAAATTAATTGATAACATGATAAAAAAATGTGGGTTCATTTAATGATTTTTAGATGATCATGAGCATAGAACATAAATTCTTATGCGATTGGTTTCATTTTAATATATTAATGATTAATTTAAAATTATGGCATGTATGTAATACAATTCTTATTATTATGTAAGTGTCTATGTTCCTATAGATTCTTTTATATAAACCACTATAATCTAATACATTGGATCCCCTCACTTGTGTGTGAGTAAAATCATATTTGACGATGTAGATCTCAAGTTAGAGGAGGCAGTCCAAGTCTCAGATCTAAGAAAAAAACCAATCGAGGTGACACATTGGTACTAAGGTGGAATTATCTGACAATAACAATGATATGGTTCAATGTTTTTTCCATTATGGTTAAGGTTAAAATTATCATCTTATGGATAGACTAACCATTAAAAAATCTCAATATCATTCTACTTATTTTTAATGTTTATAAGTTTTATTGTGGATTTTTTAAACTTGTAGATGTTACATGATCACCTAATAAATTAATTAATTAGATTGAAAGATTGAATTATGCAAATATTTTACCATACTTGGTTAATCACTTATGTAGAATACATGTAATATTAACAAATCATGTAATAAGACAAAAAATTATTTATATATATATATATAAAATAACTAAATATTATCTCATTATAGACATCCACTAATTAAGTTAGAATAAAGATCAATCCTCCAAAAGTTTGACCAACACATGTTGTGGTACTTTCTATTATCAATGAAGTTTTGGGTTTCTTTAGCATTGTTCACATCAATGATTGATTTCACAAGAAAGAAATGGTGTAACTTAGAGTAAAAGGTTGTTGAAATCATTATCCAATATTTCTAAATTAGGTTTTCTACTCAAATGGTCATTGAACTAGGCATTAATAAAGTAGAAAAGTTTTGCCTCCAAAAAACCCATCAAATGACTCTGGGTTATATAAAGGGGAATATTTTTATTTCACATTATAATTTGTATAAATATATATATATTGAATCTAATAGTGAGGGATGTTAGTTTTTGATATCATAAAAGTATATTAATAAAAAATAAATTTATTAATGTAATTTTGTAATAAAGATGTACTAATAATATTCTCTCAATTTCAAATAAATGGAAAACCACATGAAATATATCATATCACTTCTATCCATACTAGATAATGATATTATTTAACCTGTATGTATTTCCAAGAATGGTATGGTTGATTTGGTATTATACTAATCCCTAAACAGATATTATAGATACTAGAAACCCCACATTCTTTTTCAGTTGTGAAAGATTCTAGTGAGGAAGAAGATTTTATCTACCTAAAACATGTGAAAGATTAAATGTATGTCCAACATTTCATTTTTTTCCTCTATGTATAATGGAATTCTCAATTAGTATTATTATATTGATTCTTATAACATCATACATCACCTTTGTGGTCTTTTTTAGGAGAATGCAAGACAAGAGAGATATCAGATCTCTAACAAAATATTTATGTGAATGCATAGAGACTCTACTCTAGCAACATTTCTTGTTTTCAGGATGATTGTATACATATAATTCATAGATATATTGGGCATTAAGATACATTATAAGTTTCAAAAAAGTTTCATTATGTCCCCACTTCCCAAAAATTTCTTGAATTTCATTATGGATTAAAAGGTGAGAAATATCGATAAGACTCATTTGAGACTTATTTTTCTTATATTCAATGTTGATATATAAATGGTGCATGAAATTCTCATGTTCCATATGTTTTATAAAAAAGGATGTACAAGGAATAGGTTATGAAGTCACATTCCATGTCTAAGGAACTACATTACCAACCATTTAAGAAGAATACTATCCAGTGGCCAGAAAAAATTCTATAATGGGATATATTTTAGTCAGAGTGGATACTAAAGAGGGGGTGAATTGAGTTCTAATTAAAAATTCTGTTAAAGATATTTCTATTAAAATCCACCAATTTAAAAATAAGTTAAACTTTAGTGAATTCGTAAAACTGTAAAGGTTCAATTAGATTCTCAAAAGATTGATTAGGTCTCAGTTAATTTAATCAGAGAATTAAATTAACTTTTGAAACTAATCGACTGGTTTACAAAAGTTACAAACACATTCTGATTTAACTATCAAAGTAACTTTAAAATAGATTTGTATTTCAAAGTAAATAGTAGTGGAATAAAAAATATATAATATACCTTAGAACTTAATCTAAGATGCATAGTAGATATAACCAGGAGGTTCTATCTCAAGTTGAGACTTAGTCCTCTCAATGAATTTTTATAAATTTGATCCACACCCTGGATTGGGGAAAACAACAGTACAGAGACTTTTCAGGTCTTAAGACCTCTACCACAGTTCTACGTGGAAAAAACAATAGAAACAACTCTCAGGCTGTCCAGGTCACACATGACCTCTTCCAGAACTCACAGTGGGGTAAAAGAAGGTGTAGAAAGTTTGGTGTGAGGATTTAATATCCTCCAGTTCAACTCAAGAGAAAATGTGTATCTAGAGTAGACAGATGTACACACACACTGCATAAAATGTTAGGAAAAGGGACACAATAGAGGAAATAATAGATTTTATAGATCTATGTGTAATTGTAGATATGATTTGGACTCATTTTGATGTTACATATGGAAGTCAAGTCCATTCTGATGAGCATAACTCAAAAAAGAGTATCATTGTTCTTCGAAGATACAGCTCTTCATACATGTGCATATGATTTTCAGTAAGGCACAGCTACCCACCTTTTGTTTGTTCTTGGTGAAAGATCTGCTTCAAGCTCTCTAGTTTTTACATGAGTCCATCACGTTCTCCTTGTGTTCTGTGGGACTTCATACACGTGCACCTTCTTTCATGTTTTTTCCTCTTTTTTTTCATCTCTACCTTTTTACTACAGATCTTCCATTCTATTCCTTGAGATCTGGAAATAATAATGATTACCTTTTTACAGGTATGAGGTACGGTTTATTGACATCCAACAACCAACATTAATTAATAGCAGGTGCATTTAACTAAAAAAATATGACCTTTGGAATTAAAAAGGGTTAGTAGAAAGTTCAAAAAAATTTCATGACTATTGGTGAGTCATGAGATCAGTAAGTCATTTTAAATTTGCATCGGTATCAGTAGGTCATTTGATCAGTAATTTTATCGGTAGTTCATTTGATCAGCATCAGCTACGGTAGTTCATTTGATCATCATCAGCTTCGTTAGTTCATTTGATTAGCATCGTCTTCGGTGGTTCATTTGATCAGCATCGGTTTCGGTAGGTCATCTAATCAGCTTCAGTAGTTCATTTGATCAGCATCGGTATTTATAGGTCATCTGATCGGCATCGGTTTCAGTAGTTCATTTGATCAGCATCGTCTTCAGTAGTTCATCAGTGCGATTGTTCTTCATTGGTGCGGCCGTTCTTCATCAGTGCGACCGTTCTTCATCAGTGCGACTATTCTTATTCACTGCAACTGTTCTTCATCGGTGTGACCGTTCTTCTTCGGTGCGACCGTTCTTCATCGGTGCGACCGATCTCATCAGTTTTAACTAACGGTGACTCAATAAAATAACTAACGGTGAGTCAAAAACATGGAATACATACCAAGTGTCTGTTCAAACCAGAACACTTCCTGGTCAATAGAAAACCATAAATAATCATATATAAACATATTTAGCCATGATTAAACATATATAAATGCATTTAGACAAGATTTATGATTATTAAAATAATCATCTCACAAAGGGTTCAACAATCTCCCCCTTTTTGATAATCAAAAATCTATGGCATAAATGAAGAGAGAACAGAGGATATAACATTTAGTATTCTCCCCCAATGTAAACAAAATATATAACCAATGTAACACCCCGAGCTTCCATGATACGCTTCTCATTCAATAATGCAATAGCTTGAATTGTACGCAACTTCGAGTTCTAACACACCGCAACTAATCAAAGTAGCCATTATGAATAGTAATACCCACTTTTTGAAATTATATAAATTTTATATTTCCAAATGGACTTAGTTTTTAGATTTGGAATATCGAAATTATCCTATGTTGAATTTTTGGTATTTTTCTGAGAACTTCCAATTTTTTATTAATAGTGAAAAATACTTAAGAAAAACTTTTTTAATCAATATAATTTATAGTGATAAATTATAATATTGAGTGGTTTTATATTATAATTAGAATATATTTTTACCATTTTATCCAATGGTGGTCATTAGAATTAATTTCACTTTGAAATTGGACATAAACAATTGTCAATCTTTTGATATTTTTTGTTTCTTAAAAACACGCTATTTGTTGTGACAACGAGAATTAATTATAAAATTAATTAATTCAAATTATATGTTTGTAATTTTTTAAAATAGAAATCATTTTTGAATTCGGAATATCAATTATATCTTAGCGTGAAATTTTGGCATTGTTCTGAAAAACTTCAATTTTTGATGAATAGTGAAACCACTAAGTGGTAGTTAAAAAACTGATTTTTCATTTAAATGAAACATTTCCACTTCTGTGTTTTGATTTTCAAAATTCCAACATACATGGTTGTCATTAGGAAGTAAAATTTTGTTCAATGGGATTAAAATAATTTTTTGGTGAATAGTAACTTTTAAGTTTAATTAATCGTGATTAAAGGTAATTACTGAAATTTAAGGTAAAAATGATATTATAAAAATATGAAAATACCATTACACTTGTCCTACCCCTATTTTATGTGTCATGGACGACCAAGAAAATCAATGGGTCAACTTGGTGACCCCATGGAGCCACTTTGGTAGGAAAATGACATAAATAACTTTTTATTTAATGTTAAAATAAAAATGTCACAAACAAGAGTTGTTTTACTAAAACAATTTGTAAATGGGGTTATACAAGTAATATTTTTGAGTATAAATATTCATTAGAAATATAAAAATATTTAATAAATCATGATATTTTTTTTATAATTTTTATACATTAAATAAATTAAATTATTTATGACACCATGATGATGCAGCGATTACCTCATTAATTAACGATTTAAATAAAATGAAAAGATAATGTAAAATATAAGACATAAACTTGTCAAAAACCTATTGTATTAGTAGATTTCAAACCCTTATCACATTAGCCTAGAATTATATAAGTGTGGGACCTTTAAAATCTGAAACTCATTATATAATAAAGTAACATTTCATTACATTCCAAGAGTGCCCCTCCTCTCCACTTATAAAAGGACCCCACCACTACCACCTTACTCACACTTTCAAAGCCTTTTGGCTCGGCCAAACTCTACCCAAATACTCTCCCAACTTCCCTCCATTACTCCTAGATGCCTCACTTTGGGGAGAATTCTTCCCAAGGATGCCTTTGGCTCAAATCAAAAGAGTTACCCGATTTTAAGGTAATGTCTTCTCTTATGTTATTTTATTTTATTTTTCTTATCCAACCCCCTAAACTCTTTTTATTCATTTCTTTTGTAACAACACCATTATAATAAATATACTAGGATGTTGTTATAAGAATTATTCGAGCTACACTTACACAAACCTACATCTAATGGTTAAATAACATACTGTTTCTGTGGATGGTGAATTTCTGCCTCATAAAACGATGATTGTTCAACACTCATATAACACCACTCATGGTGGCCATTTTAATGACACTATTTTCATATATGATATATATATTATGTTTATGTTTTCCTTATGCTTCTGTATTTCTCATTTGTGGCATACTTTATGATTTCCATTATGGGTAAACGCGATAATTTCATTTTAGGAAGTGCGGACTACCGCCCCCTCAAAGTGATTTGAATCGTTAATGCCATATGTGGGATGTATAAAGGATGGAGTAAATGGTATTATACATTATATTATACTGGAATTATATTATACCTTTATATAATTATAACTTCATTCCATTAAATATGAAATAGAAATGAATGTAGCGTTCATGCGTACGTACGGCTTACCATCTCCGTGAACGGTGCATTTCATTTCTTACCTCTAAATGTTATGGAATATTATAAATGCATGTATATACTGGATATATATGAGATATATGATATCAATATCAGGAATATAATTCTGGATATAATGGATATATCACCACATGAATAACTTGTAATTATAAGAAGTTTAGTTTTGACTCAAGTACCAAAGATCGACAAAACAACCGTTATTAACTTAAATAATTAAATAATGTTCATAACATGGTAATAAGTGATATAAAAGGAATAATGAACTTGAAAAAGGTTCTTAAGAAGGTATATATTAACTCTAGTTTATTATTCAGGAGATCAAAGAACGGTCGAGTGAATTCGGACACAAGGTAAGGGAAATTCTTAACCCAATTTCTGTTCTTTGGGTTAATCTCCTACTTTCAAATTATGTCATGATATTATTATTTCATATCTTGTATTTGTATTTTCTTTATGTGTAATTATAGTGAATACACATAATAGATCAATTTTATTTAAAAAAGGATCTTTTTAAGGGAACTTCTTAACCCAATTTCTATTCCTTGGGTTAATCTCCTACTTTCAAATTATGTCCTGATATTATTATGTCCTATCTTGTATTTGTACTTTATTTATGTGTACTTATAGTGAATACACATAATAGATCTACTTTATTTAAAAAAATGTTCTTTGTAAGGGTCTTCGTCTCAATCTCCTTTCATTGAGGCATATTTTGTTTTATATACAACTTTCTTTTATACGGTGTATAAACCCCTTTGACTTTTGTGTTTATACAAAAGGAATCTTTTTTATACGAAGTGTTTTACTAAATGACAAAAAGGGAATGTTTTCTTGCCGTACATATGCGGCGACAATGAATTCTCCACCGCCGTGACCATTATTTGAGTTTCGGCTACCTCTACAAGTCATAACTTTTTTTTAATGAAAAATAAAAACAAAGTTTTAACATTCTTTTATTTTGGTATTGAAAATGGTTTTGAAAGTGTTTTTATTATATCAATGTGTTGTATTGATATCTTTTGATTGAAATGTAGAAATGTTATGTTTCCTTTATGCAGGTTTTATGTGATACGATTATGTTATGGTTTATGATATGTTTAAACCTATTCATATGAGGAATGCATTGGACTTAATAAGTTATGGGTGGAGCCCGCTACTGCTCCTCGATGCATCGGCGGGTCTCATGAGACAAACTAGTGTCTTGGCACGAGGCCTTGACAAAATCTTATTTGTGGTCTTGGCACGAGGCCTTGACTATGTGGTTATGATAGTCTGGAATTATGCATTCCATCATTAGGAAAGTGGTTATTGATATTGCATGTGATTATTCGACCTATAGAATATCCATGTGAATAAGTAAATGACATTATCTCATTTTACTTTTACCATGTTATGTTGAAGTTCAAGTTTTAAAGGATTTTGTTTTAGTCATACATTGCCTTAAATGTTTATTGTTATTTATGAAAGCTTCCGCTATATTGTTATCCTTACTGAGCATCTGAGCTCACCCCTTCCAATGTTTTAATATTTTCCAAGATGTGAAGAAGTATATTATGAATGACTTAGAGGGATAGTCAGAAGAAGATATGAGTGTGGACTATGGAGACTTTGTTATTGTAGTTTTTCACTTTTTGATGTAATGTAACATTTATGAATGTATCTAGTGTTTCCAAGGCTACTAAACTAATCGGTCATTCGAGACTTGATCTTTTGTGATCATGCCAATGTTATGCAATAATACACTGACTCTGGGTAACTGGGGTCAGGGCGTTACAGTTGGTATCAGAGGCAGTTTAGTACTAACCTTGGAAGCTAGATTTAGATAAACTCTGATTAGAGCACATAGCCCGAAGATAGACTTTGAGGATTAGTATATAAGAACATCCTAGAATTTTGGTATTATAGATATTTTGTGAGTTTTCTGAGCAATACATCCCTGTCTGGATACGAGCAGGTAGGGGCGGCTCTAGCACAGATGTACCTAGGCGTAAAACCCGAAAACACCGCTTTGATCTAGACTCGAATGGGAACTGGTGCATGACAACCGGCCTTGCTGCACTCTTGGTTACGACACTCCCGGGGGATATGCTTAGGATAATTCTCGTTTTCTTTACAAACCACTGTGAAGGGTTATGAGTATATACTTCCTCAAAGAAAACATTTTTATGATTATGGATTACGTCCATAAATTGTTCAATTTATGTTAAGTATTTTACAAGTATGGAATTATGTATTTTGATTCATAAACTAATCTAGTTTATGCCATTGTTTAGAAATGGTGCCTAGTGGAAAAAATGGAAACTATATCAATGCACGCACTCGGTGTATGGATTTCCCTCCTGCTCAAGATAATTATTGTGGATCTGGAGATATAACTGGTGCTGATCAATTTTTTACCATACAGGGACAACTCACTCAGGTTATGAATAATAACCATACTCGTATGGATCACCCTGATCCACAACATGGAGGATCAATGTTAGACCGCTTCATGAGTCAACAACTTCCAACATTAAATGGGGGTATAGATCCATTAGTAGCTGAGCAATGGATAAACTACTTAGAGAAAATATTTCATGCCTTGGGGAGTAGCGAAAGGGAGAAGGTTGTCATGTCAGTTTACCGCCTCACTGGAGATGTCGATCATTGGTGGTCGCTGATTCAAAACACAAAGGAAGATGATGATGTATCGAATATGGAATGGAGGGAGTTCAAAGATCATTTCTTAGAAAAATACTTTCCTCATGACCCTCGAGCAGATATGGAAAGTCAATTTCTGAGTCTGAGACAAAAGGGGGATGAGAATGTCACAAAGTATGAGGAAAATTTTACAAGGATAGTGAGGTATTGTGCAGATTATATACGTAACCCAAGAGGGAGGTAAGATTGATCGTTTCTTTGATAGGGTAAAACCATTTCTCCATCAAGCTTTAGTATCACAATCCTTCTCATCGTACGAAGATATTGTCTCGTGTGCTATCAAGACAGAAAAGTAATTCTCTAAATCTTATGACAATAAAGTAAAGCAAGAGAAGAAGAGAATGGTGGAACAAGAGACAGATAAAGGGAAAAAGGAAAAGAAGGATTTTCCATTATGTGATAATTGTGGGAAGAATGACCCTGGTACTTGCCTAAAAAGAATGGGAGTTTGTTTTAAATGTGGAGAAAAAGGTCACCAGGCTCGTGATTGCAAGGGAAAGAAAGAGGCTATCAATGTTGAATGCTACAATTTTAGGGAAATGGGGCATTATGCAAATGAATGTCCTAAGCGTCAAGGAAACTTACCTCAGAAAAGGCCAAGGGATGAAGGCCAATCTTATGCTATTACTACAGTTGAAGTGGAATAATTTATGTATTGGTGCTTTTGGACATACGGATTATATTTTGGTTATAAGAATAATGTGATATATATACGGATTGTACTGCAGTACTTGTTGTTTCAGTAAGGTTTTAATATGATGAAGATAATCATATTTTTAGTATGTGACAAAAAAACATTAATTTGATTGGGGAATCTGATGTTATAATTGATTTTGGAATTTAGAGACCTTTTAGAGAAAGTCTGGATAGAGATATTTTGGATAACTATTAAGGTTGGAAAGGATTAAGTTGAACCTTGGATAGTATTGTTTAAGGTTAAAAAATTTCTGAAGATTATTTTTGGAATATTATAATACTATAGTTTTAGGAAAAGGACAACCTGTAGGGTGGGGCATAACCCGTCGCATCGGACAAAGCTGTAGGAATCGAACCCATAGACATAGTGCGACAGGCCTTTATTACCTACCACTAGCCTACAGGAAGTCCCTAGTTATTACAAAATAGTTTTACTAATCTAAATGGTATGTGTTAATATTTGTAACCTTATACAATTATGATAAATAAAATATTTTTGAGTTCAAGTACCTTTTAGAGTGAAAGATGGGTTTGTGGTAAAATTTTATTAAAGAATGAAAGTCTACATGACAAGTATGCATATTCCCTTACGTTCTTAGCAAATCTCCTAAATAAATTCCCTAACTTTTTAAAAGGTAACTTAAAACAAAAATGTTGCCGGTTAACTTTTCCAACTGGGGATTCAATGACTATTTAACCAATCACATGTTTGTGATTTTCTTATGGTTAACTTTCTCCTAATCTAGTTTTCTATGACTCTCCATCAGACCTCGATGGTTTGTTTTTCTTCCATATCCATATTTTCATAGAATCCTAGTACGGGCTATCTCGGGTGACCTTTGTACTTATCTTTTTATATTTTAAAGTTATATTTTTATTAACCTTATTTCCGATGTAGGTTTTCCATAAAGGTATTTTATATTTTCAACCTTCAATTTTCAAAGAAAAATTTCAAATTGCGAGGACGCAATTTATTGAAGGAGGGTAGAATGTAACACCCTGAGCTTCCATGATACGCTTCTCATTCAATAATGCAATAGCTTGCATTGTACGCAACTTCGAGTTCTAACACACCGCAACTAATCAAAGTAGCCATTATGAATAGTATTACCCACTTTTTGAAATTATATAAATTTTATATTTCAAAATGGACTTCTTTTTTAGATTCGGAATATCGTAATTAGCCTATGTTGAATTTTTGGTAATTTTCTGAGAACTTCCAATTTTATATGAATAGTGAAAATACTTATAAACAACTTTTTTAATCAAAATAATTTATAGTGATAAATTATACTATTTAGTGGTTTTAAATTATAATTAGAATATATTTTTACCATTTTATCCAATGGTGGTCATTAGAATTAATTTCACTTTGAAATTGGACATAAACAATTATCAATCTTTTGATATATTTTGTTTCTTAAAAACACGCTATTTGTTGTGACGGCGGGAATTAATTATAAAATTAATTAATGAAAATTATATGTTTGGAATTTTTTAAAATAGAAATCATTTTTGAATTCGGAATATCAATTATAGCTTAGGGTGAAATTTTGGCATTGTTCTGAAAAACATCAATTTTTTATGAATAGTGAAACCACTAAGTGGTAGTTAAAAAAATGATTTTTCATTTAAATGAAACATTACCACTTCTATGTTTTGATTTTCAAAAATCCGACATACATAGTTTTCATTATGAAGTAAAATGTGGTTCAATGGGATTAAAATAATTTTTGGTGAATAGTAACTTTTAAGTTTAATTAATCGCGATTAAAGGTAATTAGTGAAATTTAAGGTAAAAATGATATTATAAAAATATGAAAATACCTTTACACTTGTCCTACCCCTATTTGATGTGTCATGGACGACCAAGAAAATTCATGGGTCAACTTGGGGACCCCATGGAGCCACTTTGGTAGGAAAATGACATAAATAACTTTTTATTTAATGTTAAAATAAAAATGTCACAAACAATAGTTGTTTTACTAAAACAATTTGTAAATGGGGTTATAAAAGTAATATTTTTGAATATAGATATTCATTAGAAAGATAAAAATATTTCCTACATCATGATATATTTTTTTAATTTTTATAAATTAAATAAATTATATTATTTATGACACAATGATGATGCAGCGATTACCTCATTAATTAACGATTTAAATAAAATGTAAAGATAATGTAAAATATAAGACTTACACTTGTCAAAAACCTGTTGGATGAGTAGATTTAAAACCCTTATCACCTTAACCTCGAATTATATAAGTGTGCGACCTTTAAAATCTGAAAATCATTAAATAATAAAGTAACATTTCATTACTTTCCAAGAGTGCCCCTCCTCTCCACTTATAAAAGGCCCCCACCACTACCACCTTACTCACACTTTAAAAGACTTTTGGCTCAGCCAAACTCTGCCCAAATACTCTCCCAACTTCCCTCACTTACTCCTAGAAGCCTAAATTTGGGAATAATTCTTCCCAAGGAAGCCTTTGGCTCAAATCAAAAGAGTTACCCGATTTTAAGGTAATATCTTCTCTTATGTTATTTTTATTATTTTTCTTATCCAACCCCCTAAACTCTTTTTATTAATTTATTTTGTAACAAAACCAGTATCCTCAATATACTAGGATGTTTTTATAAGATTTATTCAAGCTACAATTACACACACCTACATCTAATGGTTAAATAACATACTGTTTCTGTGGATGGCGAATTTCTGCCTCATGAAACGATGATTGTTCAACACTCATATAACACATCTAATGGTGGCCATTTTGATGACACTATTTTCATATATGATATATATATTATTTTTATGTTTTAATTATGCTCTTGTATTTCTCATTTGTGGTATACTTTATGATTTCCATTATGGGTAAACGCGATAATTTCATTTTAGGAAGTGCGGACTACCGCCCCCTCAAAGTGATTTGAATCGTTAATGCCATATGTGGGATGTATAAAGGATGGAGTAAATGGTATTATAAATTATATTATACTGGAATTATATTATACCTTTATATAATTATAACTTCATTCCATTAAATATGAAATAGAAATGAAAGTAGCATTCATGCGTACGAACGGCTTACCGTCTCCATGAACGGTGCATTTCATTTCTTACCTCTAAAAGTTATGGAATATTATAAATGAATGTATATACTGGATATATATGAGATATATGATATCAATATCCTGAATATAATTCTGTATATAATGGATATATCACCACATGAACAACTTGTAATTATAAGAAGTTTATTTTTGACTCAAGTACCAAAGATCGACAAAACGACCGTTATTAACTTAAATAATTACATAATTTTCATAACATGGAAATAAGTTATATAAAAGTAAAAATGAACTTGAAAAAGGTTCTTAAGAAGTTATAGATTAACTCTAGTTTATTATTCATGAGATCAAAGAACGGTCGAGTGAATTCGGACACAAGGTAAGGGAAAATCATAACCCAATTTCTGTTCTTTGGGTTAATATCCTACTTTCAAATTATGTCATAATATTATTATGTCATATCTTGTATTTTTATTTTCTTTATGTGTAATTATAGTGAATACACATAATTGATCTATTTTATTTAAAAAATGATCTTTGTAAGGGAACTTCTTAACCCAATTTATATTCGTTGGGTTAATCTCCTACTTTCAAATTATGTCCTGATATTATTATGTCCTATCTTGTATTTGTACTTTATTTATCTGTACTTATAGTGAATACACATAATAGATCTACTTTATTTAAAAACAATGATCCACGTAAGGGGCTTCGTCTCAATCTCCTTTCATTGAGGCATATTTTGTTTTATATACAACTTTCTTTTATACGGTGTATAAACCCCTTTGACTTTAACGTTTATACAAAAGGAATCTTTTTTATACGAAGAATTTTACTAAATGACAAAAAGGGAATGTTTTCTTGCCGTACATATGCGGCGAGAAAGACTTCTCCGCCACCGTGACAATTATTTGAGTTTCATCTTCCTCTACAAGCCATAACTTTTTTTAATGAAAAATAAAAACAACGTTTTAACTTTCTTTTATTTTGGTATTGAAAATGGTTTTGAAAGTGTTTTTATTATATCAATGTGTTTTATTGATATCTTGTGATTGAAAGGTGGAAATGTTATGTTTCCTTTATGCAAGTTTTATGTGATACGATTATGTTATGTTTTATGATATGTTTAAACTTATTCATATGAGGAATGAATTGGACTTAATAAGTGACGGGTGGAGCCCTCTACAGCTCCTCGATGCATCGGCAGGTCTCATGAGACAAACTAGTGTCTTGGCATGAGGCCTTGAAAAAATCTTATTTGTGGTCTTGGCACAAGGCCTTGACTACGTGGTTATGATAGTATGGCATTATGCATTCCATCATTATGAAAGTGGTTATTGATATTGCATGTGATTATTAGACCAGTAGAATATCCATGTGAATAAGTAAATGGCATTATCTCATTTTACATTTTCCATGTTATGTTGAAGTTCAAGTTTTAAAGGCTTTTGTTTTAGTCATACATTGCCTTAAATGTTTATGTTTATTTATTAAAGCTTCTGCTATATTGTTATCCTTACTGAGTTTCTGAGCTCACCCCTTCCAATGTTTTATTATTTTCCAGTATGTGAATAAGTATATTATGAATGACCTGCAGGGATAGTCAGAAGAGGATATGAGTGTGGACTATGGAGACTTTGTTATTTTAGTTTTTCACTTTATGATGTAATGTAACATATATGAATGTATGTAGTGTTTCCAAGGCTACTAAACTAATCGGTCTTTCAAGACATGATCTTTTGTGATCATGCCAATGTTATTCAATAATGCACCGACTCTGGGTAACTGGGGTCGGGGCATTACATCCAAAGATATATAGATCATCAGATAATGCACCAGATCATGAAAAAAGTGATAGTATATCAACATATCATCAGATTAAAGAGATCTCCCCTCTATATATAAGGTATTTTATCTATGTAGTCATTTATATAACTATTCATTGCCCCCCCCCCCTTATATATATATTCTTTTCGCCCCTTTATCTATATATTCATGTAGAAAAGTAGTCATCATTTAAGCAGTCATCATTTTTCCCCATTTGGGATTAGAAAAAAGAAGATAGGTCAATTAAAATAACCACTGAGAAAGGTACAAGAAAAAGAAACACATAAAATACACCCTATCAAAAATGACAGGCATGGATACTTCTTGGGATGCAGAGGAGCTTTTCCTTTGGCAGATGGAGGAATGGATGGGCTAGAGGGTGGATTGGTGGAAGGTTGATCTGACCGAATGGAGAGAGGAAGTAGCACAACTCAGGCTGGAAGCAGAGTGGGTGCTAAAGTCACTTATGGATGAGTAGAAGATATTCCTGAAGGTGGCTGCTGAATGATGGACCGAATATTGGACAGAGCATGAGAAACTGATAACTGACCAGGAGAAACACCAGATGGACTGAGAGGCTCAGCAGTAGGAAAAAAACTGCCTTAGCTTGCACATGAAGATAGGGTTTGATAAGATTGATAAAATCTTGAATGACTTCACCGCCATATTTCATGGCCTTCTCAAAATCGCCTTTGTTCTGCATAAAACATTCGAGCGTATGAGTAAAATCTTTCAACTGTTGTACCTGATCCTTAAAGGCTTGAGTGATTGGAGGAAGCCTCAAATTGTCATCCAAGACATTAAACTGATGGTTCAACTAATGCTTGGTATAGATTTTAGAGAAATAGTGATCTAACTTTTTTTTATCTCTTTCTAAGCCTGAGTAGCATCAGCTGAATAAAGCTTCACCATCTTGTGAATACGATCACTATTTTATTTCAACTTTTTCAATGATTCCAAATACGAAATCTATCCATGTATAGCTAAATCTTCATTTATAACATCCATTAAAGCATTGATCTCATGACCAGTAATCTTGGTCACACTGTAGGAGCTATCTTGAGCAACAACATCAGTTATCTCAGCCTTCAACTTTCTCAAATTAGACTTATTTAGATGTTCTATCAATTTTCATAGAACTTCCATCATACCAGTGATGGTTGATCTAAATTCTCCTAACATAGAAACTAATTCATTGCCTAAATACTTGAGTAATTGATTTAGATAGGTAATGTGTCTGCCAATCAATTCACTAATATTGCACAGGTCTGGATTGATAATAATTACTACTCATTGAGTTATAGCATCCATAGTTTCCTCAGATAAATTCACATGAGTAGGAGCAGGAGCATAAGATAATTACTCTTTCATTTTCTCTCTAACTACATGGAGCAACTCATCTTTAAATCTGTCTAAATCCGATCGAGAAACTGAAGGACCATGTCTTTCTACTGTCACTTGCACATTTTCAGCAACTAGTCTAGCCTTAACTGAGAGGCTTTCCCTTGCTTTGTGAACCCCTTCGTCTTCTTCCTCTGAATAATCCAAACAAATAATAGAAAAACCTGGGTGTTCCTCCCATGCATCTTTACAAGAGGTATACTGGGGCTTTACAAAATCATCTTTTCTAGAATTTTCAAGTGAGATTTGTTCACCTACATCAATATCTGTCTGCATTGTTCTTTCAACCTCAGGAACAACTTATTCTTCAACTTGTTTTGGTTGTGGATCATCTTGGATCACATTTTGACCATCTACTGGTCGAGTAGCAGCAGCATCATCACCACCATTATCATTATTTCCATCATCATCATCATTTTAATCATCATCATCACCATTTTCATTTCCATTATTATTTACTGATGTTTCATCAGTACTATCTTTTCTACTGGATTCATACTCTGCAGAATTAGATTCTTCAGTTTCAGCTTCTTCTTTATCACCTAGAAGAGGTTCTGACTCCTGTAACTTGAGAGGTGGACTAGCTGGTCCAAATTCCATTTTTCTATTCTTAGGACTTACTGTATCAGGATCACTCCTGTCATCAGGAGGTGACTAAGGCACTTTTTTAGTATCCACATCATCATTAGCCTCAGCTTCCCCTATTCCTTCATAACTTCACTCTCCAGTTTCCTTAGGAACATCTATCCCCTCTTCCTCATTAGAATAAATAACTTCTTTATCAGTTTTAAACCAGGATCTCTCAACCCCTTTGGTCTCTTAGGATGTTCATAAGGATTAAAGGAGTCATACAACTTATGTTCATCACCAACCCATGCCTTCTTCTAGGGATTCCATTTGATTTTCATTCTTTTGAAGATATCCTTATTAATACAAAAACTACTACTGGATGAGATACACTCATCTCCATCTTCAACATAGCCCAAAAATTTAACATAGTAGTGATTTTCTTAGAGTAGAACAATGTTGTAGCTTTCTTGGAAGGCTTCACCATTTCAGCAATATGGAAAGTAATATATCTACACAAGTTGATATTCACATCATTTAGCAATAAAAATAACAAGAAAACATCTTGATACATTACATCAGCAAAATCACCCTTTCCGGGAGAGATTTGGTGCTGAATAAACTTAAACAAAATCATAATTTCACCATCTAACTCAGCAGCTATTATTCTTCTAGACTCGGAATTGGCAGTCAGCATCTCCAGAGCAAGCTCATACAAAAAATATTTAGTGGTAGGAGGAATATTACCAGAATAGTTCTTATATCTACATTTATGAGGCACTCCCAAACACTCAGCCCACTTCTTTGAAGAAAAATAGATCTTTTTCCCTTTGACTATAGAAGATAGTCTTGTAGCTTCTACTCCATCCAAAAAAATAGTTAAGTTCAAATAAAACTCATGAACAAGCATGGGGTAGTAGACTCGGTTTTTAAAGACCGGTAAATTTGAAGGAAAATTTTTTCATAAATTCTTTGGGATTTTACGAGTACGCAGTTTCTGACGGCACCTCATTCCGAGGCTCGGTGTGCCCAGAATCAGTTTCCGAAGTTTAGCTCGGGTACGTTCAGTACACGAACGAGTGGGTTTCTTCTATCTTTTGAATCTGTGCTCAGAATTGAAATCTGAGGGCACCGATGAAACCACAACACCGGTAATTTCTTAAGGGGACCTTTACCGCAGTTGCGTTTTCACGGGAGGAGAAGTTAAAATTTGTGGATTAATAAATAATTGAATAAAAATTGTGGAAAATTTTTATTCTTTACCAAGTGGTTATATACTACATGGGGTAGTAGGGGTGGAACCCACATGCCCCTAACTACCCATGTGAGGATATTTGTGAGGTGGGGCCCACACAAACCCCACCCCTTCACATTCCTTAAAACTCCTCTCCCCCCTCTTAAAGTTTGTAACCCATCTTAACATTTTAGTCATCCCCTTTATGTGGGTGACCTTTCCTCTCCCCACTCTATCAATTTAATGCTTGCCAAAACACATTTAATTAATTAATTGAACATCAAAAATTAATTTAATTAAGTGTTTTAATTTCAAAATTTGAAATTCTTGGCATGAGTAAATAAAATAAGGAAAACCCTTATTTTATTTTGGTTGGAAATTGTGGTGTTAAGAGACAAGGGAGAGAGCTCTTGAGTTTTGGAAGATCGGATCATCTTCTTGTTGAATAACTTCTTCCTCAACGAAGAATTCCAACTCTCCAATGAATAACATCGATTGGGCAGCTTGGTTTCTCTATCTTCTTCTTCCTCCGCGACAAGGTAGGAGACACCGACAACGACGGAATCGACGCCATCATCAGTGGCACATGACAACTGTGAACTTCCTTCAAGGTAGGGGTGTGTTTGGATTGGGTAATGATTGGTTTTTATTTCATGTTGATGTTCCACTTAAAACCAATTGTTATCAGACTAATTCGGAAGGGACTAGACCAAACTAACACGGACTGATTCCTCCGTCATTCTTGTGAATTTGTGGAGTTCTTCAAGCGTTCTTGAGTGGTGAATCAAGTTATGTTTTCAGAGCCGATCAAATGACCGAAAACATCATAAACGGCCTCAGAGCATTGGGGAAACCTAAAAGCAGAAGTTTTGTAGAAATTCGATCATCAGAATGAAGAATGGATTCCTCGGGAGGCGTGCTGTCTAGTGGCTTCATTTCTAGACAATTTCAGAATACACTGCGTGAACTCCAAAAGCACACGCCGTGTAGTAAAAGCATACGGTGGCTTCCGTTTCAGACATTAGAAAAGTAACACACGGTGTGTGACTCTAGACACACAGTTTGTACTCTCCACACTGTTTGTTAGATGATGCTTCGATAGACATGGTGTGTATTCAGGGAAAATACGCGGACAGGGGCAGAACCACATGGCCAAGAGGCACGGCGTGTACTTCCTTCACTAAAGTAGAAGCGGCTTCGCGAGGCTCAGTGTGTAATCTGGGAGATATACGGACACAGGAAGAACCACACGGCCAAGAGGCACGGTGTGTACTTCCTTCACTAAGGCAGAAGTGGCTTCGCGAGGCTCAGCATGTAATCCGGGAGATACACGGACACAGGAATAACCACAAAGCCAAGAGGCACAACATGTACTACCTTCACCATGGAATAAGCGGCTTCGTGATGACTCAGCATGTATTCTATGAATACACGGACACGAGGTGGAGTACATGGGCAGGTACTCCACCACACGGCCAGTCATGGCCAGCATACACGGAGCCGATCCCAGAAGTTTGGACACAGCGTGTAACCATACCAAACACCGTGTACTTACTTTCTTCATGAATAGCCATTTGACATGGGTTGTGGTACACGGACAATACCTGTGGACTGAATACACAGCGTGTAACCATACCACTCGTCATGTACTTAATTTTTACAGGACCATCCCCATGACACGGTTCGTTTCACATGAGCAGTACCCGATGTCTGATGACACGGCATGTATTGCTTACCTACATTCCGCGTACATTTGGAAAATGGCTTGGTTGTCCTGTTCTCCATGAATTTGGAACTTTATTCTTGGTTTTTCCCTTATGAAGTGGGATGGAACATTGGGATACATCCTCTCTGGTCTTCGTGACGGTTGATGTATCAACCCCTTTGACTCTAGGAGCGGACCCTCCCGGAATCGAGTATGCTATGTGCGGGAACCCTAGAGCTGGCTGCGACTGCGACGACTACCATGATGGGATCCTCCGTGGGTTCGATGATGATGACGACTATACTTGGATCCTACGTGGGTTCAACAGTGAGGACAACTGTACTTGGATCCTATGTGGGTTCGGCAGTGACAACGACTGTACTTGGATCTTACGTGGGTTCGGCAGCGAGGGAAACTGTACTTGTATCCTACGTGGGTTTGGAAGTGATGGTTACTATACTAGGATCCTACATGGGTTTGGAATTGATGACTTCTATACTTCGATCCTATGTGGGTTTGGAAGGGATTATGATTTAGAGGCTACATCAATCATCTCCACCCCTCTTCATGAGTAGTATACCTGAGAGAGTTGAGTCTTGATTTTCAGTCAATATCATCGATATGATTGACTTGATTTCCTGTGTGGATTGAGTTGTGCTTTCCTATGTGGACTGGGTTGTACTTGGGCTCGTGAGTCGGAGGCGAACTGAAATTGATGACTTAGGAATATGTATGGGCATATACCTATGTAAGGGTGGCTGATACCTCGTGTTTGTATCTTTCCTTTGTGGTTTATCCTTTGTGGATTCTGGGAGACCTTCAGGGTTCTCAGGGTCCCTACTGAGTATTTTATACTCACCCCTGCACGGGCATTGCCCGTACTATGTTGTGTTGGATGCATACGACGGACATCCCTGATCAAGGTTGAGTATTGTGAAGTGGGACGGTACATGTAGGTGGACCACTTGGTGGGGTGTACACGGAGCGGACTGTTGGACCCATGGAGCTGAGGAGACCATCTGTACCCACACATCAGGTGGGATAGCCAAAGGATGACTTGGTGGTTGCTGATTACTTTTCTGCAGCTGTACATTCATTTTAGTTGTATTGTACTTTCAGATGGGTTTGTATTCTGGCCCATTTACATTTCAGCACTTACTTTTGTACTCAGTTTACTTAGTCTTTACTTCATCTTGTGTACTCTGTTGTGTTTCTTTACTTTTATAAAGCCAATTCCTTCCCTTTTTATCAGAATTTATGCCTTTGGTGCTAGTCGGCAGCCCCTGGCCTATGGAAGGCGAGCTTGGGGTTTTCACAGTATGGGCCCTGAGGACGGGTCATGGAAAATTGGTATCAGAGGAGTCGGTTCTACCACAGAAATTAGGATTATGATAATTTCTTTCTGTGAAGAAATATTGTTAAGCATATTGAGTGTGGTTATCAATCCAGGGAGTCCAGTGTTGGTGTCGTGGCCGACATATCCATACACCAGGACCCTGACTTCTGATTTCCGGCTCAGTGCTCGAAATCACTGACTGTATGTGTGTTTCAAAAGTTTTATTTGTGATTAGTTTGTGTCAGCTCACCAGGTATACTGTATTAACCGTGGCGCAGCTGTTTCATTCAGGATGGCACCACGATGGTAGCCAGCTCGGGTTCTGAGCTTTGTGCGAGATGGCAGCCCACCGAGCGACGAGGCCTCGGTGCAGGGCCCCATTATAGAGGAGCCACCAACGGTACCTCTACCCACCGAGCCACTGATACCACCAGTACTAGCAGCGGAGAGTACACATCGCCTGAGTGCACAACACACGTTTCATCGTCAGAGGCCACCTAGGTTCTGCAAATAGATAGCCATCAGGCAGCCGAGTATTGGCTGGAGGCTGTTGTTCGAGTCTTCAGATTGGTAGGGACACCAGCAGATCTTATGGTGATCCTTGCAGCAAGCCTCCGGCATGCGGCAGTAGGTAGATGGTGGAGCCTGATTCTCTAGGTGCACGACGATGCATCTCTACTTTGGATGGACTTCGAGATCCTCTTCCGCTCGGAGTTCATTCCAGCCACCCACAGTGCGGTGCGCATTTAGGAGTTACTACAGCTGCGGCAGGGTAGCATTACAGTAGCCCAGTACTCTGCGAGACTTACTGATCTCTCACGCTACTCCATGGACATGGTACGGGACCCATTCTTCTGTGCCTGGACCTTCGAGCAGGGATTGAGGCATGAGATCAGAGCTTTGATGATCTCCCTCGGCATTCTGACGTTGGAAGGTGTACTAGAGCGAGCCCTTCTTCTGGAGAGATTTCTTGCTGAGCCTACACCAGCTGCGAGGCCTACCGCAGGGTGACACGTAGCGGAGTTGTCTACAGCTGGTAGTAGATAGATGTTTCAAAGGTTCAATCGGACCAGACCATTAGGTGGGAAACCTCAAGATACTAGTTCAGAGGTGCAGGGCACACGTAGCATAGCAAGTCATACGAGAGGCGGACAGTTCTATGCATGCGGTGGGCAGGGCCACATGGCTCATGACTACCCGAACCGCCATGTAGAGGAGCAGCAGACGGTTGAGGGACCACCCAGTCAGAGGCAGAGGTTTGACCGTGGCAGTCCGCAGGGAGCAGGAAAACTATGTAGAGGAGCTGGTCGAGCATCGGGTGGTGGACGACGCTTTGAGGCTCTACCACCACCACCACTAGGAGGTCCACCCCAACCATAGGGAGCTGGTGGATAGAGGCAGGCTCATCTTCAGGAGTGGAGGCTTACGACCACGGTGCACCTGAGATGATTCGAGGTACTATCTGTGTCTATTCCACCCTTGGTGCAGTTCTTATAGACATAGGAGGAAGTCATTCTTTCATTGTCGCTGCCCTTGTTCAGAGCTCGGAGATTCCGACAGAGCCATTGGCTCGATCCTTACGGCTAGAGAGTCCTACGGGGGTATACTCGATGGATACACACTAGTGGCGTTAGTGTGATCTCACTCTAAGAGGAAAGAGATTTGGCAGGGATCTTCTTGTAGAGGCGTCGAGGCCTTACGACGTCATCTTTGCTATGGATTGGTTATCTACAGTCCATGCCCAGATTGACTGTATTAGGTGCAAGGTGCGGTGTGTCCGCACTGATGGGAGAAGGTTCACCTTAACTTGCAAGAATGGAGCCTTTGTAGCACAGGATGGAATCACGTGGAGGAGAGGACAGTCGATCACCCATTAGTTGGCTAGTCTCATCCTAAGAGCAGTTGATGTACGGATTCCGAGATTTCCTGTTGTGGTGGATCAGTATGCGGACGTTTTTCTTGACGACGTTCTAGGACTACCTCCTCAAAGATAGGTAGACTTCTATATTGACCTGTACCCCGGGACAACCCCGATATCTACTCCAGTATATCAGATGGCTCCCGCTGAGCTTCGTGAGCTACGGGTACAGTTGGAGGACTTGCAGGGTAAGGGATTCATCCAACCTAGTGTTTCACACTGGGTATCCTCGATTTTGTTCGCTATGAAGGCGGAAGGGAGCTTCCGACTGTGTGTTGACTACCGTCGCCTGAACTAGGTGACCTTTAAGAACAAGTATCCACTTCTGAGGATTGACAACCTCTTTGACCAGCTCAAGGGATCACGATGGTTCTGAAAGATAGACCTCAGGTCAGGTTATCATCAGCTCAGAGTTCGAGACGAGGATGCACAGAAGATGGCCTTCACGTGTCGGTATGGCCACTATGAGTTCTTGCTTATGCCTTTCGGCTTAACCAACGCTCTAGCAGTGTTCATGAGTCTCATGAACAAGATCTTCCATCATTACCTCGATCGATTTGTCATAGTCTTTATCGATGACATATTTATTTACTCAACCACTAAGGTGGAGCATGCCTTCCACTTGCGGGTTGTACTGGACACACTCCGAGAGCACCATATTTATGGTAAGCTCTCAAAGTGTCAGTTCTAGATTTGAGAGGTCCACTTCTTAGGGAACGTCATCTCTGAGGCAGGAGTAGTGGTGGGTCCTGCAAATATTGAGGCAGTACTAGCTTGGGAGCCACCCAGGAGCGTGACGGAGGTGCGGAGTTTCCTAGGTCTGGCTGGATACTATCGAAATTTTGTGCCAGACTTCTCCAGAGTTTCAGCACCACTTTCATCTTTGACACAGATGGGGAAACCCTTCTTGTGGTTAGATATATGTCAGCAGAGCTTCTAGAAGCTAAGATAGATATTGACTAGTGCACCCATCTTGAGGCTACCGGAGGAGGGCATGGGGTATGTAGTTTACTACTATGCATCAGGGACCGGACTCAGATGCGTCCTGATACAGGAGCAGGCAGTGATTGCCTATGGTTCACGACAGTAGAGGTATCACGAGCAAGACTATGCTACCCATGACCTAGAGTTAGCAGTAGTGGTATTCGCCTTGAAGATGTGGCGGCACTATCTGATGGGCGATCGCTTTACAGTCTACTCTGACCACCAGAGTCTCAGGTACATTTTCTCACAGAAGGACCTGCACCTGAGGCAGTGGTGATGGTTCTAGTTCCTCCAAGACTATGACTTTGAGATAGTCTATACTCCTATGAAGGGGAATGTAGTAGCTGATGCTCTCAGCAAAAGGTTGGGCATTCAGCTACTTGGAGAGTTGACAGAGTAGTTAGCCGCTTTACAGATATCCTTCATGGATAGATATGGGGTAGCCTTTCTACATTCACTCACACTCACTCCTACACTACTTCAGCAGGTCAGGGAGGCATAGCGTGGGGACATTGACTATGATACGCAATGTGCACAGATATCCATAGAACATGCACTTGATGGATTTTCTGTAGGAGGAGAGCATGTCATATTTTTTAGAGGACGTACCATGGTACCATTTTCATTATAGGAGAAGGTGCTTAGAGAGTTTCACACTTCCCCATTGGTGGTACATCCAGGAGTATCGAAGATGTACCAGGATATCAGACGACAGTACTGGTGGTCGGGTATGAAGAAGGTTGTGGAAGAGTTCGTTTCACGATGCCTCAACTGCCAGCAGGTGAAGGCGGAGCACCAGGTGCCAGCTATCTTGGTACAACCCTTAGAGGTCTCGGAGTGGAAGTGGAATGTGATATCTATGGATTTCGTGATAGGGCTTCCACGTACTTCCAGAGGACACGACTCCCTCTGGGTCATTGTCGACCGACTCACCAAGTCGGCCCACTTCCTACCTATCATAGAGCAGGGTTCAGTGGAGAGCATATGACTCCTCTACAATTAGGAGATCATATGGCTTCATGGTTTGATATCATCTATCATCTCCGATCGAGACACTCATTTTACTTCCCGGCTTTGGAAGGGGTCGCAGGAGGCATTTGGGACGCAGCTGCGCCTGAGCACCACCTTTCACCCTCAGATGGATGGCCAGACGGAGAGGACCATTCAGACACTCGAGGACATGCTTAGTGCAAGTTTCCTCAACTTTTGTCGTAGCTGGGAGGATCACCTACCATTGGTTGTGTTTTCGTACAACAACAGCTACCACTCCACCATCGGGATGGCACCGTACGAGGCATTGTACGACCGACCTTGCAGATCACCTCTATACTAGACAGACCCTGGGGAGTCATCACTTGTAGGAAAAGAGATGGTCTAGGCCACGACAGAGATGGTGTAGATCATCCTGGAGTAGATGAGGACTGCACAGAGCAGACAGAAGTCCTATGCTGACTGGAGGTGGAGACCACTGGAATTCGAGGATGGAGACCACGTTTTCTTACGGGTCTCACCTCGACGTGGATTACGGAGAATTGGCCGGGGTGGCAAGTTATCTTGGCACTTCATCGGACCATTCCAGTTCCTTATTAGGGTAGGTAAGGTGTCATATTTCCTAGCTCTTCCACCTTAGATGCACCAGGTGTATAACATATTCCACCTATCTCAACTGAGGAGATATGTGCACGGCCCGAGGCTTATCATTGATCATGGGAATATGGACATTGATGATGGTGATACTTTTTCAGAGGTCCCAGTGGAGATCGAGGATCTACAGGAGTGTGTTCTATATGGATGGTCGATTCCTCTAGTGCGCATCAGGTGGCAGCACCTCCAGGAGAGCACATGGGATCGGGAGGTTCAGATGCGTGCACAGTACTCTCTTTAGTTTCCCTAGTTTATATTGTAGCTTTACGGGGATGTAAATCCCTGGGTTGGGAGTAATTTAATGACTAGTAAATTTCAAAGAAATTTTTTTCATAAATTATTTTGGATTTTACGAGTACGCAATTTCTGATAGCACCTGATTACGAGGCCCGGTGTGCCCGGAATTAGTTTCCGAAGTTTAGCTCGGGTTCGTTCAGTAAATTAAGGAGTGGGTTTTTTCTATCTTTTGAAACATTGCTCGGAATTGAAATCTAAGGGCACCAATGAAACTGCAATGCCGGTAATTGCTTAAGGGGACCTTTACCGTGGTTGCGTTTTCACGGGAGGAGAAGTTAAAATTTGTGGATTAATAAAGAATTGAATAAAAATTGTGGAACAATTTTTATTCTTTATCCAAGTGGTTATATACTACATGGGGTAGTTGGGGTTGAACCTACAAGACCCTAACTACCCATGTGAGGATATGTTTGAGGTGGGACCCACACGAATCCCACCACTTCACATTCCATAAAACTCCTCTTCCCCCCTCTTAAATTTTGTAACTCATCTTAACTTCTTAAACTTCCCCATTAAGTGGGTAACCTTTCCTCTCCCCACTCTCTCAATTTAATGCTTTCCAACACACATTTAATTAATTAATTGAACCTCAACATTTAATTGAATTAAGTGGTTGATTTTCAAAATTTGAAATGCTTATCATGAGTAAATAAAATAAGGAAAATCCTTATTTTATTTTGGTTGGAAATTACGGTGTTAAGAGAAAGGGGAGGGAGCTCTTGAGTTTTGGAAGATCAGTTCATCTTCTAGTTGAAGAACTTCTTCCTCAACAAGGAAATCCAACTCTCTAATGAATAACGTCGACTCAGCGGCTCAGTTTATCCATCTTCTTCTTCCTCCGTGACAAGGGATGAGACACCGACGATGATGCAATCGACGCCATCATCCACGACGCATGACAACCGCAGACTTCCTTCGAGGTAGGGGTGTGTTTGGATTGGGTAATGATTGGTTTTCCATTCATGTTGATGTTCCTCTTAAAACAAATTTTTATTGGACTAATGCGGAAGGGACCAGACCAAACCAACACGGACTGATTCCTTCACTGTTCTTGTGAATTTGTGGAGTTCTTCAAGAATTCTTGAGCGGTGAATAATGTTATGTTTTCAGAGCTGATCGGAGGCCTGAAAACATCATAAACGGCCGCAGAGTGTCAGGGAGACCTAGAAGTAGAAGTTTTATAGAAATTGGATCATCTAAATTAAGAATGGACACCTCAGGAGGTGTGATAGCCATAGGCGTCATTTCTGGAAAACTTCATAATACACGGTGTGTCCTCTAGAGGCACACACCCTGTAGTAAAAGCGTAATGTGGCTTCTATTTCAGACTTTAGAAAAGTAACACATGATTTGTGACTCTAGAAAAAAGGTGTGTAATCTCCACACTGTTTTTCAGAGAATGCTTTGATGTTCATGGCGTCTATTCAGGAAAAATACACGGACACGGGTAGAACCACACGGCCAAGAGGCACGGTGTGTACTTCTTTCTCTAAGCTAGAAGCGGCTTCGCAAGGCCCGGCGTGTAATATGGGAGATTCACGGACACTGGTAGAACCACACGACCAAGAGGCACAACGTGTACTTCCTTCACTAAGGCAGAAACGACTTCACGAGGCTCTGCGTGTAATCTAGAAGATACATGGACATGGGCAGAACCACACGGCCAAGAGGCACGGCGTGTACTACCCTCACCATGGAAGAAGCGGCTTCATGATGACTCGGCGTGTATTCCGAGAATACACGGACAAGGGGTGGAGTACATGGGCAGGTACTCCACCACAGGGCCAGGCATGGCCAGCATACACGGAGTCGACCCCAGAAGTTTGGACGTGGCGTGTAACAATACCACACATCATGTACTTACATTATACATGAACTGCCCTTCAACACAAGATGTGGTACACGGATAGTACCTGTGGACTGAAGACACGGTGTGTAACCATACCACAAGCCGTGTACTTACTTTTTACATGACCAACCCCATGAAGCGGGCCTTTTCACATGGGCAGTACCCAATGTCTGGTGACACGGAGTGTATTTCTTACCTACACTCCATGTACTTTAGGAAAATGTCTTGGTTGTCTTGTTCTCCTTGACATGGGCACGTTCTTCTTGGTTTTTCCCCTAGGACGTGGGATGAAACATTGGGATACATCCTCTCTAGTCTTCTTGGCAGTTGATGTATCAACCCCTTTGACTCGAGGGGCGGACCCTCCCGGAATTGAGTATGCTGGGTGAGGGAACCCTAGAGCTGGCTGCGACTTTGATGACTACCGTGTTGGGATCCTCCGTGAGTTCAATGACGAAGATGGTTGTACTTGGATCCTACGTGGGTTCGGTAGTGAGGACGACTGTACTTGGATCCTACAAGGGTTCGGCACCGAGAAGACTGTACTTGGATCCTATGTGGGTTTAGCAGTGAGGACGACTGTACTTGGATCCTACGTGGGTTCGGTAGTGATGGTTATTGTACTAGGATCTTACGTGGGTTTGGAAGCGACGACTTCTATACTTGGATTCTATGTGGGTTCGGTAGGGGATATGATTTAAAGGCTACATCTATCATCTCCACCCCTCTTCGTGAGTAGTATACCTGAGTGACCTGAGTCTTTATTTTCAGTCAATATCATCGATATGATTGACTTGCTTTCTTGTGTGGATTGGGTTGTGCTTTCTTTTGGGGACTGGGTTGTACCTGGGCTCGTGAGTTGGATTCGAACTGGAATTGATGACTTAGGTATATGTATGGGAATATACCTAAGTAGATTTGGTTGATACATTGTGTTTGTATCTTTCCATTGTGGTTTATCCTTTGTTGATTCTGGGAGACCTTCGGGGGTCTCGGGGTCCCTACTGAGTATCGTATACTCACCATTTCACGAGCTTTGCCCGCACTATGTTGTGTTGGATGCAGACGACGGACATTGCTGATCGAGGTTGAGTCTTGTGGAGCGGGACGATACATGGAGGTGGACCACTTAGTGGGGCGTACACGGAGCGGACTGCTGGACCCATGGAGCTGAGGAGACCATCTTTACCCACACTTCAGGTGGGATAGCCGGAGGACGACTCAGTTGTTGCTGATTACTTTACTACTGATGTACTTTCTTTTTAGTTGTACTGTACTTTCAGCTAGGTTTGTATTCTGGACCATTTACTTTTCATCACTTACTTTTGTACTCAGTTTACTTAGTGTTTACTTCAGCTTGTGTACTCTGTTGTGTTTCTTTACTTTTATAAAGGCAATGCCTTCCCTTTTATCAAAATTTATTCCTTTGGTGCTAGTCACCAGCCCCTGGCCTATGGAAGGCTGGCTTGGGGTAGTCACAGCATGGGCCCCAAGGACGGGTTGTGACAAAGTTATTATCACAAAACCAGTTTTTCCATCCTTGCATTTTTAAAACATTTAAAAGAGAATAATTACTAGAAAACACCCATTTAGAAAATACATCATTTTCAGATGTGACCACCTGAGTTTCCAACTCTGGGTTCACTAACCTTTGAGTCGTGCTTCTCGATTCTCCTCAAATGCATTTTATCGAAGAGGAACCTTCATATTTCTTGATTTGTCACTTTTTCTTTTACATTTTAAGGTTTTAGAGGTTTGAAAGGGTTGAAGGATTAAAAAAAGGTTCAAGAGGTTCAAGAGGTTCAACTTTCCGAAAAAGTAAGGTTCAGAAGGAGAAGAAAAGTCACAGTTCTTTGGAAAAGAAATAATTGTGGGTCATTAAATTTATCATTTATAGTTAAAATATTAAATATAATGTCGATTTTTTTAAAACAACATCGTTTTGATAAACACTAAAAGTGTTAAACACTGTAAAACACAAACAGTAGCAAAATATCGGTTTCACTAATCGGTTTCATAGATCGGTTTCACTAATATATCATACCTAACTCTTGTTTAATAAAGTATAATCTTTCAGATCTCAAAGTTTTGGTGACGATATCAGCTAATTGATGTTCAGAGTCAATAAATTCTAGAGAAATATCACCCTTTTGATAATGATATCTCAAAAAATGGTGTTTGACATCAATGTGCTTAGTCCTAGATTGAGACACAGGATTCTTAGAGATGCTAATTGCACTAGTGTTATCACAATTTATAGACACATGCCTAAATTGATACCCATAGTCTAACATGGTGTGTTTCATCCACAGAATCTATGCACAACAACTACCAGTAGCAATGTGTTGTGCTTCAGTAATAGAAAATGCATCAAAGTTCCGTTTCTTACTAAACCAAGATACCAGGGGCTTTCCCAAAAGATGACACGTTCCAGATGTGCTCTTCCTATCTATCTTGCAACTGGAAAAGTCAGAATCTGAATAACTTATTAATTCAAAGGATTTTCCTTTTGGATAAAACGAACCTAAATTGGTAGTATGTTTAAGATATTTGAAAATCCTTTTAACAACAAGTAAATGCGATCCATTAGGATTAGCTTGAAATCTTGTAAACATGCATACACTAAACATACAATATGGTCAACTAGAAGTAAGATAATGTAAACTTCCAATCATACCTCTATAATTGGTTTGATCAACTGGTTTCCCAGTTTCCTCATCATCCAACATACAGGTGGTACTCATAGGTGTGTCACTTACCTTATTACTATCCAAACCAAAACATTATAAAAGATCCTTTGTATATTTACATTGATTTAAAATAATACCATCTTTCTTTTGAAAATATTTAAATCCAATAAAATACTTGAGTTCTCCCATTAAGCTCATTTCAAATTCATTTTTCATAATCCTTGAAAAATCAGTACATAATGAATTTTTAGAAGACCCAAAGATAATATCATCAACATAGATTTGTACAATCAAAATATATTTTGAAATAATTTTAATAAAAAGAGTGGGATCTGCATTTCCTTTAGTAAAACCTTTTGAGATAATAAAATTTGTAAGTCAATCATACCAAGCTCTTGGAGCCTGTTTTAAACCATATAGAGCTTTAGGAAATTTAAAAACATGATTTTGAAAATGGGGGTTTGTAAATCAAGGTGGTTGTTCAAAAAAAATTCTTCAATTATAAAACCATTTAGAAAATCACTTTTAACATCCATTTGATATAACTTGAAATTCAGATGAGCAGCATAGGAATGTAGAATCCTAATATCTTGTAATGCAGCTACAGGTGAAAAGGTTTTTCAATTTCTATTCTTTCCTCTTGACTATACCCTTGTGCAACTAGCCTTTCTATGTTTCAAACTATATTTCCTAATTCATCAACCTTGTTTCTAAAAACTCATTTAGTGCCTATGGTCAAGGTGTCCTTAATTATTTATACTAATTCACATACTTTGTTTATTTCAAATTGATTTAACTCTTCTTTCATAGCCATTACCCAAACTTCGTCATTGATTGCATCGTTGATATTTTTAGGTTCTAGCTATGAAAGAAAGGCTTGTTGTTCATCCTGATTTCTTGGAGAAGCACCAGTCTATATACCTTTATCAAGATTACCAACAACATCATATAAAGGATTATTCTTTAGAATCATATATGATCTAGTGAAGGTAGGACTAGAAATTTCATGTTCTTCTCTAGGTTCGAATTCATCAGAAGAAGGTTCTGGAACATTTCCGGAGCTTGTTAAATTAACAATAGGGTCACTATTTTTGTCATTAAGGTTCAAAACAGACAAATCTTCTTCAAGATTTTCAAGAGAAGGTTTAGGTTCATGTGGATCAGTTTCATCGAATTTGATGTGAAGAGATTCTTCCACACACTTGGTTCTCTTATTAAATACTCTATAGGATTTGATAGTAATTGAATATCCTTAAAATATTCCTTCATCACTCTTGGATCAAAATTTTTCTAGATTATACTTAGTATTGAGAATAAAGAAATTTCAACCAAAGACTCTGAAGTAAATAACTTTAGGTTACTTATTATTCCACAATTCATAAGGGGTCTTCTTAAGAACATTTCTGATCAAGACTCTATTGATAATATAACAAGCTGTATTTACAACTTTCGACCAAAAATAAATAGGTAGGTCATATTCATTTAGCATAGTTCTTGCAATTTCCCAAAGGGTTATATTTCTTCTTTCTACTACAACATTCTACTGAGGTGTACTAAGGGCAGAAAAGTTGTGATTATATCCATTGTGTGAGCAGTAATATTCAAATTCATGATTTTCAAACTCACGACCATGATCACTTATCAAGGTCCTAATATTAAGTCCACTAAGGTTTTCTACATACTTGGAGTATTTAATAAAGTAATAATGAGCTTCAATTTTGTGAGCTAAAAAGTATACCAAAGTATACCTAGAAAAGTCATCTACTAATACATAGACATAGTAATTCCCATTTAAACTAGAAACTCTAGATGGTACAAAAAAATCCATGTGAACCAACTCGAGAGGTTGAGAAGTTGAAACTTCTTTCTTTAATTTCAATGAAACATTATGTTGATTTCCCTTTTGACAGGGATTACAAACTTTGTCATTTGGGAATTCAAGTTTGGGTAGGTCTCTAACTATGTTCTTCCTAATCAATTTTCTATGTGAAACAATGTTGTAGTGTCCTAATCTTCTGTGCCATATCCAAGACTCTTTATGGAAAGTATTCAAGCAAGTAATGTTTTGTTTAGCTAAAGAATTCAAATCAATAGAATAAACATTTTCATTTCTCAAAGAAGAAAGTACTGAAATATTTTTTGAATTAAAAACATTATAAGAATTGTTTTCAAATTTAACATTGAAACCATCATCACATAACTGTGAAATACTTAACAAGTTGTATTTAAGTCCATTAACAAATAATACTTTAGAAATTAAAACGGAATTAGTGTTACCAATCTGGCCTAGGCCGATGATCCTTCCTTTTGAATTATCACCAATGATGACATGGCCTCCACCAGCCTTGATTACGTTTTTTAAGAATGAGTAGTCTCCTTTCATGTGTCTTGAATATCTATTATCTAGGTACCATACCTTCTTATGAGAACTTTTAAAAAATGTTTCCTACAAAACATTTTCAGATAGAAAATGATTTTGGTACCCAGATTCTCTTAGGTCTAGCTAGGTAAGAAAGCAAAGCCTTAGGTACTTAAGTTTGTCTCATGGGTCTCATATAATCTACAGAATCAATAGATTTTGAAAGATAAAATTTATTTGATCTATAGAAATGTGAATAATGTGGTGAAGCATATGTATTTCCAGAACTAGAACTAGCAACATTCTGTCTAGATTTGGGAATAAATCTATTTTTAGTAATCTGTCTCTGTCTAGGCTGATAGCCTATTTCAGTGGTATATTTTGGTGCCACTTGTTTACCTAAAATTTATGTACATGTGTCTTTTCCATTAGTGTAATTTTCTATGTCCTTCTTTATTTGCTCATTATACATTTTTAGTTCAGTATTTTCCTTATGTAATTGAGCATTATTTTCTTTCTCGATATCAAGGGCATATTTAACAGAGCTAGTTAAAGCATGTTGTTTCTTTAAGGTTTTATACTTTTCCTTAAGCTCATTACAGGTTTCTTCTAGCATACTACAATATTCAAATAGTTCCTCAGAAGGCATGTTTTCATATTCAAAATCAGAATCAACTCCATAATAATATGAATACAAAGAAGGAGTGTCCAGTGTTACCTCATATGTGTTTGTCATAAAACACATGTTAGCCTTGTGAGAGTCTTCATCCTTAGTAGAATCAAAATCACATGATGTGTCTTATGAACCACTCCATGTTTCTTTCATTGCTTTATTGTACTTATTGTCCTTGCAGTCATATTACTTTTGAACTTTAACTTTGGACAGTCATCCTTAATGTGTCATTTCCTTTTTCACTAATAACAGACAATCCCATCATGCTTATCAGACATAATTCAATCTTTCTTCTAGTGACCTTTGTTTTCATATTTACCTTTATAATTTGGTTTTCTGAATAATTTATTCTTCCTGTATAACTTCTTGAATCTCCTAACTATCTGAGCCATCTCGACATCACTGTCAGAATCTGAACTTTCACTTGTTGAGATTTTTGTAGGTGTGTGAACATTCTATTTATCATTGCTCCTTTGAAGCAGATGTCTTGAAGGATACTGAATTCTTCCTTGGTTCATCATCTTCTTCCTTATTTACATTATGTTCTTCTTCATACATCATAAGCTTACCAATTAATTCCTTAACAGGTAAAGCAAAAATATCATAGGATTATCTAATTGAAACAGATGTACCTTTCCATTTGTCTGGTAAACATCTTAATATCTTCATGATCTAATTTTTTGCAGGAACAGCTTTTCCAAGTGAGATCATAGTGTTGAAAATATCATTAAACCTGAGATACATGTCAAAAATAGGTTCATCAGACTTCATTTTAAAATTATCATATTTAACAGTGTAAGTGTTTAATCTCATTTCTTTATCATTGGTTGTTACTTCATGAGAAAACCCCATGGTATCACAAATTTCATAGGTAGTTTTATAAGCATATATGTGATTAAATTCTTCATCACCCAAATCACAACATAGGGCATTCATAGCTTTACAGTTATTATAATAAGCAGTTTAAGTAGGTTCATCCCATGTAGTTTTCTCAGTGTCTGGAATCTTATATTGAGTTCTATAGTAGTCCAGATATCGAATCACATACTCTGTAAGTGAATTTTCATATTATGTTTCCACTGGGCATAATTTGTACCATTGAAGAAAGGGGTCAGGTTGGTAGAAGCACCTTCAAGTCTATTATCCATAACTGGATTTTAGCAAATATATTTAATGAGATAAAATTTAGAACTAACAGAAATTTAAGATCTTTGAGATACAACTAAATTCATTGTTGAAAAATAGAGTATTCAAAAATTCTGTATAAATAACAACCCTCTAATACCGAATGTTGGTCGGAGTAGATACTCAAGAGGGGGGTTAATTGAGTTCAAATTAAAATTTCTATTAAAAATATTTCTATTAAAATACCTCAATTTGAAAACAAGTTAAACTGTAGTGAATTTGTAAAACTGTAAAGGTTCAATTAGATTCTCAAAAGATTGATTAGGTCTTAGTTAATTTAATCAGAGGATTAAATTAGCTTTTGAAACTAATCTACTGATTTAAAAAATTTACAAAAAAACTTTCTAATTTAACTATCAGAGTAACTTTAAAATAGATTTGTAAATAGTAGTGGAATACAAAATATATAATATAATTTAAAACTTAATCTAATATGCACAGCATATATAACCAAGAGGTTCAGTCTCAAGCCGAGACTTAGTCCCCTCAAACAATTTATATAAATTGGATCCACACCCTGGATCTTGGAAAACAACAATACCGAAACTACTCAGGTCCTAAGACCTATACCACAGTTCTACATGGGAAAAACAATAGCAATAGCTCTTAGGCTTTCCAGATCACACATGACCTCTTCCACAACTCGTAGTGGGATACAAGAAGGTGAAAAACGTTTGGTGTGAGGATTTAATATTTTCTAGTTCAGATTAGGAGACAATGTGTATCTAGAGTAGACTGATATACACACACACTGCTCAGAATGTTAGGAAAAGGGATACAACAGAGGAAATAATAGTGTTTAGAAAGCTCTATGTAATTGTAGATATGATCTGGACTCGTTTTGATGTTGCATATGGAAGTCAAGTCCTTTCTGGTGAGGATGAATCAAAATAGTGTATCATTGTTCTTCTCAGCTACATCTATTCAGACTTGTGAATATTATTTTCAGTAAGGCACAACTACTCGTCTTTTGTTTGTTCCCGGTGAAAGTTCTGTTTCAGGCTCTCTGGTTTTTACAGGATTCCTTTGAGTTCTCCTTGTGTTCCATGGGACTTCATACACATGCACCTTCTTTCGTGTGTTTTTCTTTTTTCGTTCAGATCTACCTATTTACTGTAGATCTTCGTTTTTATTCCTTGAGATCTGGAAAAAACAATGATTACCTTTTTACAGGTATAAGGTATAGTTTCCTGAAATCAAACAACAGTCATTAATAAGAGCAGGTGCATTTAACTATGAAAATATGACCGTTGGAATTAAAAAGGGTTAGTAGAAAGTTCAAACAGTTTTCTTGACTATCGGTGAGTCATGAGATCAGTATGTCATTTTGAATTTGAGTCGGTATCGGTAGGTCATTTGATTAGCATTGGTTTTGGTAGTTCATTTTATCAGCATCGGATTATGTAGTTCGTTTTATTAGCATCGGCTTCGGTAGTTCATTTGATCAGCATCGGCTTCGGTAGTTCATTTGATCAGCATCGGTTTTAGTAGGTCATCTGATCAGCATCGGCTTCGGTAGTTTATTTGATCAACATCAGTTTCAAAAGGTCTTCTGATCAGCATCGGTTTCAGTAGTTCATTTGATCATCATCGGTTTCGTTAGTTCATTGGTGCGACTATTCTTCATCAGTGCGACCGTTCTCCATCGGTGCGACCGTTCTTCATCGGTGCGACTGTTCTTCATCAGTGCGACCATTCTTCATCGGTGTGACCATTCTTCATCAGTGCGACTGATCTCATCGGTTTTAACTAACGATGACTCAAGAAAAAAAATAACGGTGAGTAAAAATCATGGAATACACACCAAGTGTCTATTCAAACCAGAACACTTCCAGGTCAATAGAAAACCATAAATAATCATAGATAAACATATGTTGACATGATTAAACATATATAAATGCATTTAGATAGGATTTATGATTATTAAAATAACTATCTCACAGAGGATTCAACAATATGTTTTCCATGTTGAAAGTGAATCCACTAGAAGAGGAACTATACCTATCTAAGTAAGTGATGGAAAGCTTCTGGTTAGTTTTTTATAGAGTGTAATTTTTACTATATCTATAAGATTGGTATTAGATACTTTGGTGCTCACATTTTAGAAAAATAGTAGAGCCATGTAGATTTTAGAAGGATACCAGAGGAGAGGTAGTATTATGGGTTTCCAATGGGGTGACATTGGCTACTCTAGCCATTGGAGACTACACCCACACATTTCCAACATGAATGAATTTGGTTTTAATAATATTTTATTATGTTTCTAGTGTTACTAAGAACATCATCTCTATATATTATTTAGACATGGATGATTTTCATTCAGTTTTTAAAATAAGAGTTACTAAATTTATAATGGTAACATATGTTATGGTTTCAAATGGTTGAATAATATTCATTTTATGTTTTAAATTATGGAGTCCAAATATTGTAAATTGATAGTGAATCAAATTTACATGACTCATTTCACACTCCGTTTTTGTATCACCTCATTGGTCATGAAAAAAAGTATTTTAAGAAATTATATCAAGATGGTTTCGTAGTCTCTTTAGTGATTAAAAAACATGAAATTTTTCATTCTTATCTATATGGAAATATGATCAAACTTCTATATTCCGGTTAATGTTAAAGGTCCACAGAGATTCAATAATTAGTTCACACTAAAATGTTTGACCCTTTTCAAGTAAATGAAAGAGGTGGATTCTCATTCTTTAGTATTTTTAGCATAAACATGTGTATGTATAGTTATTTCAACTTGATAATGTATTCTTATTATTACAGGGAGAGGTTAAAGGAGTTCCATAATGAAGTTTGATAATATATTTTGTAAGAAGATAAAGGCAATTTTATCGTATCAATGTGTATAATATCTTAACACATAGATGATCGACTTTCTATGGGATTTTCAGATTTTATCTAAAATCTATCATTTTATTCCACAATGGATTGATATAGTGAAAGGAGGAACCACATATTTCAGAACATGGTAACGTTGATAATGATTCGAACAAAACATTCATTATCTTTTAGGGAATATGCATTACACATGACAACATACATAATAAACTGAGTCCTAAGTAAATTGTTAAATGATAGACCCATTTAGTGATGGTGTGGAAATAAACTCGTTATTCCACATGTTAATGAATAGAGATGATAGGTTCTTATTAAGGTTATCTCAAGAAACAAACTCACAACAATGGCATGAAATGTATCATTATAGGTGCATAAATAATTTGAGATAATACTATATTTATGGTCCCTTAGGTAAAAAGATTATATTTGGTAGGAATGATATATTAATGTAAAGGGAAAAACTATCAATAAGGATATTGTGTGAAATATTAACCTATAGTTAGTTGATTCTCTAGACATACAACATTTGGCATGGTAACAATGTTCATAGGTCTGGGTGGGTGATGCTATTCTTGAAACACAAGTACTGAAAAGGAGCACCAGATATGTAAGTGAACCAGAGTGATGTTTTTCTAGTCATAGATTATAGTTACTCATTATTGGATGACAACAGTAACACGCAATCCAATAAAATGGATGTAGAGATATCAGATGATAAAAAATGGTAGAAAACTATGAACTATGAGATAAATTCCATGTTCAAAACTCGTTTTTTGATTTTGGATGACTCACCAACATACGATAATCCAGTTGGGTTAAAATGAGTGTTTAAGGGAAATTAGGAGTTAAAATCATGGTTCAATACCTATAAATCACAACTAGTTACTAAAAGGATTAGATAATGTTAGTTAATTTACTTGGATGAATCCTTTTCAATATCTTTCCTGATTAAATCCATAAGAATTATACGGGTCATAACAGTTCTCCATGACACAAATTTAGTATATGAATGTCAAAAAATACTCAGAATGGTATCCTTTAAGAATATGTTTATATGACACAACCATAAGGATTGGTAACTCCAAAAAAATCTAAATGGTTATAGAAGTTGCACATATCCATTTATAGATTAATTATAGAATTAATTTCAGGGAGAACTCCGTTTTATGAAGCTATAGAAGAATATGGTCTGATTAAGAATGAATATGAATTATTTATTTAGAAGATGCTTGTTAGGATTTCAATAATTTTCATAATATATATGTTGATGGTTTGTTAATAATTAGAAATGAGATACTAGTCATACAATAGGTTAATGAATTGTTGAGACCGTGAATCTATATGAAATAATTAGTTGAAACAACCTACATTTTAAGGATAAGGATCAAGATTTATAAATCAAAGAGGCTTCTTAGACTAATTAAACGGACATACATTGATTAGATACTGATGAGGTTTAGTTTGAAAGGATTCAAAAGGGGATTGGTTCTAGGGTCAAGTGGTATAAATATTTCCAAGAAAATGTGTCCTCAGATATAATCAGAAAGAGGGAGAGTGAGTAAGATCTCATCCACTTCTATGATATGATCTATCTTTTATGTAATGTATGAATGGGGATTTATATTTCATGTTCATTTATAATGGTTTCTAAATAAAAATTTGATCAAGGTTAACAATATTATACTTTTCTTATGAATATCTATATGTATTTGATGAGGATTAAATATATGTTCCATGTGTATGGAGGAGATGAAGTTCTAGTCAATAGGGGTGATATAGATTTTATATTTTAGACAGATATGAATGATATAAAGTCAACGTTATAAAGTTTCATTAATCTCAATAGGAGATATCTGATATAGAAGAGTTCAAAAAATCCATTTTTCATCATTTCTAAAATAGCGTCTAAATATATTCTAGAATCATATGAAACTAAGGAAGTGAATTATATTTTTAACATTTTCCAATAGCATTATGTGGTTCCATGAAGTCAAGATGCTATCACATTTTAATGTGATAACACTACATGAGTGGTTCTTTCCAACCACACAAGGGTATGTCAAAGGAAAAAATATTATACTATGGAAGACTCATTTACTGTGGTTTTTTTATAAATGAGGTTAAGTTGAAGTGAGTAGAGTATCTATAGATTATAACATGGTGCACCCCTTGAAAAATTCTCAAGCTCGGCATAGGCCTGATTATCATGTGATAGCTAGTGTAATGAAAGTTTTTAATAGTTTTCACTATTGAATGTGGGAGCCTATTAGAATTAGTACGCTAGAAACAACATATATGTAATTAATGATTACATATATTAATTTTCTTCAATATTGAATAATTTTTAGGATTTTTCCAATTAAATAAAAAATGTGTGATAACGTCCTAAGAATATATGTCAACCTAAAAGTTCATTATAGTTACCCACTATGATGAAAACCTAGAGGTGTCACAGTAATATTCTTCAATATATGTTATGTGGTCATATGATATCATTTCATGGGGCATAAGTGATACCTGCTATCCTGGTCGGTGAATCAAAGGACCTTAATGCAACCTCTCAATGTGTGCTCCCTTGGTAATTTTCAGAGAAAGAGTTTATGAGAATAAGTACAGCTAGTAGGAAATCAAAATTTATACATTTTGTTGGATGTTCTTTTCTATGGGAATGTATATTAATCCTTTATTATTATCATTATTGAATACCATAAGTCTTTTATTTGATGTATTGGTAAAATACATGGCCTATGATTCTAATGAAGTAAGATATGTTGGGGTAATCATGGCTTATCATGAATTAATGGATAATGGGTGAAATGATTTTTCATTCTATCCCTTAAAGGTAGTTGATATCAAATAGCCTTTGATGGGAATGGAATTTCCATGATAAATCCTTTTACTTGAAGTTTTATGTGTTTGTTAATTTCTATGATGTCAAATAAATAATGACTGAGAACACAGAATGATGACAATAGTATGCAACCTTCTTTATAAGAGATATATGGACAAAGATACTCTATTAGATAATAAGCATTTGAAGGAGGATGAATTTCATTGCAACAGTAATGACATTCTCTATGGGATACATGGTGTGTTTCTAGATACTAACATGGAATTTAGGCATCCCTACTTATTACCACTGAGAAAGAGGCCATGAAGGTCACACACAATTTGTATCCAAAACCTCATTTAAATTCAATTTAAAAATTAAAAATTTGTAATAAATATTATTCTTTTATTGTGGTTTACTAATTAATTGATTTTAGTAGATCATTAAGATTTAAAAATTATTTAATCAAGAAATATATGAGTTAAATAGTGATAAATATTCATTTTCAAGGTTTGGAGAATATAATAATTATTAAATTTATCGATAGATAATGTAGTGATATTTATTTGTTAAATAAATAGACATTATTTAATGTTTAATAAATTACAAGGAGGATATGTAGAACAAATTTAAGGGTCCAATCAAAATACATATAGATGATATTTATTTATTATTCAATGATGAAAAATAGAAATTAATAATAATTATATTATTATTATTAGAAATTATCTTTATTAAGGATTATGTAAATGGTATGCCATCTATGTGAAAATATCGAAACCTAAACCATTTATATTTAATATCTAGTTATATCACTTTAATGTGATAGAAAATATTATACCCAATGGACAGAGACACGTTCTTTCAATACATAGAGATATATTCAGAAATCAGTGAAATTCAATAGTGTGTGTCCACCTCAAAAATCAATTGTTTGATATAGTTATAATATTTCCACATCCATAAAGAACATTCCAATAACATCAAGGAAAAATGATGAAAGTGATTATCATTAGTTGTGCTAGCACTCAATTATTGTAAAATGACATTTGGATATTTTGGTTCATGTGTGGATCATCTCTAGAGTGATTCTACAATGAGATCCTATGAAACAAAAAAGAATGATGAGGTCAAGATAACTAATTCATCACTATATGTAATTATAGTATGATTTAATTCAAGATATATATATATATATATATATATATAAATTTATATATAAAATTACACGGGAATACTCACCATTGATTCTGAAAATTAAACATGTCATGTAATCTATGATTAAATTTGTTGGGCATGATGTAATTCATTATGGGTTGTTATAATTGTTAATAAAAATAAGAGTAAAAGTTGATTTGGTGATGCCCAAAAAATGCTTCAACTATGATTAAAACCTACATGTTGTATCATAATGGTCACATGGTTAATTTATAATTTTTTATTAATCATTAATTTAAAGATATGTGTTTTTAATTTCTTTTACTTCAGATCTATTCATGCATAGAATATGAACATCATTTTCTGTTCCCTTTATTCATTACATACCTCATAACCAATTAATGGATTAATTAAAAAACAATGAAACATATAAAAATTCCATATGGATATACCAAGAATTCTTGTTAGACAAAAGAAGACTACATGTCGTGTAACCATGTATCTGGTATGTATCTCACATGATTATCAGATCAAATATGATAAAAGGCGATTTACACATATCTGAACATAAGGTATTACGTTTTATGAACTACATAATCCACTACCGTAAGTATATACTCATTCCCATAAGAGAAAGAGTGTGTTCTTAGTAAATCCAATCCCCAAATGTCAAATATATTATCCTTATGTATTCTTTTTTGAAGAATATCATTCCTTGTTATGTTTCCAAACACCAACCACTTGTTAGATAACATAAAAATATCCTTCAATCATTAAATAAATTAAATAAATAAATCAAAATCAGTGAAGTTTATTCTTTATCCTCTCTCCACAATTTAAATAAACGATAATTCAAAAATGTAATGTTTACCCCATAAAAGAAATTACTTCTTTTGGTTATGATTATGGTCCTAATTGATGACTCTAGAACCCCAATAATTAGTAAAATAATTAAACCATGGGGATATTTGGGTGAAATAATAAGCGGCATTTCATCCAAAAATAAAAAAAATATTGATGTTCTCTCATAGTTTTTAGTGTTACAGAACCTAGAAAAGTGGTCAGTTTCCTAGCTTTTGGCCCCGATCATATTCGATATTTCAGGGAAAATTTATTCATACAGGAGGATCCATCTTATCATCCTTATCTTGAACACATTTTGGACTAAATATATTTCAAAATAATGTGATATTTAATATAGTTACAATATAAAAAATGAGGAATTGTTGGAATCTTTTGAAGGGAAAACCTAACCCCAGATATCTTTTCTAATTGTGGTGTGGTTTCTTTGAGACTCATATTTAATAAGACTATTATAGCACACCACATGATGTTTTATTTTCATTGTGTTTCCTATTACTATACCAACTATAGTCTCGTTAGAATCCATCATTACTTCAAAAGGGAAGGACCAATCATGGGAGCTTATGGCTATTGAATAGTTAATTTCAAATTTTAAATATAGAAAGTTTCTATAAATGTTTAATTAAAAATACAAGATTCACCCCTCACCTATATAGAACACAATTTTATGTTATTTTTTATAAATCCTACATGAATTTCCTATATAATCCTATATGTCCCTAAAAACAACTAATGGGTTTGATGGAATTTGGTGTATGTAATTTTTGGATCACTTATACCATGGCTATGTCAGCCACCATCCCTCTCTTAGAAAAACTTTTCCCATGAACTATATAACTAGTGGCCATGAATTGACAGTATTCTCAATTTAGAACAAGGTATATCACATGGAATCCTTATAAATAAAACATTAGGTTATCAATTATACACTCCAAAGTGGAACTCACAATGAAAATGCATCCATAACACCCTCTATAATCCTTTCAAACACATGGAAACATCATACATCGCCCACCATTGAGAGGTGGATATATCCCTAAAAATTCAAAAAGTACTATCCCGGTAATAGAATATACCAAATAGTAATATGATAATAGTTTTATCTTGGTCTTTAGGGGAAATTAGAAATTACATATAACCTTAATAACCATCAATGAATAAATAGAAATATTTTCCAACAAAAATATCCAATATTTGATCTAAAAAGGCATGGAAAATTGTCCTTTCATGTATATGAGTAAATATTAATAAAGGTGTTGAAAATATCCATTTTTACAACTTTTTTAGTTGTAATTAGCTCATTTTAATCATTAGAAACCATTGTACCAGCTCTAGTATTGAAAATAACATTATCAATACATACCAAAGAAATAATAAGATCATGTAAATATTTAAATCATGTAAATAATTTATAACCATCACTCATACAACCTCGTTTATACTTATTTTGAGTCACTCTTTATTCTCCACTCAAATATTTTCCCTAGGTACCATGGTAATAAGATGCATTCCAAAAAAGGAAAAATTCTAGATATTAGGGATGTTCCATGAAATAGATATTCTACACTATCTCAAAGCCTGTGGAAGGCTCTCCTTATATAAATTTCCAAATTGAGTTAAAATTTTGATTGGATGTGTTTTACCATCACATACAAAGGAGTATTTCATGTATATTGGGATTTTTTGAGCTCATCAATGGGGTTTTCTTTAAGGATGGAATAATTATAGGCCAAGATGGTACGAAGTACTCAATTAGGGGATTGTAGTGGCCATGTAAAATGAAAATGAAAATTATTTATTTTTTCCACTAAATATAGCTCTAGAAAATTTTATGTTATATCCTTTAAAAGATATTATTCCTAGTGAATTCCTCAATAATTTCCTAAAAATCACACTCGATGTCATCCAAAGAGTCATCTCTCTTAAATAAATCTACATTCAATAAATACTCTTCAATTTTTCATTACTTGATTGATTTAAAAAGATTAAACTCCCCAGTTGTATTACAAACCTTAATGATAAACTTCCATTTGGAATCATCCATATCAACCCCTCTAATGGGAATAAAATATATCACTTGAATGGTGGGTTCTAATTTATCTCATAAATATTCATGATTAGACAATCAGTGGGAATGAATGGTTTTCCAAATATAACAAATATGTCATCAACCCTCTCAAAGGGATGATTTATTGACTTATTAGATAATTATTGGTCCAATTCGGGGGGTTTTAATTCCCAATTAAATACTATTGAATTAGTGAGAAAAGAATAATATTAATTCCATACATTAACTCACAAAAGAAATTTCTTTTCCAGTTCTCCCAATTTAGTAAGGAATTAAAACTATACATGGGTAATGAAACATTAGAGGGATCTTTTTTTACAACATGACATTGCACTCTTAAATAAAACAAACTGTTGTAAAATTATAAAAAAAAATTGAAAAACTTTTTTAAACAATTTAGTTTTATTGGATTTGATCCAAAGCATCAATTAATGGGATGTTAATTATTATATTATTGAAATTTTCAATGAATTTGATAGAGATTGGTTTATTATTCTTCGATTTTACTCTTTTAGTGAATAAGAATGTTGTGAAAATTTTTATCCTATCCCCTTTCCTCTTTGTGTGTCATTTATTTCATTTACCTCTATTGATAATTTCTAAGAGAAAAATGTGAATTTTTCTTATTTTGATGATTCTTGAACATAAAATATAACCCTTGGTTACCAAGTTTTTTAATTTCATAGTCACTCAATGGATCAATTATAACTTTTCGTGCCTCACTCTTAATAATGTATTAGTTTTCAAACATATTCTAGTTGTGATAGACATGATATTATCACTTGAGTTGATTTTTTCCATAGTCAAATGCTTATTTTTTTCCTCTCTGACGCATATTCTTTGCCATTTTACCCAGTTAAACCTCTATATCATGAATAAATTACTATTAAAAGTCTATTTTTGGGATCCACTATTTAACCTCCTCTACAATTTCCTATACAAGTTATAGGTTCTATCCCAGTTTTGGATCACTTGTAAAAGGCACAACATTGTTCCAATTTATACCATTTTATTTCCTTCAACAAATTATATGGATTTTGTATTTTAGGATGTATTGGTGATAGAGGGGTCCAATTTTTAATTTTTTTCTACCCTAACATGAAGAAAATGAATTTTATAAGGTTGTTTTGGGTAGCATTGAACTAAATCACACATATTTCTTTCCGTGATTTTTTTTTGTATTCAGGGTTGTATTGGATTGAGAGGGGGTCAATGTTTTATTGTTGGAAACCCTTAACATATAAAAAATTGAATTATATAAGGTTTATAATGTAACATCATATATGTGTCAATATACACTGGTGTTCACGTATATCCCACAGTACAATAATTCACCCACTAAGTCATTATTCTTCATTTTACAAAATGACCTGACTCACATTTTTAGACATAAATTCAGTGAGATGATTTTGAATTTAATCAATTTTTTCTTTTGTTTATAGGGATAAATTAATGTTTTTTTCATTCCAAATATCACTCATCCTACCAATGGACCTTTTTTTGGAATTTAAGGAATAATTTTTACAGATCTATGTGATTTTGTCATCAGTAATGTCAGGGTAATTTCAATTGGATGCTTGATCATTAATTTTTTAAAAATAAAAGGTGATACCCTCATAAAAGGAATCCATAAGTTGTTGTTATGGGAGTTAGTGACTGGGAAACTATATTTTAATGTTCCAAAATTAAAACCATGTCTCCTGATATAATTCCCATTCATCATGTATGAACTAAATGGTTTTCTTTAACAACACCCAATCTAACAATATAGAGAAATATTTCCAGAAAAATCTAATGTAGTTTTGAACACAACTTTTGAAAATTTTTTCCTCCAATTATTAGAACCAATTAAAAGTAGTTCTTTTAAGATAAAATTAAACTAATATAATCCTAATATAATCTTTGTTTATTCATTGAAGATGAATATGTTGAAAAATAATACAGAATTCATTAATAAAGTCCATGTCATATTCGTTATACATTCAATTAAATAATGGATATAAAGATAAGTTAGATTTTTTATTATCATGATTCATAAATATTTGGTAAAATCACACAAAATACAAATTTCTTAATGTTAATGAGAATTGGAACTCTCAAAACCAAGGTCTCTCAAGGATGTAGTTTAGAAGTTGCTCAATATTATCAACTTTTTTTTCTTTAATGGTTTGAAATATTTATCCTAATTCTAGTGAAGGCTCTCTATATTTAAGGTATTAATGAATATAATCACACTCCACTATACTAACTAGTGTTCACACACACTTAAAATAGGCGTTATGATGGAATAAACCATTAAAATAAAAAGGGGGACTCTTTCTTCCAAGAAATCTAGGTCTTCACATACAAATAACCCTATACTAATGGGGTTGTGAGACAATAATATACAATTTATTAAAACAATTTAGAAGGTTATTCAGATTCAAAATAATGTATTTTAATAATTTTAGATTTTAAAACACCCTAAAATATTTTAAAAAAAGAATTTTAATTTTTCTGATATATTTGACTATGTTTTTTGTAATAATTTTTATGATTTTTTGGAAAAATATAAAAAAATTATAAAATATGGAATTTCACATCCCTGGAAATGATCCCAAAATTTGGTCACTTTCCATCATTATGGAATGGATAATAAGGGTAAAAAAATATATTTAAAAATATGTAAAAACTAGTATATTTTTGAAGAGTGTTATATCCATAGTGAATAATAGTATATATTTATTCCCTTTTATATTTATTATAAAGATAGACAGTGTTGTGTTCGACAGTTTTCATGTAGAAAACATGTGTGAAGAATGAACATATATCAGGGGTGTAAGTGTGGGTATAGTGACAATACAATTGGTGAATGTATGTGTGGAATTGGTGAAAGTGTGGTAAATGTGATAAAATGGATAAAAACAAAAAATAGTGGATAATAAATTAATAATTTTTTCTTTAGTGTGAGATGTCATGAAAAAGTGGGAACAATGTGTGTAGGAGCTAAAATATAAAAAATGGTATAAGATATAGAAACATTAAATAAATATTGTGATCAAATGCTAAGGGGGAATCAATTAATTGGGGTTTCTTAAAACATTTTTCAAGAAATTCAACTCCTACTTATGGGATAAAAAACAATTTCTTGAAGTTTTTCACACTCCATCAAGAGTAATAAACCAATCACTAACAAATCAAGCTCATTTTTAGGAAAAGATTCCAACAAGTGATGATAATTTAAGTTATTTTTAAATTACAACTTTTTAAATACCATCTAGTGTGATGACAATGATTAGGGGATGGGGTGAATTTTCTTCCATAAGTAAATTAGTGTATTTAAAATTACAATGAGGAATTAGGTGGATAATAGGGACAAACAATCATAGAATAATGAAGAGGCATGTGGAAGTGTAAAATATGAAAGCTAAAATGTAAACCTAAAAACACATGAGATTTATACTAGTTTATATCCAAACTATCATATTCTTACCCTTCACACGTCGACCTAGGAGTATGAATATCAAATAATAGTAACTATAGTGAATCCATTTAATCACGCACACCAAACCCATCATATTATAAAGGTATACCAATTCTAACTCATATTTCAAGAGGACTCAAATAAAACCAAATATATATGAAGGATCTGGAATAACCTAGTTCTTTTTAGTAGGATCAAACATGGCCAATGAATTTATGTTTGGGTCCATGAGAAAAAATTTGTGTTTCCTTTTAATGTTGTTATAAAAATTTCTGATTGATGTTATAATGTATAAAAATTTCAAACTAAAACTAATATACTGAAACATATTGGATGTTGTTGGAGATGAAATTATGGCAATGTTATCAATGAATTTTTTAAGATTTATGGAAATATATTTAAAAAATGATCCAAAAAATATGTACAACTATTTTAATAAATTCAATTCATAATGTTTTAGAACATTATTATCAACCATCGATGGACATTTCAGATCCATACACACCATTATCTACATGAGTCAACATTTATAGGTGATAATATAATGGATACATTATATTCAATTCTAATATATTTTTATTTAATAGTTAACATTAATTTCTGTAGAGATTGATCCATAATTCTCACTTTATTTATAAAAAATATAGAATAATAAAGAAGAATAGAAACTAAAATCATGATTCTCATAAATAATCACTTCTTGAAAAAAAGTATCGGTCAATACTTAATCAACATTCTAGTAATATCATCCTTGAAATAATGATGTACATTAGAGTTGATTAATCCCCAATATTGATCTTTATGATAGTTGAACAACTTTGAATAATCTCCACTGTAATCATGGAATATTAATTTGAATTCAATGTAAAATTTGATAATATTGCCATAATTATCTCTGTATGTCTGATACTTAATTTATCATTCTTATAGTCTATCAAGTACATCGTAGTCATGACAATCAATTAATGATGGAACAGAAATAATAACATAAAATGATTACTAATATAATTTTATGAGTAACTTCAGAATGCATAAGATTCATTCCCATTATACTATAATAGTATTTATTCCACTTCATAATTATTTATTTAATAAGACTTATAATATTGCATGATAGTTTTTTTTATGACACCATATTTCATAATACTTTCATCTATTTCCAGTAATACCTTCTTCTTTTTTAATACATTTTTAATGTTCCCAGATATAGTAATATTAATGATGGTGGACGAATCAGTGATATATTTTTTCAAATTATTTTTTTTTAATTCAACTTTATAAATAATTAAGATCTTGATCCTCACAATTGTATGTTTCAAATCCTCACCTTAAATTTTCTTACAGAAAATAGCATAAGAAAACATTTTTTATAAGATTCAGACTCGATGTTGAAACATGATCGTTTATGTGATTGTTCAAACTAAAAATTCGTAGTTTTTATGGTATAATCAAAAGGGGTTACACTATGTATCTTGTAAATCCCATCAACAGTTTCCCATTATGTACTCACTTTAATATCCGAGTGAAGAATATAACATCTTATAGAATACTACAAAGACATTGATCCAAAATAAGAATGATATTTATTAACACATGATTTTTTCATCAACAACTAATATTATTCTTCCTCTTGGGTTTACTAGATCTAATGGCTCACCAATATACACTCAATCACAAACATTGACAAATAATGATCACAAACTAGTTTTTTGGTCTCAATCAGCTTCCTTCTTCAAGTACTTTTATGTCTGATGATCAAAAAAATATTCTTTGATGATTCTATGATCCTCAATGATCTGGTTATTTTTTATTTTATTTAATTCTTAAGCACACATTTCTTATTTACATATATGAAAGATTCTAATCCATATTCTGCCTTTTGATAGCTCAATTATACTTTTCATATGAATAAAGTTGCACAACTCAATGCAACTTCACTCTACTACTTCAGGAATCTCAAATAAACAACATTTATTATGTTTCATGAGTAGATTATTCTCTACATGGTGTATAATACATTTATTGACCATAGTATTCCCATTTATTATTATTATTTTATTTCATGTTCTTTTCATACTTTTATATCCATTTAAATTTCCCTTCACGAAGAAATGGTTCATGAAATATCACTTCAAGAAAGTTTATTTCATGGAATTTTTACAAATCCCGTGCATGTTCATCATATAGTATCTTTAATAAATAATATTTATATGGTATTCCCACCCTGTTACCATTAACTAATGTTCATGGATTTTATTTCAAAAAAATAAGAGTGCTTAAATTCTCCACCACCTCCAATATTATTTTTTCTTACCGAACATTACAATTCTTTGAAACCTGATTAATGTAAACTAGGACCTCTTCTTCTTAATTTCATTACTATAATGGCTCAACAACTCACTTTTTCTTCATGTAGAGTAGTGTGTGGTTACATATTCTTCTTCACATGATCTAGAACACCACATTCTTTTTTGTCACAAGAAGCTATATGGTTCTAGAATCCTATTCCCACTCGATATCACCCAATTCCACTCTCAAATATATTTTTTCCCTTGGTATAATTATTTATAGACAATTAAACCTACTTTGGCTATTTAAAAATCAATTTGATCTTCTCATACTTACATCATAAAAAATAAAGGTATATCTTTTTCACAAACATGAGGTGGAAATTCATTTGTTATGAAGATACACAAAAAAATGGTATCAATCCATTGAAAACTCAACAACCTGCATCTTTGTTTTCGAACAAAGTATGTTATATCTATTTTTATTTAATATAAAATCTCATGAACATATCATCTATATGCATGAATATCTCCATCACTACATCCATTTCCATTGCCTTTCCATGCATTATCTTCATGAACAACATATTATACTTTCTCATTCACCTCATGAATGTTTTTACATTTGGATGTGGTTCATATGAAATGAATGCATGATCATATATAAATCCAATCCACTATTAAGAAGCTTATTGCATACATCAATAGTGTTTTTATGTGCATTTATGGTTCAATTGTTGTGTTGCATGAGGTCCACTCACATGAAATATCACACAATGACATAAAACCCTCGCTACTTTGTGAACATGCTTGTGTATCAGACCATAGAATCCCAATGGTGAAGATAACCTCAAACATTAGTGTATAAATCCTCAAACTACATGAGTTTTTTATGTTCTATAGTGTGTGGTTTTAATATTGATCTCAACTCATATTTTAATTCAGTAATTTATTAATTTTATTAATAACCCTGGATCATTTCCTCATTATATAAAGACCATATCACCAACCCATGCAATGTATTCACCCTACCCACATGCATTTATTACATTTTTATTCATTCTAAAACAACTCTATTAAATTTTCTTCTGTTTTTTTCAATTCCATTGCACCTTAAAAACAATGTTCTTCTCCCACAATATTGATCATGAATGCTAATGAATATATGGGAAGGTATTCCTTATTTCATATATATGATTTTTCTTATTTTCCAAAAATATATCCTTCTCCACTCTATGTTTATAAATACACATAGATTTGACCCTTTGAGAGAAGGATGACATATCATGTGGCTTAGTGATGAGTCGTCAGTTATTAAACTCCAAGAATATGTGGGATTAACTGGTTTAGAAAAAATAGTTACTTAAAATTGAAATCAAGGATGTCTACTAATATATACACTATGTGATACTACATAAAATTTATCATTTATTTATTTTTACACACTGATTCATCACTAAAATTATGAAATGTACTTAACTTCAATAAACACAATAAATAATTAAAGTACAAGATACATAACTCCCTTTTTAATTTCTTATTTATCAACCATTATGTCTCATTTATCAAAATATCTATCATAATAACTTACGAGGTAGAAAAGTGTGATATATATACCTAACATTCTAATATCTGTAGATTTTTTATAATTTCTAAATTCAAACTAATGTAACTCTTCTCCAATATAATCTTCCATAAGCAAGATCCCCCCTAATGTATGCACTCCATTCATCATCATGGAAATTTTTGCATTTCATGACGGCTTCCTCTTCTTATTTTATAACTTCTATAACACACATTAGGATTCCCCATTAATTTATCTCCTCTAATTTCCTTCATGTTGTTACAAATAAAAGAAACAAATAATTATATTGGAACATATAAGTTCCTTATTTAAAAAAACATAGTTGATAGTTTTCACTCAACCTAGGTTTTTCATAGAATTTAATCACTTAATGGTATGATTCATTTATGTTCCGATTCTAATTATGAGTCTTCATAGGTATCATGATTATTTTATTTCTATAAAATATTTCCTTTTAGGTTGTATCCATTTTATTTTTCATCAATTATGATTGATCTGGTAAGATAATCTTACAATTATTCATATCATGCCCATTATTATTTCTCCTTCCAAACATATTATCATGTAACTTTGGGTAATCATGTTTAGATAACACTAAGAAATTAATTTTTTCATGTCACATAACTTATTTCGCATTATAAATATAATTTTCATATACCTTATCATTTATTTATCCATGACCAATTCTATTTGGAAAGAAACAAAAAACTATTTTTTACCATTCAAATTTTTATTGTATTTTTTACATGGACTCTTCAATACTTAATCAATACCTGACTTCTTATCCACCACCTTTAAAATTATCATATATTTCACACTATAGGGAATATATCTGGATAATAAATTCATGTATACTTTATCTCTATAACTTAATGATCACATTTTCCATAAATTTATTCTATTAATCTTTAACATTTTTTGTTGTATGATTAATAACATATTTGTCAAAAAACTACATTAAAATATGTTTTAATTTCACAAAATAGCTCCCTCTTTTCTCATAAATCATTTATGGTTATGGAATATTTTACCATAGTTAATATCATTTATTCCCAAGAACTCTACAAAACCAGTTGTAATTTCTGAGCCTTTATCATCCATAATGATCATAATAATAATGTCCTGAGCACCATTGGAAACTGACACTAAAATATCATTTTTAATAAATTTGGTATTGGCTAGGAAATCATTGTCCTATAAAATTGGTTTTCCAAAACATGGTAATATAATATGGTGTGATATCTATAAACCAATATTTTATTTGAAACCATTTGTGTAACTCCCATTCAGTTCCTTTTTTTAAATGGTTTTATTAAATATTGGGTAAACATGATATACAAATGATTTTGTAACCCACTTTTATAACCATAATCCTCTAAAAAAGTCCACAACAACTCCTTTCTTGGGTGATAACCAAAAAACATCTAAAAAACCTTCACCCTTAACCCAAATATCTGATAGCCAATATAGAAAAATCAAGAAAATAATCAATTCATTGAACTAATCCCAATACAAATTTAAATCAACAAATATATTTTATATTTTACATTTTTATGTTGATAACTCTAAAAACAAATCATAACATATATATGAAATCATGTCTCCTCAACATGAATGATATGTCAAAATATTTGTTTGAAATTTAGAGGATATCTCTCTCTCAGGACCATCGTTATCATCACTAAAGTACTCATCACCGCCATCTCCATCCCCACAGTGTTAAGACTCGGAAATTTCTAGGAAATTTTTTTCTTAATTTTCTTTGAAATTTTACAAAGACCCAGTTCCTGACGGCACCTGATTCCGAGGCCCGGTGTGCCCGGAATCATTTTCCGAAGTTTAGCTCGGGTACGTTCAGTGAACAAACAAGTGGGTTTTTCTAAATTATGAACCGGTGCTCGGAATCAAATTCTGAGGGCACCAATGGAATCGGAGTGCTGGTATTTGCTTAGAAATGCCTTTTCCGGAGTTGTGTTTGCTAGGGTGTAGTTTTTAATTTTTGGGGTTAAGTTAAGAAATAAAATAAAGTGGTGCGACAACTTTATTTTATTTCAATTAAATCCACTTAAAAGCCACTTAACCTAAGTTAATCGGATAGGGTGGAACCCAAAATATCCTACCCACTTGGTAGGATATTTGTGAGGTGGGGCCCACACGAGCCCCACCGTTTCGTTTCCTCTATGTAACGCACCCGCAACCCCCCTCTTTAATGAAAGTCAACCGTGTGTTTTTCTAGTTAAGAAACGCCTCATTAATTGGGCAGTTAAATCATCATAATTAATTCATTAAATTAATTGTTGGTTTCTTTTCTTTTGAAATTCAAACGTGTCGTGTGCGTTAATAAAATAAGATAACTCTTAATTTATTTCTGTTGGAACTTGTGGCGTGGAGAAGATTTGGAGGAATGTGTTCTTCTTTGAAGAAGAACGCGAAGAACGCTCTGACCTCCGACGAAGAACGCCAAACCCTCGGAGATCGACGACACGACCCTGTGTACCGCGACGTCAACGACGCTTCTTCCGCAATGCTCCTTCCGCGATGTTTCTTCCGCGACGATCCTTCTCTTCCGCGATGATCCTCTTCTTCCACGACGGTTAATTCCGCGACGAACTCACGTTCGACGACAACGCTTGATGTAGGGAATTATGTTTGAAAATGAATTTATTCCCTTGTTTCTTTCTTTCTAAAGAAAACAAATAACATGGTTCAACTTATTACCTAGTTGATCCGAGAACGTTTTCCTTGCGGGTTGGGAATAATTTGTTGTGGGGAACAAACTGTTTAGGTTGTTTCTCTTTTGTTCGTGAAATTTTTCCTTGTTGTTCTTCATCTTTTGGGCCTCTTGTTACCGACATAACGGAAGGAGGTCGGACCACAAGAACATGGCCGACTCTCCTCCCCCTTTTTTGTTTTGATTCGTTGTGGCACGAACAAAGGCGGCACAGTGCAATGGCACCGTGCAGACACGAGAAATAACGCGGTGAAGAAGCGTGGCGCCGTCGCGCAGCGCCGCTAAGGCCGAACGAAACTGCGGGCGAAGTCGGGGCCGAGGAGGCGATTTAAAGACCCCGCATTTTGTTGTCGAAGTGCGGATCGACGGACGATGGTGAGGCGGGCCTCGAAGGCATTTTGAAGGCTTTGTAGCGAAGGTCGGGGCCCGAGATGATCTCTGGCTAAGACTGCAGGCAAATCGGACCACCGGAGCGCGTCCGGTGGTCCGCAGAAGCCCCTGCCGGTGCGCCATGCCAGCGCGGCGGCGATGCCTGGCGCGCCGCCGGAAGAATCCGCCGCGGCGGTGAGCGACGGTCCCGTGGCCGTGCGGGACCGGCGAACGCAGAACGCGGCAGCGCACCGTGTCCAGTCACACGGAGCGGCCCCCGCGCGGGGGGGCCGCGGCTCCTTAGGCGCGGCCTCTCAGCCAGCGCCGAGCCACCCAGCCAGAACGCCAGGCCGAGTCGCGCCTAGCCGGGTCGGACCCGGACCTGGGTCGGGCCGACCCGATTCGGGCCGACCCAGGGGGTTGGGCCGGGTCGGTCCGGGCCCAGACCCCCCGTTTTCGGAACATTTTCGGACTTTCGCCCATATCTTGAGATGTAGACCTCCGATCGACGCACTGTTAGTAGTGTTGCGATCCTTGGATCGAGACGGTCGTTTCGTTATATTATACATGAGGTTTCGGAATACTTTGGGTTCGGCCGGGTTGGTTTAGATATGAAACCAACCGGGCCCTCAGAGCGGAAACGCTTATATCTTGAGCTCCGGACGTCCGATTGACATGCCGTCAACTTTGATGGATTCCTCTAAGTGAGACGGATCTTTTGGCTTACTCCTCTTGAGTTTTGGATGTCGACAGAGTGTGGTCGGGTTGGTTCGCTCACGAAACCAACCGGGCCCGTAGAACGAAAAAGCCAATAACTCACAGGTCGGGCGTCTGATTGACGCGCCGTCTGTCTCATTGAATTCCTCTTGTTGAGACCGAACTTTTGGCATAATTTTCCCGAGTTTTGGTTGTTGTTGGATAGTGGCTGGGATGGATTTTACCCAAAATCCAACTAGGCCCCTGGAACGGAAAAGCTGATATCTTTCAGACCGGACGTCCGTTTGAAAAACCGTCAGCGGCGTAGGTGATCACGTTGAGAAACGATCCCTTTGAGTATACCCAATGAGATTTTGGGGTACAGTTGAGATACGTACGGGTTGGTTCGCTCACGAAACCAACCGAGCCCCTAGGACGAAAAGGCTAATAACTCACAGACCGGGTGTCCAATTGACGCGTCATCTGTTGCGTTGAGACCCCTATGACGAGGCGGCCCTTTGAGATACTTCGTGGGACTTGTGATACTTGGAGTAACGACCTGTAGCTCGTGGAGGGGACCCTCCTAGAGATGAGCGTGCGGAGTACGGAGACCGTGTAGCTGATTGAGACCTGATGACTACTTGACCGACTCTACTTGGAGTGAGTCGACTAGCCCAGTGGACGGAGCACTACTTTGTTTGGGTGCAGACCCATGGCGGATGGAGCACTACCTGTGTGACAGTGCAGACCCGCGGTACTCGTCTGGAGAGTACCTCTACAGGCTACTAGGGGGTGTGCACTACTGTGTTTGGGTGGAATACCCCGGTGGGAAGCACTACTGTGTTTGGGTTGTTGGCCCGTGGTACTCGACAGAAGGAGTACCTCAGCAGTCTTAGGTTAGTGAGCAGTACCTTCGAGTCGTGACAGGACCATTGTACACTCCAGAGACAGAGCGCTTCAGCAGTTACAGTTTCGATAATGAAAATCCTGGTTTGAGCTGAGTCTATGACCTTTTTGTTTACCTCTTGATTGAGATGGGAAACTTGATAACTTAGGTATATGTATGGGCATATACCTGGGTGGTGGTTTTCCGTTGATTTCATGATCTTGGTGTTTTCCTCATGATTGATATGGGTTACTGATAACTTAGGTATATGCATGGGCATATACCTAAGTAGAGGTTATCTGTTGAGATCTTTTTTTTGGTTATCCATGTTGGTTTTAGTGAGACCTTGAGGGTCTCGGGGTCCCTACTGAGTATCGTTATACTCACCCCTGCACGGGCTATTCCCGCACCTCGTTGTGTTTGTTGCAGACGATGGTCAGTGCTGACGGAGGCCGAGTGTTCGAGGACTGGACGGTACCCGGAGGTGGACCACACGACGAGTCAGTATCCAGAGGTGGACTTCGCGACGAGATGACACACGAAGGAGGTTGACGGGCGAGAGCGTTGTGGAGGCTATCTGTACCTACCCTTCAGGTAGGATCCGTGGTGGATGATCCAGGAGCCGTGCCATCTGTACCTAATCTTCAGGTAGGATCCGAGGAGGACGACCCAGGAGCCGCTTCCATTCTTCCAGCTTTTGTCTTTTTCTGTTGTACTTTTGTTCAGTTGTAGCTGGTTTTTCAGTTGGCTTTGTATTCTGGCCCATTTACTTTTCAGCACTTTCTTTTGTACTTAGTGTTTTACTTCCTCTTGTACTCTGTGGTGTTTTGTTTAATTTTATAAAGGAAATTCCATCCCAGTTATCGAGATTTACGCCTTTGGTGCTAGTCGCCAGCCCCTGGCCTATGGAAGGTGGGCTTGGGGTAGTCACGGCACGGGCCCCGAGGATGGGTCGTGACAAATTGGTATCAGAGGAGTCGGTTCTACCGCAGAACATATAACTCTGATATTTTCTTTCGATGAAGCAATAGTGTTAAGAGTACCGAGTGTGGTTTTCTGTTCAGGGAGTCCAGTGTTGGTGCAGGCGGCCAACGTATCCATACACCAAGACCCTAACAATTGATTTCCGACTTTGTGCATGAAAACGCTGATTGCGTGTGTGTTTCCAGAAGTTTTTAAATGTCATATCAAACCAGGTCAGCTCACCAGGTATAATCGTTTGACCGTGTCATGTTGTTTCTTTTAGGATACCTTTTCTCGAACAACCAGCTAGAGCCTAGAGGGATGTGCGTACTGACAGCCTGTCAAGCGACCAGGCTTCGGTACAGGGCCCTCTTGCAGTTGAGGCACCAGTAGAGGCACCAACGGTACTACCATACGTTGGGCCACCGATGCCACTAGCCCCAGAAGTAGGCAATGCATGCCACTTGAGTGCACTGCATGAGTTCCAGCGCCAGAGGCCACCCAGGTTCCGGGGAGGGATGGACCCGCAGTCGGCTGAGGATTGGCTGGAGGATGTGGTGAGAGTTTTCAGGCTAGTGTGGACGCAAGCAGACTTCATGGTGATCTTTGCTGCTAGCCTTCTTTAGGCAGCAGCTGGAAGGTGGTGGAGCAACTTGTTCCAGTTTTGCGATGGGATGACCTTCACATGGGAAGACTTAGAGACCTTATTCATGGTGGAGTTTGTGCTAGTATCTCTATACCCCGAGCGTGTTCAGGAGCTTCTGCCTTTGCCGTGTGTTTTTTGATCAGTAGCCGAGTCATCTATGGGAAGTATACAGATGATGCAGAGGTCCAAGAGGGCCAGAGCCTGCCGTACAAGGAGCAGGAAGTGTTATGAATGAGGCAGAAAGGGTCACCTGGCACGTGATTGTCCGACTCCTCGTACAGTTGATCTGCAGGCTTTGGAGGAGCCACCGAGGAAGAAGCAGTGGTGAGTGCTTGAGCAACAGCCGAGTAGTGTACAAGGCAGTGGAGCTCTAGGATCAGGTGGACAGGAGAGGAACTAGTGGATATGTCCCTTGTACTTCTAGTTACATGTTTCTGTTGTATTCGTGTCTTTGTACTATGAGCTGCAATAATAAAAAGACACTTATCTTTGTGATGTTTACTTTCCTGTCCTTTTTTTTGGTTGATACTGAGTGGTCCCGGTTAAAACTGTTGACTTGACCCTCACTTTCGAGATTTATACTGGAGGAGACCCAGTGACCTCACACTGATGCCGACAGTGTGACTCGACCCTTGGAGGCGAGACAAAGAGTTGGATCTCTTGGTAGTTACGTTGAGGCCTTACGACATCATACATGGAATGAATACATCATTCATGTCAGGATTGACTATATTAGGCAATGGGAGTGGTTCATCCAGGGGATGAGACTGAGTTTCTCTTTTCGGAAAAGGAGAAATTTTAGCAGCTCTTTCAGATCATAGGCAAAGAAGGTACAGATCATCCAGGAGTGGATGAAGACTACAGAGTGTATTAAAAAACAGGAAACTGGTGCCAGTCTTAGAGACTTGGGCATGTTAAATGTTTCAATAAGAGGAAGCTTTAATGAGTGACGAGTCTGCGAAGCAGCAGACGTGGAGGCAGAGCTAGGAGAGCATCATGAGGTGGTGTACATCTTAACATGCTACAACCACCCACCTTAGTTATCCCCGCCAGTCTCAGGGAGCTGGAGGGTGGAGGAAGAGTACGGCTGCATGTGGTCAAGGAGTGTGACCCAATGGCTCTAAAAATTATTCAAGGGACCGTCTATGTCCACTACTAGCTACCGTAGTAACGGGCGTTGATACGAATCATTCCTTCCTTCCACAAATCTTGTCCCAGACCTAGAGTTTCCGGTAAGCCGTAGACCTGACCCTCGTGTCTGGAGATACCTTGGGAGAAGACTCGATAATCACACTTACGCCGACGGTGTGGTCAGACCCTCGAGGCGAGAGTTTCGGTTGGAATCTTTTGGTGGCAGTGTCGAGGCCTTACGACGTTGGTTTGAGTATGGACTGGGCAATCACAGTTCATACACGAATTGATGGTATTTGGAAAAAAGGTTGTGGTTTAACTACGACGTCGGAATGGGCTTTCCTGGGTCGGCAAAAAACGAAACCCCAGGCAGCACAGGGTAACTCATGCACAAGAGGGTGCAACCGATCACTCTTGAGTCGGTCAACCATACCCTCATGGAAGCAGTCGTTTTGAGTTCCAGATCTAAACAGGAGTTGGAGACCTCTGGAGTTCGACGATGATGATCACGTCCTTATACGGGTCTCACCTTGACGAGGATTACGGAGATGTGCCCAAGGCGGCAAGTTATCTCCAAGGTTCAGCGGACCTTCTTAGGTCCTCAGCTGCGTAGGCGGGGTGGTTTACTGCTTGACCCATCCACCTCAGTTGCACCAGGTGCACGACGACTTCCACGTATCTCAAATGAGGAGATACGTGCTCGACCCTTCACATATCATCGACCATGGGGAGCTGGACTATGGCAATGGGGTTTCTTTCATGGAGGTTCTAGTGGGGATCGAGGATCGACAGGAGCGGATCCTATGAGGACGATCAATTTCTCGGGTGCACTTTCTTTGGCAGTACGGGAACCTCCAGGTGAGCACATGGGAGCAGAAGGCTCAGATGCATGCTTTGTACCACTTTTTTGACCCTAGTTTGTGTTGAAGCTTTACGGGGACGTAAATCCCTGAGGTGGGAGTAATGTTAAGACTCGGAAATTTCAGGGAAATTTTTTTCTTATTTTTCTTTGAAATTTTACAAAGACGTAGTTTTTGACGACACCTGATTCTGAGGCCCAGTGTGCCCGGAATCATTTTCCGAAGTTTAGCTCGGGTAAGTTCAGTGAACAAACGAGCGGGTTTTCATAAATTTTGAACCGGTGCTCGGAATCGAATTCCGAGGGCACCGATGGAATCGCAGTGCCAGTATTTTCTTAGAAAAGACTTTTCCGGAGTTGCGTTTTCTCGGGTGAAGTTTTTAATTTTTGGGGTTAAGTTAAGAAATAAAATAAAGTGGTGTGTCAACTTTATTTTATTTCACTTAATGGCACTTAAAATACACTTAAGCTACGTTAAGCGGATAGGGTGGAACCCAAAATATCCTACCCACTTGGTGGGATATTTGTGAGTTGGGGCCCGCACGAACCCCACTGTTTCTTTTTCTATAAGTAACGCACCCACAACCCCCCTCTTTAATGAAAGTCAACCGTGCGTTTTTCTGGTTAAGAAACGCCTCATTAATTGGGCAGTTAAATCGTTACAATTAATTCATTGAATTAATTGTTCATTTCTTTTCTATTGAAATTCAAACATGTCATGTGCGTTAATAAAATAAGATAACTCTTATTTTATTTCTGATGGAACTTGTGGCGTGGAGAGGATTTGGAGGAAAGCGTTCTTCTTCGACGAAGAACGCGAAGAACGCTCCGACCTCCGACGAAGAATGCCAAACCCTCAAAGATCAACGACGTGACTCCGTGTACCGTGACGTCAACGACGCTTCTTCCGCGACACTCCTTCCGCGACGTTTCTTCCGTGACGATCCTTCTCTTCCGCGACGATCCTCTTCTTCCGCGACGGTTAATTCCGCGATGAACTCACGTTCGACGAAAACGCTTGAGGTAGGGAATTATGTTTGAAAATTATTTTATTCCCTTGTTTGTTTATTTCTAAAGAAAACAAAGAACAGGGATCAACTTATTACCTAGTTGATCCGTGAACGTTTTCCTTGCGGGTTGGGAATAATCTGTTGTGGGGAAAAAACTGTTTGGGTTGTTTCTCTTTTGTTCGTGAAATTTTTCCTTGTTGTTATTCGTCTTTTGGGCCGCTTGTTACCGACTTAACGGAAGGCGGTCAGACCGCACGAACACGGCCGACTCTCCTCCCCCTTTGTTGTTTTGATTCGTTGCGGCACGAACAAAGGCGGTACACTGCAACGGCACCGTGCGGACACGAGAAAGAACGCGGCGAAGAAGCGCGATGCCGTCGCGCCGCGCCGCTGACGCCGAACGAAGCCGTGGGTGATGTCGGGGCCAAGGAGGCAATTTAAAGACCCCGCGTTTTTTTGTCGAAGTGCGGATCGACAGAAGATGGTGAGGCGGGCTGCGAAGGCGTTTTGAAGGGTTTGCAGCGAAGGTCGGGTCCCGAGAAGATCTCTAGCGAAGACCGCAGGCAAATCAGACAACCGGAGCGCGTCCGGTGGTCCGCGGAAGCCCCCGCCGGAAGAATCCGCCGCGGCTGAAGCCGCGGCGGTGAGCGACGGTCCCACGGCCGCGCAGGACAGGGGAACGCGGAACGCGGCAGCGCGCCGCGTCTGGTGACACGGAGCGGCCCCCGCGCAGGGGTGTCGTAGCTCCTTAGGCGCGGCCGCTCGGCCAGGGCCGAGCCACTCGGCCGGACCGCCAGGCCGGGTCGCGCCCAGCCGGGTCGGACCCGGTCCCGGGTCGGGTCAACCCGGTTCTGGCCGACCCAGGGAGGGATGGTCCGGGTCGCGCCCAGCCGGGTCGGACCCGGTCCCGGGTCGGGTCAACCCGGTTCTGGCCGACCCAGGGAGGGATGGGCCGGGTCGGTCCGGGCCCAGACCCACCGTTTTCGGACCATTTTTTGTATTTCGCCTATATCTTGAGTTGTAGATCTGCGATCGATGCACCGTCAGCGGAGATGCGATTCTTGGATCGGGACGGTCGTTTCGGTATATTATACTCAAGGTTTCAGAATACTTTGGGTTCAGCCGGGTTGGTTCGGATACGAAACCAATCGGGCCCTCAGAGCGGAAATGCTTATATCTTGAGCTTTGGATGTCTGATTGATGTGTCGTCAATTTTAATGGATTCCTCTAAGTGAGACGGATCTTTTGTCTTACTCCGCTCGAGGTTTGGATGTCGTCGGAGTGCGGTCAGGTTGGTTCGCTCATGAAACCAACCGGGCCCCTGGAGCGAAAAAGCTAATAACTCACAGACGGGGCGTCTGATTGACGTGTCGTCTGTCTTGTTGAATTCCTCTTGATGAGACGGAACTTTTGGCATACTTCGCCCGAGTTTTGGTTGCTTTTAGATAGTGGCCAGGTTGGATTGTACCTGAAATCCAACCGGGCCCCTAGAACGGAAAAGGTGATATCTTTCAGACTGGACGTCCGTTTGACGAACCGTCAGCGACGTTGGTGATCCCGTTGAGAAACGGTCCCTTTGAGTATACCCTATGAGAGTTCAGGGTACAGTTGAGATACGGTCGGGTTGGTTCGCTCACAAAACTAACCGGGCCCCTGGGATGAAAAGGCTAATAACTCACAGACCGGGCGTCCGATTGACGCATCGTCTGTTGCGTTGAGACCCATATGACGAGGCGGTCCTTTGAGATACTTCTTCGTGGGACTTGTGATACTTGGAGTATCGACCTGTGTCTCGTGGAGAGGACCCTCCAAGAGATGAGCGTGCGGAGTACGGAGACCATGTAGCCGACTGAGACCTGACGACTGCTTGACCGACTCGACTTGGAGTGAGTCGACTAGCCCATTGGATGGAGCACTACTTTATTTGGGTGCAGACCCATGGCGGATGGAGCACTACCTGTGTGACAGTGCAGACCCGCGGTACTCGTCCGGAGAGTACCTCTGCAGGCTACTAGGGGGTGTGCACTACTGTGTTTGGGTGGCATACCCAGGCGGGAAGCACTACTATGTTTGGGTGGCTGGCCCGCGGTACTCAACATAAAAAGTACCTCAGCAGTATTAGGTTAGTGAGTAGTACCTCGGAGTCGTGACAGGACCATTGTACACTCCAGAGACAGAGCTCATCAGCAGTTACAGTTTCGATAATGATAATCCTAGTTTGAGCTGAGTCTATGACCTTTGTGTTTACCTCTTGATTGAGATGGTTCACTTGATAATTTAGGCATATGTATGGGCATATACCTTGGTGGTGGTTATCTGTTGATTTCATGATCTTGGTGTTTTCCTCATGATTGAGATGGGTTACTTGATAACTTTGGTATATTCATGGGCATATACCTAAGTAGAGGTTATCTGTTGAGATTTTCTTTGTGGTTATCCATGTTGGTTTTAGTGATACCTTGAGGGTCTCGGGGTCCCTACTGAGTATCGTTATACTCACCCCTGCATGGGTTATGCCCACACCTCATTGTGTTGGTTGCAGACGACGGGCAGTGCTGACGGAGGCCGAGTGTTCGAGGACTGGATGGTTCCCGGAGGTGGACCACATGACGAGTTAGTATCCGGAGGTGGACTTCGCGACGAGACGACACATGAAGGAGGTTGATGGTCGAGAGCATTGTGGAGGCTATCTGTACCTACCCTTCAGGTAGGATCCATGGTGGATGATCCAGGAGTTGTGCCATCTGTACCTGCCCTTCAGGTAGGATCCGAGGAGGACGACCCAGGAGCCTCTTCCATTCTTCCAGCTGTTGTCTTTTTCTATTGTACTTTTTTTCAGTTGTAGCTGTATTTTCAGTTGAGTTTGTATTCTGACCCATTTACTTCTCTACTATTTCTTTTGTACATAGTGTTTTACTTCCACTTGTACTCTGTGGTGTTTTGTTTACTTTTATAAAGGCAATGCCTTCCCAGTTATCGGGATTTACGCCTTTGGTGCTAGTTGCCAGCCCCTTGCCTATAGAAGGCGGGCTTGGGGTAGTCACGGCACGGGCCCCGAGGAAGGGTCGTGACACACAGCCATTTACATCTCCATTAATTACATCATCCCATCCACCACTAGGACCATAATCATCATCTCATAGTGTATCATATAACAAAACCATCATCAAAAATCATATATCAAAAAATTATTGTATTTAAAGCAAGTGATGGACAAAATCCTTTCATATCATTCAAAAATTGATCATTGGCCTTTTGACTTAATTTAATCTCATTGATGGCTATTTTTTGTCCTATTCTTCTATTACATGGTCCTTTTCTTCCTACATAAGAGCCATTTCCAAATCATCGCTACCAAAACTATTATATAAACATGAACTTGGTCAAAATCTAGTGAGGAAAATACTTTTCCTAAGTCCACATTATACTCTCTAATGGTTCTCAAATCTTAATATCTAGTGAAAATGATCATATGTCCCAATTTTTTTAGTTTCTTGCACATCATAGACCTATAAATTACAATTACAATTATAAATGAAATATTTAGTGACAAAATTGATATTAAATTTTGAAATCACTAAGGTAAAACTTATTTTATTTTATCATTTCTATTCATTTAAATCACTTTCTTCTTTATCCTTTCTACTCTATAAAATAAATTTTCCCTGGGGCTCATGAACATCAGTGTTCAATACCACCCTCTATAATGACATTGAATGAAAAAAATAGTTATTCAAAAATACAATATGTTTGAACAAGATTAACTCATTGGAACTAATATTTAGTTTACCATTACTGAGACCAATAAATTAAATTTCTTTTAAATTTATTATATTATCCCCAACCGTGACAAACTATAATCATTGAAAATGAAAAGAACAAATTTTTATTGTTTTGGTTAATATATATTCAAAATAGTTTTTTTATTATAATATGTGGTCAACTTAATTTTATATCGGTTCTGTTATATTTGGATAAATTCATTAGTAGGGATTATATAGGGTAATTAGGATCATATAGAACAAATTCATCTTTTTTGGATTAGCTATAAGTAAATAATATCTATTTGGATTATTTTTTTGTTAATTGGTTTAGTTTAGTTTGAGAAATTTATGTTCATCTAATGTTTTCTTCGTTTGGATGGATATTATCGACCTTTTGTGAATGATATTTCACTATTATCTAATCCATTCACCTAGTTGACTCAGAAAGGATTTATGTTGGTATGGATAGAAGAATGGGAAGAGAATTTCAAGGAGATAAATAGAAGGTTATCCAGTTAATTTATGATCAAACTTCCTTTTATTGGAGAAAGGTTTGTGATCTAGAGTGATGCATCCTAGAAGGGGCTAGGATGTGTTCTAATGAAAAATTATATGGTGGTAGCTTATGCCTCATGGAAATTGTAAATACATAACAAAAATTACCCAACTCATTTTTTGGAGTTTTTTGTTGTAATGATTACATTAAAGATATGTGGGAATTATCTTTATGGAGAAACGTGTGATATTTACAATGATCATAAAATATTAAAGTGTATTTTCACAGAAATGCCAAGAATATACGCCCTAGAAGATGGCTATAGTTGATTAATGATTATGGATTCCCAATACATCACCACCCTGGGAAAGAAAATAAGGTGTAAGATGCTTTGAGTTGACAAGACCATTCTTGCATATACATGATGAGGATCATAAAATATCTAATATTTATGTATTTTCAAAGGATGGATCTTGAAATATTAATTTAAGGTGGGAAATATTATATTTATCAAATTAATGTTCAACCATCTATACAAGTTATGATTAAGTAGGTGTAGAATAAGGATGTGGAGCTACAAAATAATGTGCGAAATGTTCCCGAATTCAACATTTATAGTGATGAAATAATAAGGTTAAAGAATCATGTTTGTATTCCACCCATACCAGAATTAATGTAGCTATTGGTTGAGGCTCATAGTTCTTTATTCTCTATTCACCTTGGAAGCACAATGATTTACAGGGACTATAAAGAGTATTTTTTGTGTGGATGACCTAAAAAGAGATGATGATGAATATGTATCTTGATTCTTCGTTTGTTAGCATGTTAAATAAGATAAAAATAAGTATAATGGTATGTTACCACTATTACCCATACCGGAATGGAAATGGGAAAACAACATTATAGACTTTAAAATTAGACTTCCCAAAACATCCAATAGAAATTATTCTATTTGGGTTATATTTGGTAACCTTAAAAATTAGGCACACCTTATTTCTAATTCATAGGGTTTCGATATAGAACAAATTTCCGTGATATATTTAATGGAAGTTGTATGATTTCTTGGAGTACCAACTTCCAGTATATATTATTGGGATCCTTGGATTACCTTGATTTTCTAGAAAGTCTTCAACAGGCTCTAGATACAGAGTTATTTTTTTCAGTACTTATAGTCCTCAGTAAGATGGTCAGTCGGAGTGGAAAATTCAAACTCTCGAATACATGTTGAGAGCTTACTCTAAGGATTTCAAAAGTGGTTAGGATCAACATCTACCATTGGTGGAATTTTCTTACAACAATAGATTTCACAACAATGTTCAGATGGATCCTTATGAATCCCTATATGGATAGAAGTGAAGAACTCCATCTTTTCGGGATGAAGTTTGGAGAAAAAAGCTATGAGGACTTGATCTTGTTGATGAAATGGCAGAAAAGGTCAGATCTAATCAACAACACATAATACTAGCTTAGTGTTGAAAAAAATTTATGTTGAAACCTGAAGAAAAGATCTATAGTTTGATGTGGGTGATAAAGTGATTCTAGTAATATCTCCCTAGAAGAGAGTAATGAGATTTTGAAAGAATCGAAATTTGATCCCTATGTATAATGGTCCTTTTGAAATTATGGATCTTATTGGGAAGGTAGGTTATTCATTGATGCTACCACCAAATACATATAAAGTTCATGATGGGTTCCATGTATATCTCTTGAGAAATTATATACATGATCTTTCATATGTACTAAACTCAGATGTTATACCGTTGGAGCAAGATCATTCTTATAGAGAACAACCTATAGATATTATGGATCATAGTGAAAATGATTTACGAAACAAGTCCACTCACTTGGTTAAAGTTTTATAGTCTAACAACCAATTTTAATAATCTACATTGGAACATGATTAAATTTTTAGGGAGAGGTATCCTCATCTAATTTATTCCAACGGAGGATTTTTTTAAGGTGAAATATACTTTATGGGGGGTAGAATGCATCATCCATATGTTTTTATGAAATATTTTCTTTAAATAATTTTTATTCTTCAGTATCTTGAATTTCATGGAATCGTGAGTTTAAATGAACTACATGATTTTATATTATAAAATTACTGTTATATCTTAGCGATTAGGTTAGCGGGAATAAGTATAACTAAAATATGAAAATGCATTGTGAATTCTATAGTTATCGATTATTTTTCAAAAATTTAAATTATATATTAGTATTTTTGAGTGAATTTATATTTTTAATTAAATTAATTTTATATTTATGTTATATACTTAATACAATATTTTTTATATTCATGTAGTTGATATTTTAATCATAGGGCGTGAATAAACCCTATATGTTGTATAAAAACTTATAATTTTTTAAAAGGGTAATGTTATGCCATTGAATGGAGAACCCCATTTAAATTAAAAAATTGGAAAGTTATTAATTTTTATAATTCAACATAAACATTCTCTTTTAATGAGTGATATAAAAATTTAATTTTTATGAATTTCAAATATTTTTTGATAACATTCAATTTTTGATTAACAGTTAAAAAGACACTGAATTTTAAGTGAAAACAACTTTTTCCATCAAAATTATATATATGGTTAATTTATAATATTGAAGAGTTTTAAAGTATAAATAAAATATATTTTTATTATTCAATATAATATATGTCAATATCATTAATTTCAAATTGAATCCACATATAAAAATATTTCAATCTTATGAAAATTTTAGCTTTTACAACCCATTCTCTCTTTTCAATAAAGAGATTAATTTCAATTTAATTACTGGATCTTATGGGTTTTAATTTTTTTAAAATGGATTCCCTATTTTCAATTATTAGTTCCAGGTTATGTTAATAGGTTACTTTTATTTTTTGGCCTTATGAATAGTATATTTGGTAATTATTTTTCAAACCATAGTTAATGGTAAATCAGGTAATTAAAGGTAAAAATATTTTTAAACAATTACCTTAACATATGTTAAACTCATATTGGATGACTAAATTAGAATCTTATCATCATTGGTTCTAAATGGAATAATTTAATGGCCACTTTATCATGGATATGACATTAATTTAATTATAATCAATGAATGTGACAAAATCTCACACTTTTTTTATATAAGTACATAAATTTTAATATACAGATAACCCAGAGATAATATTTACTATAGATAGTATTTGGAAATCTAAAATAATTAAATACATCATAGAAATTTATTTATATTTTTCATAAAATAATTAATTACTATTAAGGATGACACAATAGTGACATGAAATTTTTTTTATTTATAGAAATATTAAATAAATGATTTTTAAAATATTAAAACATATATAAATTGAGTTAATTAAGGTTCTCCATGAAGTTTATCAATAACTATGTAATTTTTGGAGTATACTCAATTCTTTGGTTCTAATTTGTCTTATGTTTGGATTTTATTTAAAATCAAATAAATGAATTGTTTCAAAATTGACACTATTGATATTTTATAAAAAAATAACATTTCATTATATAATATAAAAATCATATAAATATTTAAAAATTATAGAGTTATAATTATAAGGTATAAAATTTCATAAAATATACATTTATGGTCAATTAATACCATATAATTAAATATTTATAACCATTAAATATTTAGAATTGTAGTACTATAATTTAAATTAAAAATATTAGTTACGGGTAAATAAAAATTATAAGATAAAAAATAAAATTAAAACATGTATAAAGTTTTTTTTGTGAGAGGAATTTGACCCATAATAATCTTATCTTCCAAATAATACACCTTGGAGACAATTTAAATTAAAAAATAATTTAAATTATTTTAATAGTTTTGGTTTTTCCAACGGATCCCCTACCCTCTCTTATAAATGTCCACCTCTTCTTCTCTTTTAATCACACATCTGAAGGCCTTTTTCTCAGAAACCCTAAACTTTTCCTCTCCTAGCATTCCTCACTTTATTATAGAGGCCACACATTGGGTATAAAACCATCCTAAGTAGGCCTTTTGTGAAAATCAAAAGAAGATACTCAAAAACAGGTATTTGTTTTATCCCCTCCTTCAAAAAAATTCTTATTCTACTTCATATTATTGTTTTTTTCCATAATAAATTATTAAATATAGTATATTTTAAATTTTTTAATGTTATTATATGTATGGTACAACCTTATACTTCTATTTATCCATCCTATGAATAACAATATCACCATGTGTGTGTACGTATGACATACCATTTTCAAACCGTGGTATAAATTTTTATTCAAAATTACATTATTTTGATGGGTATAATGATGATTATAATGGATTTTTTAATTATTATTAATAATTAATATAACCTCAAATTACATATCACTTAACCATTAAGTGAATGATATCGTCACTCGTGCATACGTACGACGTACAATATCTGTGGTGCGATGTGATTCATTCTAAATGATATTCATTAAACCACTATTATATACATTAATGGAATGAAATAAATTTATATATATTATACAAATATCATCATGTAAATGATATAACAATAACCTAAGAAGTGGATCTTGAACTTATAAAAAAACCTATATAAGAACATAAAGCTATTAATATCCATAAAACAAGTGACAATGAAATGTTACTAACATATGGATTATGATAATATAAAAATATATGATATCATAATAATTATTATTATTATATGATAAGTCTATAACATTATTCAAATCACTATGTAGGAGTTTTAGATACATATGAATGATATCTGACCTATGGAAAGGGATAAATTCACAATCTCATTATTATTTTAGATTGTTTATACATATGTATATACTGGGGTATATTTAGCATCCCAATACATGTCTACCAAATAAGTAATATTTTTTTATTCTTCAACATTTTTTTATATTCAATTTTACCCATTGGGAAGTTTTTATTAAATGGGATGAAAGGAATCATTTGGCATTTTCCGATAGGAGGTACTTTTTGACTTTAATAGAAAAATTATAAGGGGAATGTTTTTTAAATTATATAGAATAAATGTATTCTAATACTTTTATAACACCTTTTTTCCAAGAATATTACTTTAAAATATTTCATGTGTATATTCAATTAAAATCTTTTCTTTTAAAATTCCATTGAATTTTGAGAAAAAAAAACCTTTTTAAAGAAGAAAGGATATTTTACTTAAGAATTATTTTCATGTATTTTATCAAAATTAGTTTCCATCTAAGATGACATAGGGTTATGTTTTATCCATATTATTGCACTGATTTTATTGTGCTTATGATTGAATTAATTTTAATAAATTAATTTATTTCATATGTATTAAGATGGAATGATGTTTAAGAAACCCGTTTTTTGTTCATTGGGTTATGATATGATGAATGGTTTATATTTTTTGGCACATGTAAGAATGTTTTCATTACGATATGGGTTTGACCTATATCTCCCTCTAATTAATTTGGTAATGATTTATATCTAATGAGATATACATGACTGGAATGATAACGAAATTCAGTTCAGAAATACAGGGTTGGACCATCATGTAAACACGGTTCAGTAATGGAATTTGTTTTCTATGATGGTCGTGCCTATAATACATAGAGAATATGGAAATAATTTTCTATGATTATGTGTATTCCACAAATCATCTAGTCTTTTTTTAATTTTGGAATAATATCAATTAATTATTGTGATCTATTATCCCATGACATGATATCATGATCTTCCATTTGCAGAATAAGACTTCAAATTGGTATGTTCTGATGTGTTATGATTGTGATATGATTGATATTTTTCCTTGTTTACCCTTACTAAGCATTTGAGATCACCCTTTAATAAGTTTTATTTGTAGGTTAGGAATAAGTGTATTATGCATGATAAGTTTAAATGAAGTCGAGTTATGAAGAAATAAATGGGGGACAATGTAGATTTTTTATGAACCTGTTGTTTGTGTTCCCCAATTTCTAAAGAAACTATACATACGTTCCCATAATTGTTTAATTATATGCTTTCATGGATATAATTCAATTTTGATGTAATATCAATGTATGTAAAGTATGAGATTCTATAGAACAACTTAGTAGGCCATGACCAATGTTGTTTAAAATAATCAATTAAATATATTTTTATTAAGGTGTATAAAGAATAGCATGAAATCAATAAAGTAAATTGTTTAACATTATTTTGTAATACTTTATTTAACTGCATAAACCACCAAGTTCTTGGGGACATTGAAACCACTATACCTACTTAGGATTTTACAGAAGTCTAAATTTAATGTATCGAGCCCCTATGGTCAATTCCATTGTGAAACTTTAGTGTTTGAGGTGTTCTGGGGTGTCATAGTGACTCTATTCAAGTGTTTACAAAAAATTCTAGTTTTCTGACAGTATGTGGCATCAATGAGTGGAATCTATGACTCCTGTTAGTGACTCAATGTTGTTAGGTTGTGCCGGTGGGTTTCATTAGTGAATTAATATCGGTGAGTGACATTGGTGAGATGAATTGGTTCGTGGAGTCGATGTGTGGTGTCAGTGTGTGGAATTGGTCACTCATGTTGGTGAATTGATGTTGGTGGGTCACGTTGGTGAATTGATTTCAGAAGGTTCTGTTAGTGACTCGCTATTAGTGAGTGGAATTAGTGAGTAGATTTGGTAGGAGGTGTCGGTAAGTGTCATCGGTGCGTTGCATGATTTACTCGTGTTGGTGACTCCCATCACTGAATCACCTTGGTCACTCACCCAATTTTGATTCATTTCCATCATTTCCCAATTTTTCTAGTTTTCCCCCTCTTATGTTTCATTTGACTTAAATCGTGTATAAAAAAATTTGAATGTTTTTCATGTAATTTCATTGGATCTTAATTATATATTTATAACCTAATACTCCCAAGACCTCGAAACAGTCAAGCCACATGGTCTTGACCATGATCCAACATTAATAGACCTTGAAACAATTTCCTTCTGTTGATGTATGAACTAGACCTTCCAGATCAAAGGTCATATATTCCCTATTTCATCCATTTTTCTCTTAGTAATACCATATTCATTCTTCCCCATAGAGTCGAGTTTTTTATACGACATTAAAATCCAGTTTTTCATGGTGTCTTTCCTGCTGCTCGTGTACCCCATGTTTTGGTATTAGGAGGAATTGTTGATCACTTTTTACATGATGTAGGGATAACATTTTCTCTATTATATTTGTGTATCATGTGGGGTGGGTGTAATGATGTCTTACTGTGATTTTGGTTGAATCCAATTTAACGAATATACATAAAAAGGTGGGAAGATGATTATGTTGGTCATATTGTTTTATATGTTATCCTTGAACCGTGTTGTGAGTTGTAATGGTTATATTCTTTCTGAAAACCATGGTTGTTGGTTATCTCAGTTTGTGCACCAATATGGATTTGGACTACATTCTATTATTTTCATGTTGAAAGGAAATATATATATCCAATTTATTAACCAAATATATTGAGTTATATAAATGGATTCTCTTGGATCAAACATGTTCTATGATAACCTCTATTAAATCAAAGTGGAATTAAGGAATGGGTGTGTTAAATCTGAATACACATTTCCTTTTTTGTGTGCTTGTGTTCTATATGTGGATATTTTCTATCATGTGCTTCTTATGGGTTGTTTGGTTCTTCTTCTGAGAGATTTGATGTGTGTGTATGGTTTAAGGGTGTAATGTAATCTCAGGTTGATAGATAGATTGATTGTGGAATAGATGGGAAGAGGATGGGTAGTGGATCTATAGATTTGGATTGTGCTATGTTTATGATATTGGGTGTGGTTTTGTTATAAATAAGGGCTACCAAGTATGTTTGTGATGTGCTATATTGGAGGGTTATGTTTTGGGTTGGGGGGTTTTCCTCAGTTGGGTGGCATTACATTGAATAATTATAATTGTAGTGGTTTTCATGGGTGCTAAGTGGGGTGGAAGGGTGAAGTGTTTCATTTTAGCATTTTTTTCTTCCTATGTTTGTCTTGTTTGTGAGGTCGGTTGTTTGATGTGGCTATTAATTTCATTCGTAGGGATTGGATAATTGGTAAACGAATAATATCTCCAAAATAATTGGCTGTCATGAAGCTACCTTTTATCAAAATTTGAAGTGAGCATCATTCATCCTGATACATGCATTTAATGCTTGATATAATGGTGTTATTGTTATGTGGTGGTATTTTTCATGATAACCCATCAGTTGGGCTGAGTGCTTGGTACCTATATATATATACTTGTATTTTCTTGTGATTCTATATGCACCCCAACCTAGTTGAGCACTATGTGCCAGACCACCCTACTATTATGGGGGAGGGTTTCCATTCCCAACATCATGGTGGAAGGATGGATAGATTTTTATTGGCTCTTCCCTACTCCATATTCTAGGAATTATTATCCCAAGACTCTTTGGGAAATTTGTGGTGTGGTTTTGAGGCCTAGGTTTTTATAGGTGAGGTGGTTTGTTACCCATTTGTCTATGGGGTGAGATGTGTTGTGCTTTCCCAAGAGTCTTTGGGATGAGATGTGGTGGGTGGACCGTGTGTTTGTGGGAGTGATGAGATGTGGTATGTGGCCCAGTTGTCTGTGGGATATATGTGATATGGTAAGTGATCTAGGTGTTTTCGGGTGGGATGTGGTGAGTTTTGTTTTCTAGTTTTGTGGGACATGCTCTGAAGCCCAGGTCTTTGCGGGTGGGTTGTGACATGGGTATTATGGAAGAGTGCGGAAGCATCAACACGTTCATAATTAGGGAACAAGAAGTTAACTTGTGGGAAGTGGTGTGGAGTACCCTATAATCAATGTGCTTTCTATAATACTTTACATGGATTTCGTTTTTTGGTTATCATGCCTTTGTGAGGTTCGGGTGGCTAGTATACCTTGTTTTGTGCTATTAGTCTCTATTGTTTCTCATGGGGTTATTAGTATGCTTCTAAAATTGTGCACGAGAGAGTTTATTTCTCCCTACTAAGTGTATTTTTATTCCCACCCTATGTATATAAAGTTGTTTTTAGGTTTCTATAAGGATTGTGTAGAATGCACAGGACAATACTAGCCCAGATGGTGAGAGTAGTTGCGTCGCTACATGGTTTTATATTTGTTAAAAAACTAATAAAGATTTTTATTTGTGTTAGTATTCATTATGAACATTCATGTGGGATGTTTTTCCTTTTCCATTATATATATGTGTGTGTGTGTGTGTGTCTATATATGTCATTGTCACGACCCCGACCCCAGAAGACTGAAATCAGTGCCTGAAACATGGTGTGGAATTTTTTTTCATAAAAATAGGCTTACAAAAGAAAGAAATTGCACATCTTGACCCAATACAGAGGATCATCTCGGTTTAGGTTCTTGGAAAATCAGATGCTGCTTAAGTACATCCTTTGAAAACATAACAGGGCTTAGCTTCAACTTGGTGTCATCACAAAGAGTACTTAAGGCTTGAGCATAACTACTAAAAACCTGTAAAACATAAATTAAAACGTGGGGTGGGCATAAAAATGCCAAGTATAGGGTTTTAAATAATTTGGAGGAAATTCCTCCTTTTAAGAAAAAAACCTCCTTGAAAACAAATACAAAACACTTTATCAAGAGGAAGATATTGCATTTCAAGGCACACTATCAATATTTTCTAAGGCTACTTGAAAACATTTTTCCAAAAGACAATTTTCATAAAAGATAGTTATGCTTTCCTCAAAAACACGAATCAGAGTGCACATGTGGATTTAATAAATGAGATGTGAATAATTCATGACTTATCCAAGCCAACTCCTAAGGAATTGTCAAGAGTATAAGCATTCATATTTTGATTCATTAGTGCATAAAAAAGAGATTCATACGAATTTGAGATTAGATACTTTTCCCTTATGTAACCTTCCATTTGCACACTTGATTAGTCCTTAATATTTCACTTATTTCATCATAAAAGGTTCTTAATTAAGGATCCACAATCCCTTGGTTGATCATTTACTATTTCATAATGAGGGAGAGTATAATGTTGGACATTTTCAAGGCCTTGCGCCAAGACCGTACAGGTAAAAACCCAACATAATTGTGGTTAACTACCACACATAGTTGTGAACAAATCTAGCATCATGTTCATGCATCATTTCACTTAACTCACGAGACTTCATCACTTTACACAATGCATTAGAGCGTTGTATAATTCTGGGTGCACCCATCACAACATTTATAGTCCAATATATTCCACATATGTCTTATCATGGTCTCATATTCAAAGGGTCTTATACTTAGATTCTTATTTCATAATCATATATAAATACATGTTCCTAACATCAAAGTTTCATGCCAAAAAGAACCATACTTGTTGGATTCATTTTAAACGGTGTCATGTATGAACTAAAATAACATACTCATGCACATGTAATAAGAACTAGTACACATAAAATAATGGGTTGTCATAAGAAATAACAACTCTTGCATTTAAACCCTTAAAATTTTGGCCTTTCCTAAACCATGTTGATATGTTTTGGCTTTGAAATACTCATTTGATCCATGAAATGTTAATTGTTATATAAAATATTAAAACATAAACTTAAAAGACCAAAGGCATTTCTTGTGAAACAAATGAAATACAAAGCATGGATTATTTCTTATAAAGAGTTTATGAATAAAAGATATTTTTAAACATGTGAGATCATGAATTAATGTGCATTTATACTTGAACATGAAAAACCATCATACCAGTTACTTGAGAAACCGAATTCGAAATGCATATGTATTCATGTAAATTTGATAATTATGGAAAAATGTTTAAGTATACATAAAGTGTGTATTTAGGGATCTTCACAACCCAAAACAAGATTTTCAACTATTTATATCTTTATAAAAATGGTTTAAATTCAATAAGGATAGGTTTTGGGAAATCTCAATTATAATATATTTATATAACCATACATACCTGAATTGTAAATTAGGTTATACTAAAAAAGAAATCATGAGGAACTAGACCCTTGCATTTGTTTTATGTTTTGAAAACATCACTTAATAATTAAGGATTACCCTTCAAAGATCTTAACCCAAAATGGCTTGTTGTATACATATATATATGAATATACATACTTTTGTTTTGAAATTCTAAAATGGGTTGAGATGAAACCATATACATATACATATATCCGTGAGGTAAAGAAATTAGATAAGAAGGTTTTACATATAAAAATTGAAGCATGAAACCTATTACAAGTGTTGTGTACTCAAAACACATTTAGAAAATTCACAGTGAGTTAAGATTTAGAAAAAAAATGAAACGGTATTTATAAATATACATATAAACCCACATATACATAAGGATAAAAGAGTTTTACAAAATTTAAAACATAACAAGTTGACCCATTACATGACTTCGTGTGTGTAAGAAGGATGGGTAGGAAATGCTTGCACGTCCAGAAGAAGAAAACCAATGATTTAGGGTGCAAAAATATATGGTTTTTATAGTCGGTATTCATATATTTCATAACGTATCATAAATATAATATATAAACAAAGACTTAAAACTTGACTGAAATAAAACAATACAACATGTTTCTTAAAGATAGAGCTCAAAAAAACGGTGATTATAATACATATATATACAAATCTTATGAAAAACTATACTGAAACAAAAGAAAGTAAACTCAAAAATAAATAACATATAATAAAAGAGATCGGGGTGATCTTTTGGGTAGAAGTCAAGGTTGTGAGGCCATAAAATGGCGGGGAATATAAGATGGAGTAAAAGATAAAAAATAGAAGAAGGATAAAATACCAGTGGGTGGCCACTTGTTTGAGCCTGATGGAGAAGACAATGCGGAAGATAAAACTGGGGAAAACAGAGGGTTCAGATCGCTTGTGTCTTGATCAGGTGGCTGGGAGGATTCCATGGGGATTAAAATAAGAACGGTCGAGATTCGATCTTAAGTAAGATCAAAAGGATGAAGCAAGGAGTGGGATTTAAAAACCAAGTGAACGGTTGAAATTAGACTTCATGTAGATCGGACGGTTGATAGGAAGCATTGTAGCACTCTGCAGTCACGGAGGGTTAGAAGCGAGATTGGGATCAACGGCCCGGATCGCGCATGACGCGATCCAATGGCCCAGATCACGTTTCACCCAAAAACTCACTTCCAACATCAAAACGAGAAGACACACAGGGCTTCCTTATAAGCTCTAGGATTCGCTACACACTTCATAAATCAAAACACAGACGGAATGGGGGCCTTACTCACGGGTTATCGCTCCCCTGCAAGCCTCGGCCTACCTAAGCTCTACTGCGGCCTCACACTCACGGTGGCACACACGCTTCTGTTCTCCTGTGCGCCCTTTGGGGTGCCCATGTCCAATCTCAGCTGGCCTTTTCTAGGGATTAGGTCTAGGCCAATCCACCTAGTGTGTGCCACCTCCCTCGGCCTAGCTGTAAAGGGCTGGACAATTGAGTATAATTTTTTTATTAACCCAACCTTCAAAATAACAAACTAAAAAAATACAAAATCTTCACTTTTATAAAATTTGATTTATTCATAACTTTTGATGTTTAAAAATACACAAATCAAACTACATAACTTTTTATTAATGAAATTATTCATAAAAAATTTGTTTTCAAATTCAAAACACATACTTTCATCAAATTATGGTGGACTTATGTGCCAAAATGTTATGGTTTCAAAATTCATGTTTCCAAAGATGACCTCAATTAAATATGTTCAACAGTAAGATTTTAAAGCACTCAATTACTTAAAACATGCAAAGGTGATTTGTCACATAGAATAATCATTAAAAATTAAGTTCAAAAGAATGAAATATTTATAATTGTCATACAGGTGATCAATTTACAAAACCAGAATGTCTAAATATTTTGAAAAATTAAAGAAAAGTTCTTGAATTATGTTTTGAAATCATAACATATAAATAAGAGCTAATTAATTTAATGTATATTTGACATACTTGAAAATTTTCAATATTCATAGTAAATTAAACAACATTACCCGATGGCTATAATTATAGCCATTTTAAACACAATAGTTACTCAAATGGAAATGGTCGAATTTAGGTCTTATAAATACGTGACAAGGGTATTCCAACTTCAAACACCAAGACACAGAAGATGGTGCTCTTTGTCCCCCTAACACTTAGTACGATTTTTGTAGTTATGGCTTTAATGTTCTTATTTTTGGCAGATCTGAAAGAGACCCACTACTTCCTTAGAATGTTTGTGGTGATGTGGGGTCTACCGGTGATCTTGATTGGCCTACTTGTAGTGATTTTTGGTTAGTTATGGTCCTTACACCTTGTTTCCATGTATCCAATTCCAATGTTTTCAATGAATAACAAGTTTTGTGTTTTATTTTGTGGGAATTGCTTATATAAAAAGGAAATTAAGCTAAGAGTAATAATTAAATCTATTAATACTATAGAAATTATGTTCGGGGTGTCACATTATCCCCTAATTCAAATAATTGTGCACTCTTAATTCTTTTACACCCATAAGCAACTACCCAAAAAAATATAGATACTTTATGCTCAAGGATCCCTCCTCAAGGTCCACCATTTCGGATAATCCACTTATGTTTCCAAGTAGATTCCCATATTAGTTCCAAGTTCCTCGATCTCCTTGGCCCATATACACCATGAGTAGATTTGGGTAATCATATGCATAAAACATTCAGTCTTCCAAAGAGTGGCATGAAAGGTGTAGAGGTTAGAGATTTTGGAGTGATATACTTCTCTATAAATCTCTTGGACCACCTCTCATTTGAACACTAAAAATTCAGGAAGCATACCATACATACAGAAACTCAGGACCTAGAACATATTGGTTGCTTGGGTGTCGCCCTCTAAGGCTACTTCCTGAAAATTCTCCAGTGCTAGGTGGTTCTTGGAAAAGGTTAAGTAAAGAAAGATACATTCATGGTTCTCTCCTCTCTTCCTATACTATGCTAGTTGTGAAGTTGCTATGCGGCGATAAACATGACCATTTCCCTGGTAGGTTTGAAGGATGTTCAGGCTATGGGATACTTTATAAATACTTTTGCAAGACAAGTGTAGGCTGGAAAAAGAGTAATAGTATTCTAAACATGTCTTGGTGATTATGGATTCTGGAAATTCAGTATGAAGTGATAAAAGGTTGATCGCTGAAATCATGTTTTCCATCTGAAAAGCAAGAGACATGATTTACTAAGTAAATAATAACTAGATTACAATAGAGACATTACTTTTGTAGAAGCATAACAAGATACCAACACATAAAACATAACATTATTCATTTAGAAATGTTCATAAACTCTAGGTGTTATATAATCATGGTGATGTCTTTTCACAGGTACTATAGGTGTTAGGGATTTTTTGGGTTCCTAATTAAAAGAATCCCTAAGGCAGTTCCAAATGTTTTGACCTCTTGGGTCCAAATGAAACACGGGAAACTAGGATCAAACACATGTGGACATATATGGATCAGGGTGAGGAAGTCATGATGTGTATGAAGTTGGGTAACATCGGCATGAACTATATGTCGATAGTATAAATAAGTAGGCTCGTCCTTGAGATCTTCAAAGTCCATAACATGACCACGGAGACAGTATGTCAAAATTTGTCAAAGGTATGCTACTCGGAGGTCACCCCCTTGTGCAGCCTCTTCGAAGTCCTCTCGAGATAAAGCTTTATTAGATATGGTAAAACAAATTAAACAAACCCTTGATGTATTTTTCTTTCTGTTCATAGAAAAGAAATTTGGCATGCAGCATAAAAATATAGTTGAGGCCTGCTCCTCGGTGATGTTGGAGTACACAAGGAGAAGTGGACACACTGTAGAGGGTTTTGCATGACAGATAGATATTTTCAAATATCTCATAGTTTTTCGCACATTCCCTTCCCACTATAGTCTCTAATACTTATGTTGGAAGAGTCACAATGTGTGATTCATCAGCCATATGAAATATTGAGAAGTATATTTCTTAGTATGATGAAATTAATTAATTTATAGTTTCTCTAATTTTCCAGAGTTTTCCAAAACTGATCCTTTAATACCAACTGTTACGACCCCGACCCTAGAAGACTGAAATTAGTGTCTAAAACATGGTGTGCAATTTTTTCATAAAAAGAATGCTTATAAAAGATAAAAATTTCACATCTAGTCACAATACAGAGGATCATCTCAATTTAGGTTCTTGGAAAATCATATGTTGCTGAAGTACTTCCTTTAAAAACATAACAGTGCTAAGATTCAACTTGGTGTCGTCACAAAGAGTACATAAGCCATGAGAACAACTACTAAAAACCTGTAAAACATAAATATAAATGTGGGGTGAGCATAAAAATTCCCAGTAATGGGTTTTAAAACTTTTGGAGGAAATTACTCATTTTAAGAAAAACAACCTCCTTGAAAACAAATATAATATATTTTCTCAATAGGAAGATATTGCAGTTTAAGGCACACTATCAATATTTTCTGAGGTTACTTGCAGACCTTTTTTCAAAAGACCATTTTCATAAAATATAGTTGTGATTTCTAAAAAACATTAATTAGAGTGTGCATGTGGATATAATAAATCAGATTTGAATAATTCATGACTTATCCAAGCCAACTCCTAAAGCATTGTCAAGAGTATAAGCATAAATATTATGATTCATTAGTGCATAAAAAGAGATTCATATTACTTTAACATTAGATACTTCTCCCTTGTGTAACCTTCCATTTTCACACTTGATTAGGCCTTAATATTTCACTTCTTTCATCATAAAATCTTTTTAATTAAGGATCCACAATCTCTTGATTGATCATTTACTATTTCATAATGAGGGAATGTATAATGCTGGAATTTTTCAAGGCCTTGCACTAAGACCATACAGGTAAAAACCCAACATAATTTTGGTTAAGTACCACATATTATTGTTAACAATTCTAGCATCATGTGCACGCATCATTTCACTTAACTCGTGATACTTCATCACTCTACACAATGCATTAGAGCACTATATAATTCTGGGCACACCCATCACATCATTTCAAGTCCAATACATTCCCCATATGTCTTAGCATGGTTTCATATTCATAGTGTCTTATACTTACATTATTATTCCATAATAATTTTTACATACATGTCCATAACAACAAATGTTAATGCCAAAAAGAAGCAACCTTGTTAGATTCATATTAAAAGGTGACATGTATGAACTAAAATAATATACTCATGCACATGTAATAAGAACTGGTACACATAAAATAACGGTTTTCATAAGAAATAAGAACACTTTCATTTAAAACATTAATAATGTGGCCTTTCCTAAACCATGTTGATATGTTTTGGCTATGAAAAACTCATTTGGTCAATGAAATGTTAATTTTTATATAAATGATTAAAACATAAACTTAAAAGACCAAACCCATTTCTTGTGAAACAATTGAAATACAGATAATGGATTATTGCCTATAAAGTATTTATGTATAAAAGAAATATTTAAACATGTGAGCTCATGCATGAATGTACATTTATACTTGAACATGAAAAACCATCATACCAATTACTTGAGAAACTGAATTCGAAATGCATGTGTATTCATGAAAAATTAATAATTATGGAAAAAAATTTATGTATACATAAACTGTGTATTTGGGGATATGCACAACCAAAAAAAAATATTTGCAACTGTTTCTATATTCATAACCATTGTTTAAATCAGATAAGGATAGGTTTTGTGAAATCTCAGTTGTAATATATTTATATAACCATACATACCTGAATTGTAAATAAGGGTATACTTAAAAAATAAAACATGAGGAATTAGACCCCTTGCATGTATTTTATGTTTTGAAAACATCACATAAAAATGCAGGGTCACCCTTCAAAGATCATAACTCAAAATGTCTTATTGTATACATATATAGATATGAATATACATACTTTTGTTTTGAAATTCTAATACTGGTTGAGATGAAACCATATACATATACATATATCCATGAGGTAATGAAATTAGATAAGAAGGGTTTACATATAAAAATTGAAGCATGAAACCACTTGCAGGTGTTGTGTACTCAAAACACATTTAGAAAATTCATCGTGATTTATGATTTAGAAAACAAATTAAATGGTATATATATATACATATAAACCTGCATATAAATAAGGATAAAAGAGTTTTAAAAAAGTTAAAACATAACAAGTTGATCCCTTACCTAACTTCAGGTGTGCAAAAAGAATGGGATGGAAATTTTTGCACGTCCAGAGCAAGAAAACTAATGATTTCGGGTGAAAAAATAAAGGGTTTTGATATGAGGTATTCATATATTTTATAATGTATTATAAATATACTATATATACAAAGACTTAAAACATGACCAAAATAAAACAATTCAACATGTTTCTTAAAGAGAGAGCTCAAGAAAAACAAACGGTGATTATAATACTTACTTATAAGCTTATGAAAAAATATACTGAAACAAATTAATGTAAAATCAAAAATAAATAATGTAGAATAAAAGAGATCAGGGAGATCTTTCCTATAGAAGTCAAGTTCATGATGCCATAAAATAACAGGGAATACAAGATGGAGGAGAAGATAAAAAAAGAAGAAGGAGAAAATACCAGTGGGAGGCCACTGGTATGAACATGATGGGGAAGACAATGTGGTAAAGAAAACCGGGGAAAACGGAGGGTTCATATCTCTTGTGTCCTGATCGGGCGGCTGGGAGGATTCATTGGGGTTTAAAGAATGAATGGTTAAGATTGGATCTTAAATAAGATCGGATGGATGAGGCAAGGCGTGGGACTTAAAAATCGAGTGAACGGCTATGATTAGACTTCATGTAGATCAGAAGGTCGATAGGAAGCATTGTAGCGCTTTGGGGTCATGGAGGGTTAGAAGTGAGATCGGGATCAACGGCCTGGATTGTGCACGACACGATCCAACACCCTAGATCGTGGTTTTCCCATAAATTCACTTCCCGCATAGAAACAGGAAGACATGCGGGGCTTCCTTATAAGCCCGAGGCATCGCTACATTCTTCAGAAATCACAGCACACACAGAACTGGGTCCTTACACACGGGCTCCCGCTCCCCCGTAGGCCTCGCCCTACCTAATCTCTATCGCATCCTCACGCCTTCGATGGTTCATGCGCTCTTGTTCTCTCGTGTGCCCTATGGGGTGCCCATGCCCAAGGTCGGCTGGCCTATGCTAGGGCTGAGGGTTAGGATCGTCCACCTAGTGTGCGCCGCCTCCCTTGGTCCAGCTGTAAAGGGATAGCCAATTGAGTATAATTTTTTTATTAACCCAACCTTAAAAATAACAAACTAAAAAAACATAAAATCCATAATTTTATAAAATTTGATTTATTCATAACTTTTGAAGTTTAAAAAAACACAAACCAAACTACATAACTTTTTATTAGTGAAAATATTCATAAAAAATGTTTTCAAATTAATAACACTTACTTTCTTTGAATTATAGTGGACTTATGTGCCAAAATGTTACGATTTCAAAATTCATGTTTCCAAAGATGAGCTCAATTAAATATGTTCAATAGTAGGATTTTAAAGCACTCAATTAAATTAAACATTTCAAGGTGATTTTACACATATAAAAATCATTACAAATTAATTTCAAAAGAATGAAATATTTATAATTATCATATTGGTGATCAATTTACAAAACTAGACTTTCTAAATATTTTGAAACATTAAAGAAAAGTTATTTAATTAAGTTTTGAAATCATAAAATATAAATAATAGTTAATGACTTTAACATAAATTTCAAATACTTCAAAATCTTCACTATTCATAGTCAATTAAACCACAATACCTGATCACTATAATTATAGTTGTTGTAAACACAACGGTTACTCAAATGGAAACAGTCAAATTTTAGGTCTTATAAATACGCGATTAGGGTATTCCATCTTCAAACACCGAGACACGGAAGATGGTTCTCTTCATCCCCCTGATGCTTATTGCGATTGTTGCGGTTCTGGTTGTAATTTTCTTAGTCGTGGTAGAACCGAAGGAGATCCACTACTTCCTTGGCATGTTTGTGGTGATGTGGGGTCTACTGGTGATCGTGATTAGCCTACTTGTTATAATGTTTGGTTAGTTATGGTCATTAGACCATGTTTCCATGTATCCATTTCCAGTGTTTTGAATGAATACCATGTTTTGTGTATTATTTTGTAGTAATTTATTATATAAAAAGTAAATTAATCCAAGATTAATAATTAAAACTATTATTACAACAGAAATTAAGTTCGGGGTATCACTGTCATTGAGTATTTTAATGTTGATACATCTTATATTCCAATATTGGTTACTATAGGAATGGTAATGCCTTTCATTTTGTGAGACATGTATTGTATTGGTGCTAGTCACCACCCTGGGGTCTACTAGATGCAGGACTCGGGGTCCATTATCTCTCTTTCTCCATTTCCAGCTCAGGAGGGGAATATTTAGAGGGTGGGGGTCAAGAAAGAATGGTATTAGAGTGATATTTATATATTTGGGGGATTTTGGAGTTAAGAAAGTTGGTGATTTTATGGGTTGGTAAGAAAACATTTTTAGGTGACCTTGGTACATGACATAATCTAGGGAACACCAACTTGGACACGAGATATTAGGGCCCATCAGGATCTGATGAAATCACTATTCACTTACTAAATGACTAATTGAGGAATCACTATTTCTAGTGTAAAGACTGAAGGAGAAGTAATTGAATCGAGATGATTTTTTTCTTTGAATTGGGAGTTTCTAGGATTTAAAATAAATAATTAATTAAAATGAATCTTAAGAAAATTCATACTATTCTGGATTAGGAGTTTTATTTTTATAATTTTCAGTTTTTTAACTAAGTTGACGTCTATGTGTTGTGTAGTAAGATGAGAAATAGCAGGCTGATCCAACTGATAGATAGTGGGTTGATCATGTAGAGGAGGATGATCAATGGAATACTACGATATGTTCTTTCCAATAGTAGGGTCTTGGAAAGTATGAGGGTAGTATTTTAGATAAGGAGATGGAGAGAATGCTCGAGGATTTTATGATCCCCTATAGTCTTTTATGGAATTAAAAGGAGTACCTAGTTTTTTTTTGTAGTAATCCAGAAGTGGGGAGTTGTACTCTAGTGGTTGATGTCATACCTATGGGAGAGAAAGGTGGTTCATGTTTTGTGGGATGATTTTTAGATGGAGTTTTGAGCAAAATTACTTTTTTCCACCCTAAAAGCTAAGAAAATGTAGTAGTTACTCTCCCTAGAGAATGGTATTATGTCAGTACGAGATATGGGGATCATGTTCAAGTATGTCTTTCATCTTTCTCTAAATCTTCTTCCAAATGAGGAGTCTTGTGTGAGACGTCTAGAGGTCTTAGCCCATCTCTCTAGTCTGCAGTTACTCCCTTCACCTTTCTGACGTGCATGGAGGTCTAGAAGAAGGTATATGTAGTTGGGAGGATGCATTGATGAAGAGGTTTATCGTGAGAAGGGGGACAACATAGTACATCCAGAGGAAAGGTTTCCAACAGTACGTCTCAAGAGCCAGGGCCTTCCTAGACTCGACCGGTAGGGAGACGACCACAGTAGTTTCTAATTTAAACTTTTTCTATGTGATATTTATGTGAACATGGGGAATTTTATTTTGTGGAGTTTTTTTACACCATTAGATTCAGTTATCAGTGGATGTTTGATCTCGGTTTGGTGGAGGTGGGTAGGTTCAATGCCCGCCTCAGCATTAGATGCCAATGATGCCATTTCAGAAGCTGGGACAACATGCTCATTCTTCATTAATGGTTGTTGGGGAGCATAGAGGATGACATCAGGGTGTTCCTCGGGGACCTTGTCCAAGTCATGGTTGAGGATTCGGTCATCAATATAGGTTCTATGGAGGTAGTTGTGTTCTGTTACACACCATAGATGAAGCAGTTCCAGTAGGTACAGAGATCATTTGAGGTACGATTAGCTAGTTTAGTACTCTTATTTTCACCTTATTTGATTCATGAGATTCAAACTTATTTGTTTCACACATTATATCCCATTATCAAGGAATATACAGAGAGAGAATTTACATTCCCCTTTTGTTGAGTACACCAGTTGGAGTCTATACTAGCCAATTCAATGTGCGTCGGGGATGTGGACTGAGGATGGGACTCCATCTGTCCTATAGGGATTTTTTCCTGTTGTAGACACAATAGTATGATGATATACTAGGAATTTATTGGTTGTACTCTATGAATTATTTTATCAAATACTTTCATAGAATATTATTGTTTTCATCTGTGGATGGACAACGTGTGGCATTCGTTGGTTAGCGGAGTTGTTTGATGGGAAGTCGGCTTGTGGATCATCTTATTTCTTTTTTGGGAAATATGTTACTGGAATTAGATGATGTTTAGATAGTGGGGGTTCTAAATTTTTTTGGGGAGTTCTTGTATGTTTTTACAATGGATTTTGTGTCTCTACCCCCATCAACATAACATTGAGTTCGCGATATACATTATGCACGGTGCTTCTTTGATTTCAATTGGTCCTTATTGGATGACACCTTCTGAGTTGTGAGACCTGAGGATTCAGATTGATGACTTGATGAATAGGGTATTTATCTATATCAGTGTGTATCTGTGGGGTGCTCCTATGTGGTTCATGAAGTAGGTGGATGGTGGTATAAGGTTGTTTATAGAATATCAATGGTTGAAATATGTAATGGTAAAGAACTTCTACACTCTCCCAAGGATATATGATTTTTCGACCAAATTAGGGGACCATATTGGTTCTCTAAGATCAATATATTCTCTAGATATCATCAGTTTATGGTTAAGGAGAATGATATCCGGAAGAATGCTTTCAGGTTTAGTTTTGGGGACATTTATTTTGTGGTTGTGTCATTTGATGTTACTAACACACTATCCATGTTCAAGGTGCATATGAACTTTGTTTTCTATGAGTTCCTAGATTGGTTCATCGTCATTTTCTTCATTGAAATCATTATCTACATACGTTCATAGTAGGATAAAGAAAAGATTCTCAAGACTATCCAGGATGTCCTTAGATTCCACCAACTCTATGGGATGTTTTCCAACTACATGTTATGGACAAGAGAGATACACCACCTTGGGTTTGTGGTGTCTCAGTATAGTGTAGTATTGGACACATAAAAGTTCGAGGCCATTGTTTCTTAGGAAGTACCCAAGAATTCCACGTTAACAATTTTATATGTCTTGCGGGATATTACCAAATATTTTTTTTCAGATTTATCGTGATTTGTACCTCCACTTATAGCCTCAAATAGAAGATTCACAGGTTTTTTGTGGAGCGAGCAGTGCTAAGAATATTTTAGCTACATGAAGGTGAAGTCAGTAGGTGCTCTATTTCTCTGGTTTCCATAAGAAGTGGATATTTTTTAGGTTTTTTCAAATGATTCCCATCATGGCATGTGGTGTGTGCTAATGCAACAATGAGGTGTGGGGTATTATTGGTCTAGGAAGTTACATCCCCATGAACTTAACAATTCCACCCATGATCTAGAGATATCAATGGTTGTTTTTTCACTAATTTTGTAGTGAAATTACCTAATTGTGGAGCGCATTGTGTTCTTCACATATCACAAGATCATGAGGTATATCTATTCCCAATTATATTTGATCATGCGAAAATGATGGTGGATGGATTTAATCTAGGATTTCAATTTCAAGATCTCTTACACCTTAGGAAAAGGTAATGTTGTGGCCAATGCACTGAGAAGTATGTCACAAAATATGGTAGTTCAGGAATTTGTGGGTTCTTGGAAGGCAATGGAGGAGTTGGAATTAATCCACCTAGATAAAAAAACATATAGTAGAAATGTTCGTCTATTTCAGATGATGGTGAAATCTTATTTGATGATGCCAGTGGAGGATTCTCAATGGGGTGACTTGTAGGTAGAGGATATGTGTTATCATGGTGACCATTATGATGCCCTGTAATGATGGTTGAAGGATATCCAGAATCAGATATTGTTCTGTGGATGGTTTTTTGTTCTATTTATTATGTGTGAGGGATCCCTCCATGAGTTTCACAGATCACCCTTAGAGGTACACCCTAGAGTTTCCAAGATTTACCAGTTCCTGAGAGATCATATTTTGTGGATTTGGATGAAACGAGTGGTGGTGGAGTTTGTTGAAAAAATACATGGTGTTCTAGCACCTTAAGGCCAATCACCATACTCCCAGTGGCCTATTGTATCCCTTATATGTCAAAGAGTAGAAGTGGACTGACATCTCGATGGATTTCGTCATAGTATTACCTAGGGCTCAGGGAGGAAGTGATGAAATATGGGTAATAGTAGATTAGATGAAAAAATCGTCTCACTTCATAACTACTAATGAGTCGGGCATAGTGGATGCATTATCATAGAGTTATATGGATGAGTAAGCATGGCTGCATTGAGTTTCCAGATCTATTGTATTAGGTAGGGATACATGTTTTACCTCACGAGTTTATAGGGGATTACAGCATGATTTTGACCCTCAGTTAAACCTCAACACTTCTTTCCACCCTCATACAGATGGGTAGACAGAACAGACAATCCAAACATTGGAGTACAATCTATGATCTTTAGTCATGGACTTTAGAGGATCTAGGGAATGACAATTTCCAAAGGAAGTGTTTTCTTAAAATAACATCTATCACTTTTCCATTTTCATGGATCTTTTTTAATATTTTAATAGGAGAAAGAATTGATCCACATTGTGCTAGACATTATTTGGGGAGATATCTATTCTTGGTTCCAAGGAAGTGTAGAGCATGACAGAGAAGGTCAAACATTTTTTTGAGAAGATTAAGCAAGGGTAGGATAATCAGAATCCATATGCCAATCATAGGTGGATTCCCTTGTATTTCAAGTATGGTGACCATGTGTTCTTGATGGTTTCACCTATATGTGGGAAGTGGAGGTTTGGAAGAGTGAGTAATCCTTCTCTGAGGTTCATCGGACCCTTAGAGGTGTTTGGGAGTGTTCGCAAGGTGCCATACCAGTTTCCACTACCACCATAGTTAGAGAAGGTCCACAATGTCTTTCAAGTCTCTCAACTTCATCGATATATTCATGATGACTCCAAAGTCATTTAATTGAGAGAGGTTGATATTGAAGATGTTTTTACAATCATGGAGGGTCTAGTAGAGGTCTGGGATCATTGGAAGATGGTGGTGTGTGGATGGTTCATTTCCTTGGTTTGTGTGTTGTGGAGGCATGTTGTCATCGGAGATAGTACCTAGGAACAAGAGGTGTATATGGGTGCCCAGTACCCATAGTTGATTTGAGTTATGGCTTGTTATTTTATTCCTTGTAATGTGAAGTTTGGACCATGTTTGTTATGATATGTGTTGTTTCTTTGTTCTATAATCTGTGATAATGTCCTGACATGTGAAAAAGGGAAGACCATATTCATAATCGAGATATAATAATTGAGATGTGATTAAACCTGTATGGACGAGTCAACATTGCTCAAAGTGCATAGTATCATGACATAGAGGAATGAATTCCCTATGTTATGTGTATGGGTTGTTGGTTCATGGTTGGGGTATCTTATGGTTGATTAGGTTAACAAATGTTATAGGAGGTGTTCATGGATTTTAAGGTTTCACTCCATCTTTCGAACGACACAAGGTGGTTTATCATTGAACATTGATATCGGTATTAGTGTTTCATGTGCATAATGTTCCATGAGAGGTGTATCAAGAGGAGGTTGTTTGTACCACTATTTCTTTGGGGTTTGGTTTTTAATTCGTAAGGGAGACCATAGTTTGATAAGTATCTGATGTAATTGAACAACCCCCTCTGGTCCATTACATTGTGAAAATCCAGTGTTTTAGGTGTTCTTGGGAGTCCAAATGACTCAGTTCAATAGTTTTCAAAAAAAAAATAGTTTTCTGATAGTTGGTGTCCTAGGTAGGTGGTGTCGGTGAGTGGCATCCGGGACTCACGTCGGTGACTTGATGTTGGTGGTTGCGTCAGTTGGTAACATTGGGGACTCAATATCAGTGAGTGGTGTCAATGAGTGGAATAGATAGGTGGCATCAGTGAGTGCAGTCAGTGCATGGAATTGGGGTGTCACGTTGGTGACTCGGTATCGGTAGGTTGCCTAAATGACTCACCAAATGGTGAGTCATTTCTAGATTTTCCCAGTTCCTCCAGCTTCACCCCTCTTACATTTTATTTGATGTAAATAAATTTTTAAAACATATTTGAATGTTTTTGAAGGATTTTAAAATTATATTAATTAGATGTTTAATATTCTAACACTCTCAAGTCCTAGAAATAATCAAGCCTCGTGGTCTTGACCCCGATCCAACTTTAATGAACCATGAATTTGTTTCCTTCTGTTAATATAGGATATGGACCTCCAAGAGTCTAGCTATTCCCTTTGCTATGTGTTTTAGTTTTATCTTTTTGCACCAAGAGACTTTATTCCCCATGAAGTTGTGTGTTGAGTGGTGGCCTTTGAATCCAGTTTTCCTTGGAGTCTTTCTGCTGCTTCCCCACCACCTATTCTGGTGCAAGGATAATATTTTGATCTTATGTTCCTTAGGAAAGGGTTCCCTTGATCTCTATTTTATTTTTGTGTCATGTGGGGTGGGTGTAATGATATATTCTTGTGAATTCATTTAATCAAACTAAATTAAAATAAATAAAGTGGTTGGAAGATGATGATAATTATTGTATTTCATTATATGTTATCCTAGAACCATGTTGTTAGTTGTATTGTTTGTAAACCTTCCAAAAATAATTTCCATTGCTGGTCTCTATTTCTTCACCTATATGGATTGTGGTTATTGTTTTATTTTCATGTTGAATAGATGTATATTTTTAATTAATTAATCATGTTGATTCAGTTAAATAAGTGGAAAGCCCATGATGGAACTTGTTCTATGTTACCCACTATTTTATCAATGTGTACTTTAAGAATGAGTGTGTTACATCTGAATACACTTTTTCTTGTTTGGTGTGGTTGTCTACTGTGTGTGGATCATTTCTATATTATGCTTTGTACAGTTTGTGTGGTGCTTCTATTGTGAGTACGATGGTGTGTGCGGATGTTTTAAGGGTCTAATGGAATATAATCTTGATTTATTGATTTATTTTAGAATAGATGGGTAGAGGTTGGGCAGTGGGGATACAGATTCAGGTTTGTCAATGTTTATGTTACTAGGTTTGGTGTTATTATGAAGTGGGGATTCTGAGTATGGTTATGACATGATATTTTGGAGGTTAATGTCTTGGGTTAGGGGGGTTTCATAGTTTGTGTGGAATTTCATTTAATAATGATAATAGAAGTGGTTGATAGGGGTGCTATGTGGAGGGGAAGAGTGATGTGGGGTATTTTATCCAAGTTTCCATTCTCTGTTTGGATTGGTTGTGTGGAAGGTTTTGTGTTTTGGTTGTTAGTTTCTCAAGTAGGGATAGAATAACTGTTAAATTATTATTATCATCAAAAATAATTTGGTGTCAACTAGATTTATTTTATCCACTTTGTAAGTGACCTTCGTTCATCCCGAAATGTGCATTCAAAGTTAGCAACAAAGGTGTAAGTGTAATGGGGTGGTTTTTTTTCTTGAGAGCCCATAAGTTGGGCTACATGTTTGGTATATATATATATATACTTGTACATTCTTGTGATTATATATACACACCACCCTATTTGAGGACTATGTGTTTAACACCACCCCTATTATGGGGGGTTTCCTTTCCCAACATTTTGGTGGGAGGATGGATGGATGGTTATTGGATCTTACAAGCTCCCTGTTCTAGGAATCTGTGTCCCAAGACTCATCTTACAGGTTGTGGTATGGTTGTGAGTCTGAGGATTCTATGGGTGAGGTAGTTTGTTTCCCATGTGTCTACTAGATGAGATGTGTTGTGCTCTCCTAAGAGTCTTTTGGATGAGATGTATTGTGTGGGCCTGGTGTCTGCAGAGAAGATGAGATGTGGTATGTGTCCTAGGTGACTTTGGGTGAGATATGATGTTGTATATGGAACATGTGTGTATAGTAAATATGTTGTGATATTTGTTTTGACAATTTATAGGATTATCTTTGAGGCCTAGGTGTGCGGGCAGGTTGGGACATGGTGCTCGTGGAAGAGTGTGGAAACATCATGACGTTCGTTGTTATGGAATGAGTAGTTAACCAGTGGAACATTTTGTGGGGTACCCTATCATCAATGTGCTTACTATATTACTTTATTGGACTTGCATTATTTGGTGAGCATTCCTTTGGTGAGTTTGGTGTGGCATGAATACCTTGTTAGGTGGTTTTAGTTTCTCCTGTTTCTCATGGGTGCAGTATAATTCTTCTCTACTTATGCATGAGATAATTTGGATTTCCCATATGAGTGTACTAGCACTACATAATATTTCTCTTTTTCCAATGGGGACTTATATGTTGGTAAAAGTTTATTTTCTGTTGGTAAAATGTTTTACCAACATATATGTCCATTTCACTAAACTGTTGGTAAAAACATTTTCGCTAAATGTTTTTGTGATAGAGAATATAATTATACTGCAATTATAATTATACCAACAGATAATATATATGTTCGTTAATGTGTTTAGAAATATGTTATGGTTAAAATTTATCTTTCGGTTATAAGATTTCTAATATATAATATAAATTTGATAATAAATTATATTTAAATAAAAAATGTAAATATTTATTACTCAAAAAAATTTGTATTATATTTATTATTTTATCATATATAATATATAGGTTTTAATTATTAATCTGAGAAATATTTGGCACATGTTCAAACATAGAAAAAACAATAATTATATTAATAATGAAATATTTTATAAAATGTGATGGATCCCCTAATCTCCCAATCCACCCCCACTAGATCCCTCAATAGGATCCAAACCCCCTCCTTGTGACCCATCCATGCCATCTAGTCAGCACCATCTTCAGCTCCCTAACCATGTCAGCTGCCCATGCAATCCATCTAGCCACCTCTAACTCTAGTGACCAGCTCCAGATAATAGTAGGTTTAACTTAATAGAGTATTTTTTGGTGGTCTCATCAACATCCTATTCCACCGCCATACTAGAAGGCCCAATATTATTGTCATACTCCCCTAGATTCTGTCCATGTTCTTCCAACATAAACATACATCAATAATAATTCTAAATAAAATCACTACATCACAAACATGTAACCAAAAAAACACAGACAAAAAAATAGAAACTCAAGTAGTACATCAAGATGTACATTCAAAACAAAAATTCAACATGTTCAAAAAAAATATAATGCCAAGCTGAATCTTATAATCCTCTAGAATCAATCCATTTTCTTCTAAAATCTTTTGTCATTGTAGGGATTTACACAACAAATCTATTTCTCCCATTCTCCAAGAAACATTACATTCACACATTCCAACTATAGACATCAATATACCAATGTTATATCATCATTCAATCCTAATCCAATTTCATTTGATTAAAATTCTATTTGATTTTGTGAAAGAAAGTCTTCCATTTTTATAAGTGTTGCAATACCTGCAAGTGAAACTGACTCTCCCAAAATAGAGACACATTTTACAATATCAATTATTTTTTACAAGGAAAAATGTGTTAAAAACCAATTGACAGATAAAAAAATAGTCGATACTTAAGGAATACAATGCTAACCAAGAAAAGTTCGGTGAACTTGAGCTTGAAAAATTCCTATTCTGAGAGACCATAACACTGCTATAGAATCACTAAAAACCCACAAAAAGAACAACATTTTGGACCTCCATTATCATCTACCATCATATTATTCACAAGATAATGAAAAACACTTCCACCATCTATCTTCATAGCATTATATCATTAATAAATTACTAAAACATCGAGATAAATAGTTACAAAAATACAATCAACATTCTCAAAAACTCACATCACACCTCTCTTAATAGATTAAAACTGAACCAAAAACATCCTAGATGGTCAGATGGTACTCTAAGTCAGGAATATTTAAGATTATTCAATCAAAGAAACAAGTTAAAATAATTATTAATCCAACAAACCATGATGACTTTACCTGGGAAAACACTCCCTTCACCTAGAGACCCAAAACATATACAAATTTCATATCCACCTTAGTATTTTCTACTACAATGATTATCAAACACCAAAAACCATGAGGAAAGACATAATAATCTTTATTTATATGCCCCTATAATCACAGGGATTCAGAAGAAAAATAATTGTTATCATCAATGAAGAAATCCATATTTAGCATCATTATTGAATAAGATTATAGGCTTCCTCAGGACAAGCAACCCACACTCACTACCATCAGCATGGTAATTAAATTATAATATTTTATACCGCATGTAGAAATTCAGATAATCATGCATCCATCCATCATATTTCAAATAGATCCTAGACACCCACCAAGAATCAAATGGAACACCCCCATGCAAGACCAGTTATAGCCACACCAAGGGACACCTTGCAACTCCTGCATGAAAAAAATACAACAGTTGTGAACCCAACTCTTGTATTCAAACTCCACATCAAACTATATCCTCCACATATGGATTTTAGTAGAACCATTCAAACCCATATGGAATCTAGAACCAATAGTGATTCCATTTTTTGAAAACTGAGACATTCCATAGAGAAAACGACAACACTATCTACAGGACATACTAAAACCAATGATTCCAAATGAATCATATACAAATCATATTATTCAGCTTGATGGAGGAAAAAATTTTAATATTTAAAGAACAAAAACCTACATGAGTCATCATTTTACAAGCTATATATTTTTTTACTGATAATTCCATGTCAGAAGAATAATAGTGGGAGGAGGAAGGGTGATATATATTGCACTGAAAATTTACATATTATTCACATCATGGTCAAGGAACCTATTACACTGAATAATTGATAGTTGTTTTGACCATTTACACTTTGAAAACCATGTTAAGGAACATGTTGAAGAAAATTACAAAAAGTATTTATGAATATAAGAAATGAAATAACTTTCATAAACCATATGTTGTCATTATTATGGTTTAAAATTATATCCCAATAACCAATGTTAACCATATCCATAATCTATCACTTTTAACAAGGTTTACAATGTAATTTGGGAATACCTTCTCCCTTATACTCATGTAAACCATTACCATAATATATTAAAATCATGTTTTTCAAAAGTTACTATGACCATTTACATTGTTGTTTGTGTAAAAAATGTAAGGGAACAAGATGAAGAAAGTCTTCACTACATAACAAAAAGGGTGATATGCACTTTACTGGCCCTGCTGTAAATTTTCCACAAATAATAGAAAGTGGAAGAATTCCTTCCATATATTGATATATATTAATTCTATGTAGACTGAAGAGAATGTTCGAATTCTAGATGATTACATCCAGATGTTGTTAAAGGAGGAAAAAGGACTTGGATGTATTGAGATATACCAAATAATATTTTTCAGATCAACTACCATAAATTCAAATCATCAACATTTCATACTCTGGATCATTTCAAAGGATATATAAATAGAAATTTATAATCTGTTCTATAAAATTCCTACATTAGTTTTTATGAATCAATAGAATCATAATTAGATCGTAGTATCTTGAAATCATATACTTTACTTTTTATCATTTATTAGGCTCTCTAGAGTTGGTACCTCTGTAAAAAAAATAAGGATGATATGGTTTTGAAAATCAAGGAAACAATAAAATGAGAAAAAAATTAATTCTAGAAAAAAACAGATTAACAAACCATGGATACTTGAGATAGCTCAACAATAGTATCAAAAGGAATTCCAGATTTAGGAGGTTGTTGAAAGCCTTTCCATAGTGGTGTTATAAAGAATGGGAACCCCATTGGATGGTATAGGCACATGTGACATCTAGGAACCGGTAAAGGATAATTTTTCATAGAAAGGAGGTCCACTGGGAGTGTTGTGACCCCCCCCCCCCCCCCATTGAGTTTTCTTGAGGGGCTAGTCCACCGGAGCTAATCAATGGCCCGTGTGTTATGATAGGAGGAGATGAACTTAAAATATGATTAATCAAACCTCCACCTGAAGGAGAATATTGTTGAGTATAAAGCTGATAATGGCATAGAATAGGTAATAATGTTTTTACTGATGTTGTAAGCACTCAGGACATGGTTTAAACTAAAAGTTGTTGCAGATATAGGATAATCAAACAAGTTGCAATAAAACTTCTTAATATAAACCTGAAAAACTAGGATAGGATGGGTTATAAAAAACATAGTTTAATGATCAAAAATACATAAACCACATACTTTTAATGGCATTGAACAACATAATGGAAATGAAATTAATATTTTACAATAAATATTGTTCACGCCAAAAAAAAGGAAAAAACAACCAATGAATAACATGAAAGTTGCTGAGAATATTATTTATGGTGAAAACCCAATAATATTAGAAGATTTACAATTTAATAAATTTCACATTGATTCTTACACCACATACCACACATATGTAATATAATTTGACAACATTTCTTTCACTTGTTTGCAAGATTGTTGTTATAAAGTTTGTGCATTTTACAACATAATGAATGAAATGAATATCAATGAGAACTAGTGTAGAATGGCCTGAAAGAGAGGTGGTGATTAAAATTTATAGTCATATCATTGAATAAATATGGGAGGGAATTAAAAAATAATAATTATTAAGACATACCTCGCATGGGGAAGGCTGTGTGGGGATGGTCGGTGATGGTTGTGGTTCGAGCGAGGAAGGACAGGGATGGCGGATGTCGAGGAAGAAAGGTGGAGAGGGCATGATCGAGACAGGATGGGTGAGGCAGGATGGGGATGTGATGAGGATGCGATGAGGAGGTGGAATGAGCACCAGATTGGTGAGGAGGGATGGGGATATGATGGGGAGGTGGGATGGGGTCGCGATGGGGAGGGAGGATTAGGATGTGACGAGGAGGCATAATGGGGAGGTTGGACGGGAAGGGGGGACGTGGGGTGGGGTAATAAGGGGCGTTGCAGGGGTGAGAAGCGAGGTGGGACATGGGAGACGGTAGTGGGGATGCGGGATGGGTGATGTTTGACGGGGAGAGGATGGGGAGGCGGGATGGGTGAGGTGGGTCGAGGAGGGGGATAAGTGGGGAGGCAGAATGGTTGAGGAGGGAGGTAGGATAGGGTTTCAGGTGTATCATTATGGTGAATACCCTATTTTATTTATTTATCTACCTATATTATTAATGAAAATATATTTTAAATTAATTCAAAATGCAAAAAAAATTAAATTGAATTTTGTTAATTTATTTCAAATATTTTTTTTAAATATTTTTAAAAAATTATTTATAATCGTTTCAAAATTTGATCATATTTGTTTTTTAAGATGGTTGATAATATTTAAAAAAAATTATAATGAATCCTTAATACTAAGACCAATATGCTTCATTTTTTTCTTTCATTGGTTTGTTGGGTGTTAATTATGTGTGGTGTCCAAAAAACGTGGGTAATATGTCAAAATATAGACACATGATATAAATATGTTTTTACGTTTTTATGTATGTATGTATTCCTTAAAACAAATATTGTTCATTTAATATTCAAATTTATTTTATGTATAAATATATATTTGTATGAAAAAATGATTTTTTGTTATATATATATATATATATTCTTTTGTTTGTATAACATTTAACTATAAAACAATTTAGTGGAAAAATAATTCTAATGGAAAAACATTTATTGTTACTAATAGTTATTAATAAAAAATTCATGTGTTGGTAGAAAATTTTAGTATTAAAATAAATAGATGACGGATTTAACTAATAGTAAAATATATTTTGGTTTTGAAAAACTAATAACAAAATATATACATATCAATAAAAATGAATGTTGGTAATTAAAATTAATACTGAAAAAAATAATTTGTTGGAATTAACCATTTTCACCAACACATATATTATTAGTCACAAATTTTATATTGGTAAAAGCCACTTTTTGTAGTGTAGTATTCCCATCATACGTATATAAAACTTTTTTAATGTTTCCATGATGATTTGATGGATCGCGTTTAACCATACTTGCTCGAATCATGATAGTAGTTATGTTTCTTCTTAGTTTTACTTTTTGTACTTAACCTAGAGATTGTTGTGTTTCTGTTAGCATTCATTTGGATCCTACATGTGAGATATATTTTTTTCATTTATCAATATATATCTGAATTAGAGTTATTTTATGTGTTCACATCTTATCTCCCAAGCTTGGATACAATAAAAAGGGTAATGCCTCACATTGTGTGATATTTGTATACCCTTTGTTTTGGTCACCACCCCAAGGCCTACTGAAGGCGGCACTCGGGCATTATTAAATCTCTTACTCCATTTCCAGCTACGGAGGGGCATCTTTGGATGGAGGGGGAATGACACTAAACTATATCACATACTTAATTCAAAATTCATTTAAGAAAATGGGAATTCATTATCCATTTCATTTCAATTCTTATTAAGGATAATTGGAACTATAGTCCAATGACAACAGTTTGGGCAAAAAACATAATTTCTAGAACCCTGTGAGTATTTGGAGCATCAGTCCATTCCTCACACCTCACAGTTATTTGAAGCATCATTCCTTGTATCATACAATTTACATAAAAACCTAGGATCTTATAACATCATGGTTAGGTCACTGTATGTACTTGAAGCATCATTTTGAGTCCCAAACTGAAATATCTATCATTAACATATTGGTATTTGGAGCATCAGTTTGTATCCCACACTCATATTTAAGACAATAAAATATATCATTGGTATCAAAAACAGAAAATTAATTTAAGAACTAATTAGTCTACTTTACAATTTCATATACTAATCATTCCATTAAAAATTAAACAATTTATCACATAAAATATCTAATAAATTCACCAGTTCATCTGTCTTATCAAATCCATTAATTAATTCAATAATTAATTAATCATAACAATCAATTTTCCAACATTAATTAAATAAAAAATGAATTAATAATTACTCTACAATCCCAATATCCCCATAATTAATTCAAAAATTAAGTATCTTAATTTAATCAATTCTAATATTCCATTAATTAATTCACCGATTAATTAGACCAATCTAACAATTATAACATACCTATAATTAATTTAACATTTAATTATTAAAATTAAACAAAGAATATATCCAAATAATTAATTAAAAACATAAATAATCTAATCTACCAATTAGGAAGTCTCACAATTTCAGCGAGTTACCAATTCTATCACCCCATTGTTCAATCAATTCCACAATCCATAGATAAATAAATCCCCCAAATTAATTAGTTAAATTTAAGAAATTCAAATTGATAAATTATCATAAAAAATTTTACAATTACATATAAAAAACTGAAATAAAAACTATGGGATTTGTGTTTTATGACACCTACCTTAATTTTTTAACAAACAATCACCCAATGGAAATCTCCAATGGAAGTGTAACGATCTCAAATGTGATGATGAATGAGATATAAATATGAAGCCTAGATTCAAAATAAAACAAATCAAGATCCTATAATCATATATCTATATAAAAAACATGGATCTAGATCCCAAAAATCTATATGTAGATACAAAAAATAGATAAATCATCCGTCAAAATAGGAGGGTATAACGAGGAGGAGACAAGAAACCATTCAGGATGAGATTTACATACCAGGAGTGGAGAAAATCTATAATTTTTACTTTTAATAACAAAAAATTGAAGTTGTTTGCATTTGAAATTAATTCTTGACTACTCAAAATTGATAGAAAATTCTGGGGATCATGTGGGGGTTGATTCAGGGTCAATATGAGGGTTTGGGAAATGTTAAAATCAATTTTCAGGTTAATTAAAAAAGCTACACATGGTTTGTTGGGAAAGGGTGAATGATTTTCGAAACCATGTGCCTAAACCATTTGACTATTCTTGTGGGTGCATAGTTTATCCTAATAGGGTGCATGGTTTGTCTAATCATGAATCATACATGTGAATCCCCTATTTCTGGGTTCACATGGTTTGTTTGGATCGAGTTCATTTTTTGTCCAAACTGTGTACCGACAATGAACTACCTCACATCCATCCAAATTTATAAAATTTCACCTAGAATATCCAATAAAATAACCCAAGAAAATGGTACTCAAAAATAAGAAAAATAGTACCTAAAACAAGAATGTGATAACACCAATAAAATTTTGGATCTTACAATCTCCCACCATATAATATCTAGTCCTCGTGCGGTACTCCCAAGAATCTCTATGATTCTGAATCAAAAAATTTGGACCATAGAGCATGCATATCTTTTTGTCCCTCACATGTTTCCTCTTTAATTGGTTTATTTTTTCACAATACATAAACTATTGTCATTGTCTTTTCTTGCTAAACTTTCTCACTATGATCCAACACATGTATCAAATTGTCCTCAAAGAACACATCATTCTCAATTTGAACAGCATCCACATCGATCACATGAGAAGGGTTGAGGTGATACCTTCAAAATTGTGACACGTGAAACACATCATGATTATCATTGTATATTGGTGTAAGATCCAATTTATATACTGCATGGATGATTCCCTCTATAACCTTAAACGGTTCAACTAACCGGGGTACCAACCTGCCCTGTCTTTGTATCTTGTGGTTACCCAATATAGGAAATATCCAAATGAGTACACAATCCAACTCTATAGACTCTATGGTTCATTGAAGTATATTAACATATGACTTCTTTCTAAACTATTCCATATCCATACTCTTCTGAATCAGTTTCACCATCTTTTATGTCTCCTACATGAGGCTCGGTTACAATAGTTTTAACTCGCCTACCACCATCCATCCAATAGGTGATCTAAATGTCCCTCCATAAGGTTCCTTATAATGTTTTATATATATAGTTTCTTGAGTATTTTAGATATAGGCAAACTTCACTAATTCTCGGTACTTCTCCAAAGTCCCTCCAATGTTTTGGGAAATATACTCATAACATATCCTGAAGCACTTGTATAGTATTCCCTAACTACCCATCTATTTTTGGGTGGAATGTCATACTCAATAAAACCTATGTAATAATAACCTTCATCAAGATGTTCAATAATCATGATGTAAAACAAGAGTCACAGTATATAACTGTAGTCCATGCCACCTTTTGTAGATTGACTATATCCTAAATGTCAAAATAGCAAATAGCTCCATTGAGAAGGTCTCTCTTACATGTTGGAAATTTTCTACCTTCATCGGGCATTCTACAATCACATAGGTAGCTTCATTATTTTGATGAATCCTCATAAGTCCTACCACTAAATCCATATTAACATCATCACACTTCCATTTTGGAATTGTAAATGGCTATAGTAAACCTCTAGGTCATTGATGCTCGCCCTTCACCTATTGAAAGTTGTAGAATCATGTCATGAACCCCGCTATCTTCTTTTCATACCTTACCACCAAAAAATCATTGTAGGTATTGGTATATTTTTTTCACCATTGGATGTACCACCCACTTTGAGGAATAAAATTCATGCATCATATCCTCCCATAATATTATAGGGAAAAAAACCTAATTATAGTCATAGATGATCTTATCATCAGTTACGGTCTGATACGAAGGTGACTCCCCACCTTCATGGATTTCTCTCAATGTCAAACTTTCCATATCCTGTTACTTCAGATCCCTGATCCACCTCAAGAGTTTAGAATCCTCTAAAACTAATAAAAGATGCATCTTCTCCGGATTCTCCAAAACTATAACATACATCTTTTCTAGTAAATTAATCATATTCCACTCATCAAAAGACTCATAAACCGATTGAGTCTGTGTCTTCATGGTTAAGTAACCAACAACACTATTCCCCTTCATGGGAATATATGATAGTTTAAATTCTAATTACTTCATATAATCAACCCATCTACAGTTCCAGATATTTAAATCTCATTTCTAAATGATATACAATATGCACTTAAGATCATTATACATAATAATATTTTAATCCATTAGATATTGTCTCCAACACTTTAAATCATAAACAACAACATCAATCTCTATAACATTTTTAGGGTATTTCAATCATGTGGCCTTAAAATTTGATAACCACTCACCAAAATTCAATATCATTTCATCAAAATAGCTCCATTTAAAATCCTAGAAGCACAATATAACATGGAATAATCCTCACCTGGATCATGTAGGATCAAGATTAGTGTCATTTTCAATCTCTTATTTAGCTCGGGGGTGTAATTCTTGCGTTCTTCCATCCGTTTAAACTTTAACCCATTTTTTCAATCTGAAAATAGTTTCTTAAAAATGGGAAATTTCTTTAATAAATATTTGATAATAATATTTTAATCATAGGATGTTATGGATATTAGAATCATTCTTGGGATTGACCCATGAAACAATTGTCTGAACCATCTCTAGGTCCACTGACACACATTCCTCCAATATGATGTAACCTATGAAGTGTACCTTATAAATCCAAAACATACACTTAGATAGTATGGAATAAATTCAATTCCCTCTCAGTTTACTCTTGATTATGTCAGGTTGTTATGCATGTTTGTCATGATCCTTTGAGTACACCAATATGTAATCTTGAAACTCTACCACAAACTAATCCTGGTATAGATGGAAGATTCTTTCCATCAAGTTCATAAACATTATTTGTCTGTTCTTCAACCGAAATAACATTAATAAGAACTCCTATTGTCCATACCTACTTGTAAAATTAGTTCTCAATATATCAAATAGTCAAAATATCAACTTATGATACCCTAATATCAATTCAATTTTGGAGAAAACACAAGCTCCTCTCAACTGGTCATATAAATTGTTGATACATATGATGAATTTGATACATTTTCTTCACTATCATCAAGTTCAACATAACATAATGTACAAACAAGCATAAAATCTTGTCATACATCATAGAAAAAAACATCAGAACCCTAAGGTGTTGAAATTTTATGGATAAACCACTTATCCGTCAACTCCTCATGTGGAGTCTTACATTCCTAAATCTATTTTTGTTTCATTCTATAAGGTTGAATATAAAACTTCTTAACTTCTATTACTTTCCCAACAGTGACCTCCACATATCCCTCAAGTGGTATCCTTGACAAGTATTAAAAAATACAACCTAAAATATACCCACAATGAGTGGAAAGACTTCCTTCTTTACACCCCCATCATCTAGCAATAAACTAGAAACATGGGCAATATGCTCTCGTTGTTTCTAATGAACTGGCCCTACTCAGCCCACATTGATGTCCCACTCTCCTCCGTGTCTATAATTTTCATCATCATAAGACATAAAATTCACTACCATGGGATAATAATAAATGTAGTCTTGGTATGAAACTAACTATACCATACACATAATTAGGTCAATTCCTAAAAATTCAATGATGTAAATATCCCAACTGAAATGATACTCCCCTACCTAAATTGAATACCATTTTCACAAACATATGTCTCGAGATTGTACCACAAATTGTGTATCTATCGTCAACACCGCACTCATGAACTCCACATCCAAGGACAAATCATTCACAAGTAGTGTAAAAATAATGTAATTAGAGGATACAGTAACAAATAAGGAAATAGCTATCATAAAATCTAGAATAATTGTTCCTATAAATGTCTATAATCCAGTATCATTATTGTAGAGACCCAAAGATTGACGTACATAGACATTACATTAATTTTTCATAATACCTTATAAATAATAATAACCAACAATCAAGGGTCGTAATAGTTTAGTGTCTTTGGAAACTCGGAATATAATCTTCTAATCGTGGTGAAAGATCTTCAACATATCCCGTAATGATCTTCCCCTTTTTTTTCTTACCTAAAACCTTTCTTTAAATCCTGGGGAAAAGAAACTATATAAAGGGTGATCTCAAATGCTCAGTAAGGGTAATCATGGATAAAATAAAACAAATCATAAACATTTGAACTTAAAAACATGATAATAATGTTTAAACATCAAAATCTTAAGCAATGACATAAAAAATGGCAGTATGTAAGGCATAGATCATAAAGAAACCTTAAGCAATGTAATATAGCATGGGAATAAAACATGTAATTGTGTCAACCATTAAGAACATGTTATGATTTCTGTAGTAGCCAAGGCATTGCTTCCAAGAACATCTTAGTGGACAAAGCCCCTTTCTGAATCGAGTTCACACCTCGTTTCAGTCCTGTAACACTGAACCAGATTAACTTACCATTCCAGTCATGTCTATCTCATGAGATATAAATATTTATCCAACGCATCGGAGGGAGATATAGGTCCCACGCATCTCATAATGATACCATTCTTATGTGTGCCCTAAAATCATAAATCATACATCATAGCATAACCCATGTAATAAAAATGCGATTCTTAAACATCGTGCCATCATAAAATAGTCCATATAAGATAAAAGGCCTTCATAAAAATAAATCCATCATAACATAATCAAATAAATGTAAAAATAGGGATAGAAATAGAACCCTATATTATCTTAGATGGAAAATAATTTTGATAAAAAACATGAACTTCATTCTTGAGTAAAATATCCTTTCTACTTCAAAAACATTTTCTTTTCTAAACATGTCATATAATTTTAAACTAAAATAAGTTGATTAAAAATAAACTTGAAAACACGTAAAGTATACTTTATTCAAATAATGTTCTAAAAATCCATTCATGTCGTATAAGTTAAAAATTACATTCTTCTCATACTTTTGTCAGAAAATTCAAAAAGTACCTTGTATGGTAAAAAAAGAAAGATTCCTTCCATACGATGTGGTAAAAGTAAAAAAAGGGTAAGAATGACTTTAAACATACATGGAAGAAATGTAAACATTTTATGAAAACATTTTGAGAACATATGGACATGGATAATAAACATAACCCCAGTAAATACTTACGAATAACAATCTCGGAGAAGAACAAGATTGGAATAGTTATCCCTTACATTAGGTCTGATATGCTTCATACATATTTGAACCTCCTGTATAATGATTTAAATCATGTCATTGACTTATTACATAATCATATTCATTATTATGATGTCATATATGGTTTAATTATGACATTATATTACCCGTTCTTTTGTAAATTCGATGCAAAAGCAGCGATTTGGGTAAAATCGTTTCATTTATGGTACGTGTTTTAACTTGTTGTTCTTTATATTATTACTTATATCATGATTTACTTAATTACAGAATGTAAAACATGATTTATATATAATATATATTCATCATATACATATATATATGATAGATCGATAAATGGAATGAAATACACCATTCATGGAGACGGTAGGTCGTACGTACGCATGAACGCTGTTTTTGTTTCCTTATTCAACGGAATGGAATTAAGTATATGAAATCGATATATATATACATAAATCCAGTATCATTATTATTTCAGATATTTCATTATTATTCATTATATATACTTTATAATCATTCATGAATGGTTAACATGGAGAATGAATCTCATCGCGTTGTGGAGACAGTAGGTTGTACATACGCACGAGCGATGATATCATTCCCATGATCATGGAATTGTATTGAAACGTATATATAATATTTCAGAATCAATATCACTTTGCAATAATCATATATAGTTATTTATTTACACCATTATACTCATCCATGTAAGGTGGTGGTCGAAAACAAATTACACCATGGTGTGGAGACGGTATTCCGTATGTACGCACGCGTGGTGATTTCGTTTTCCGTAGGATGGATAAAAGGTGAAATATGGTTGTTTATTATTCATAATAAATATCAGTATATGAGTGATACTGATGTTATTACTTTATAATGAAACAACTAAATAAGAAGAAGTTGAAGAAGAAAGAAACTTGAGAGAATCGAAAGAAGAGTTTACCTCTTCTTCGATGCACATCGTTTAAGCCTTCTCTTAAGGAATTAGATTTGGTATTTTGAGAAGACCAGAACCTATATAATGTTTCTAGGGAATTGGAGAAGATAAATGGGTAGGGTTTGGCCGAGCTTCAAGGCTCAAAAGGGTGTGAAGAGAAGAAGGAAGGTGTGCCCTTTTTATAAGGGAGGAGAGGTGCACCTTTGAAAAAACTAAAAATATTATTTTATTATAAAGTCATATTCGGTTTTTAGTAACTAAAAATTGATTTATTTATAAGATAAGGTGGGTATGGGTCGATATTCTCTCATACAATAAAATTTGGACAAGTTTAGGTAACTATTTTAACCTTATCATTTAGATTTATCTTTAAGTTAAATAATTTTACTTTTACCGTGTCTTCTTGTTTTCTTACACTATAAGGTTAATAAACTTACTATAGCAGGCCAAAGGAACCCCAAGTGGTTCATTATTAATATATATATAATTTTATCTAAGTCATTTATCAAAAACTTGGATTTTTAGGAATAAAATAACAATTAATAATATAATATTTGTTTTAAAAACTATTTTATGTCAATTTTTACACTATTTGGTAATTGATTTTTGTGAAAATAATAACAGAATTATTAGTTAGAAAAAAGTTAATTAAATAAATAATAACATGTAATATTAACCTATAAAATTAGTACAATTCATAAAAAGTCTCAAATTACATTTATTTGGGTATTTATAATATCAATTATTTTAATATTTCATTATTTAGGTAATTACTGCATCCCCATTGTTTCATAAATAACTTAAATTATTTAATGTCTAAAATTTATAAATAAAATACCATTAGGTAAGAAATATTTTTAGATTTATAATGAATATTTATAGTCGAATTTATCTTCTGTATAACACTATATTAAAAATGAATTAGTTATTAAATAATGATTTTAACTATTTCAATCCTTCTTTAAATAAATTAATAATAAATGTCCTAATCTAATCAAAGTGGACCTAAATGGTCATATTTTATTCCTAAGGTTGATTTTGGTCGATTTAAATTTATCCAATAGAATTATGACATGTTTTAGGGTAATAATAATATCATTTTTTCCCTTAATTACTCTATTTTCTTTTAACCGTGGTAAATAAAAGTAAAAAGTTACTATTCACCAAAACATATTTTCATCTCATTGAACCACATTTTGGTCGTTGATATTAACAATGTCTCTTGGATTTTCGAAATTCCACTCACAAGAAGTGGTAGAATTATGTTTTATGTGAATTTCCAAATTCTCCTAGGAGGTGGGCAAAAGACGGTGAAAAGTTCAATAAAATTTTAATATATCTAAAATTATTATAAAATGACTACAATGAATTAAATTGAAATTATATAGGTATTATGTATCAATTTTTACCCAAAATAAATTTAAATAAAATAAATTATTATTTAAATAAAAAGTCGGTTTTTAAAAAGTAACCTAGTGTTTTCACTATTCATCAAAAATTGAATGTTTTCAAAAAAATACCAAAAATTCACCCTAAGATAATTTCAATATTCCAAATCCAAAAATGAAGTCCATTTTGAAAAATAAAATTTAAATAATTTAAATAATTGGGTATTACTATTCATAACGTCTAGTTCATAATAATATTATAATAATATCTCATTTAGTGAAACTTGGTGTTGCGTACTACACACACTATCGAGGAAGGTCTTGATTGCGTGTAATGCAAGACAAGTCAGGGCTACATGTAGTGAAAGCACTGTTTGGTGTTGCGTATAACATAATCAAAACTTATTTCATTTATACATTAAAAAAATCTATACTTAATGTTGCGTAGAATAATTTCCACAAAACTAACTTGAAAATGTGTGTAACATGAGCCAAGAATAGTGTTGTGTATACTGCAAGCTAATAAGGTGTTGCGTATAGTACAAGCTAATCTTGGTGTAGTGTATAATAGAACACATCAAAGAAGTTAAAAAAATAATATATCTCATAAAATCTCAGGTTGTCACATTCCACCCCCCTTAAAATGAATTTCACCCTCGAGATTCTTCGGGGTTATAAATAGTTTATTACATGAGAGTTTCTTTCAACGAAACCCACATCGTAAAAACCAATACCAAAACTTATCTTTAAAAAATAAAGTATGAAACGTAATGGTTACCCAAATTAACTAATCACTAAGTTTCCACATAGGACAATATAAGTGAAAATATGGCTATGGAAGAGAAATCTAACCATCATGTTCTGATGGAGAGTGGTAGAGAACATGTCTATGAAATAGCCAACAATCACAAAGCCATAAATTTGTGATGATCTAAGGTACCATCTGATTCATCAGATATAAGGATACTAGGAAAACATTTTTGTTTTCATGATCATTTCCCTAAAGTTGAATAATTTGAATTAGAAGAAATACTTATTTTATTTCTGTATAATCTCACCATTTTTCGTGCATTGAAAAATTTCCACTTCATCTCTTAAATAAATGAAGTTGAATGTGTCTTCTGTGAAGTGTTAGCAGATCATGCGATAGAATGATAGGTCATTCAATCTGTCTCAAACATAAGGTTAGGAAACTTTATATACATAAGTCCATCTATGGTGAGATTAATCGTATATGGCTCCTAAAATGGAATTATACTTCATCTATCATACCGATTAATAAAATAAAACTAGTTTCTACTAACCAGGGACTTCCTGTAGGAGATTGGTAGGTGAAGAAGGCATGTCTCACTTCAGTTGTGGGTTCGATTTCCACAGCCTTGTCTGATGTGACGGGTTATCGCCTGTCCTACGGGTTGTCCTTTTTCTAAACTGTACTATTATAACATTTCAAAAATAATATCAAAAAGTTCTAGCCTTAAACAATACTAACTTATGTTTAATATAATCCATTCCAATATTTAGGCTTATCCAAAATACTTCTTTCCAAACTCATAATATAATGAGAACGATTAATAAAAAGGTTATATAACAAGCACGTAAATACCATCATTTATCCCTCATATATCTTGTTGGTCACATTCCAATCATGTGAATACCTTAATCATGTATTCTTTTGAAAAATTAATACCCATTGAACCTTAGTGAAAACATGAATGATGTCAAAATTTAACTCTTTCCACATTCCAAAATCCCAAAAAATTCTATATACTCAAACCATGATATCACTTAGTCCTTATATCAATAATGATCTCATTAATACTATCAAACATCTCATTATCTCCTTATCACTTCATTATGCACATATTATCTACTTTCCAAAAAATATATCTGAATAACCATTTATAGATTCCAGTACCATGCAACATATACTTTCAAATACTTTAGAAAAAAATAGTGTAAAAATCCTTAGATGTGTCTTTTTTCCATATTACCATTACCTATACGACATAACTCTTGATAAACATAAATCATTCCACTACCTTCTTAAACCACTAACTGAGCTTTGTCATTTCTTTCATGTCATATATCATTTGTAGTCTCTTCATCATAATCAACATAAATACTACCAATATGACCATGCTGATTCTCTTCACGAGATTTTCCCTTAGGGCATTGGTTTGCATAATACCCATACATTCCACATTTAAAACATCTAATCATTGTTAATTTCGTAGAAATACGATTATCCTTCTCCATGGTGTTAACTAAACCTTTGCCTTTGCACTTACTGGATTTGTTTCCTTCTTTTCCGCACCCAAATCATATTCCAGTTCCTTTGAAACAATCTCCCTGATGACTCTTCCTGCATGATTTACATGATGGAAATTGAACTTTCTTTCCTCTATGATCATCATGAAACTCCATCTTTCTCTTATTATCTGAGTTGGGAAACTTTCTGAAGTTTAGATTATTGATCATATTATGAGATTTCTGATTATGCATAATCACGATGTTTCACCTTTTAAATCCCATTTCATTTTCTTGATCATGAAGAATATCCTTCCATTGTCCATCATATTCTCCATTATCGGGAATCTTCCTATTTCCATCCATTTTCTAAAACCCAAAAATAATAGTGTGAGAGGAAAAAATCATAATAAAGGGGGATTACCTTCAATATCTAACATCTTAGATTAAATTCTAAGATCGTTACTATAAATCTAGGACTATAACCTATACTTATACTTAACCATAGGGACATCCCTAGACATAGCATAGAAATATCTCTAGGGATCACACTAAATTTTTCGCATCCTAGTTTCCAAAGGTTAACTAAACCTTTCCTCCGATACCAACTGTAGAGACCCAAAGCTTGATGTATGTGGACATTACATTACTTTTGCAGAATACTTTATACATAATAATAACCAACACTCAAGGACCGTAATAGTTTAGTGTCTTTGGAAACTTGGAATATAATCTTCTAAACATGGTGAAAGATCTTCAACATCTCCCGTAAAGATCTTCCCCTTTTGTTTTCTTACCTAAATCCTTTCTTTAAATCTTGGGGAAAAGAAAACTTATAAAGGGTGAGCTCAGATGCTCAGTAAGGCTAATCATGGATAAAATAAAACAAATCATATACATTTGAACTTAAAAACATGATCATAATGTTTAAACATCACAATCTTGAGCAATGACATAAAACATGGCAGTACGTAAGGCATAGATCATAAAAAATCATTAAGCATGATAAGATAGCATGGGAATAAAACATGTAATTGTGGAAACCATTAAGCACATGTTATGATTTCCATAGTAGCCAAGGAATTTCTACCAATACCATATTAGTGGACAAAGTCCCTTTCTGAATCGAGTTCACTCCTCGTTTCAGTCTTGTAACACTGAACTGGATTAACTTATCATTTCATCCATATCTATCTCATGAGATATAAATCTTTACCCAATGCATCGGAGGGAGATATAGGTCCTACCCATCTCATAATTATATCATTCTTACGTGTGCCACAAAATCATACATCATACATCATAGCATAATCCATGAAATAAAAATGGGATTATTAAACATCATGCCATCATAACATAATCCATATAAGATAAAAGGACTTCATAAAAATAATTCCATCATAACATAATCAAATCAATGTAAAAATAGGCATAGAAACAGAACCCTATATTATCTTAGATGGAAAATAATTTTGATAAAGCACTTGAACATCATTCTTAAGGAAAATATATGTTCTACTTCAAAAACATTTTCCTTTCTTAACATGGCATATTATTTTAAACTAAAATAATTTGATTAAAAATAAACTTGAAAACTTGTAAAGCAAGATTTATGGAAATTAAGTTCTAAAAATCCATTCATGCCGTATAAGTTAAAAATAACATTCTTCTCGTACTTTTGTCGGAAAAGTCAAAAAGTACCTCGTATGGTAAACAAAAGAAAGATTCCTTCCATATGATGTGGTAAAAGTAAAAAAAAGGGTAAGAATGACATTAAACATGCATGGAAGAAAAGTAAACATTTTATGAAAACATTTTGAGAACATATGGTCATGGATAATAAACATAACCCAGAAAATACTTACGAATAATAATCTCATATAAGAACGAGATTGTAATAGTTATCCCTTACATTGGGTCCGATATGCTTTGTACGTATCTGAACCTCCAGTATAATGATTTAAATAATGTCATTGACTTATTACAGAATCATATTCAATGTTATGATATCATATATGGTTTACTTATGACTTTATATTACCCGTTCTTTTGTAAATTCGATGTGAAAGTAGCGATTTGGGTAAAATAGTTTCATTTATTATATGTGTTTTAACTTTTTGTTCTTGATATTATTACATATATCCTGATTTACTTAATTACAGAATGTTAAACATGATTTATATATAATATAAATTCAGTATATACATATATATATGATAGATAGATAAATGGAATGAAATACACTGTTCATGGAGACGGTAGGCCGTACATACGCATGAACGCTATTTTCGTTTCCATATTGAATTGAATGAAATTAAGTAGATGAAATAGATATATATATACATAAATCCAATATCATTATTATGTCATATGTTTCATTATTATTAATTATATATACTTTATAATCATTCATAAATGGTTAACATGGAGAATGAATCTCATCGCGTCGTGGAGACGGTAGTCCGTACGTACGCACGAGCGATGATATCATTCCCATGATAATGGAATTGTATTTAAGAGTATGTATAATATTTCAGAATCAATATCACTTTACAATGATAATATATAGTCATTTATTTACACCATTATACCCATCCATGTAAGGTGGTGGTCGAAAACAGATTACACCACGGAGTGGAGACGTTATTCCCTACGTACGCACGCGTGGTGATTTCATTTTCCATAGGATGGATAGAAGGTGAAATAGGGTTTTTTCATATTCATAATTACATATCAGTATAAGAGTGATACTGATGTTATAACTTTATAATGAAACAACTAAATAAGAAGAAGTTGAAGAAGAAAGAAACTTGAGAGAATCGAAAGAAGAGATTACCTTTTCTTCGACGCACCTCCTTTAAGCCTTCTCTTAAAGAAGTAGAGTTGGTATTTTGAGAAGACCAGAACCTCCAGAATGTTTCTAGGGAAGTTGAGAAGAGAAATGAGCAGGTTTTTGACGAGCTTCAAGGCTAAAAGGGTGTGAATAGAAGAGGGAAGGGGTGCCCTTTTTATAAGGGAGGAGAGGGGCACCTTTGGAAAAACTAAAAATATTATTTTATTATAAAGTCATATTCGGTTTTTAGTAGCTCCAAATTGATTTATTTCGAATATAAGGTGGGTATGGGTCTAAATTCTCTCATATAATATAATTTATACAAGTTTAGGTTACTATTTTGACCTTATCATTTAGATTTAACTTTAAGTTAAATAATTTTACTTTTACCGTGTCTTCTTGTTTTCTTACACTATAAGGTTAATAAACATACTATTACAAACCAAAAGAACCCAAAGTGGTTAATTATTAATATATATATCTTTATATAACTCATTTGGACTAAAGTTATATTTTTAGGAATAAAATAACAGTTAATAATATAATATTTGTTTAAAAAACTATTTTATGTCAATTTTGACACTATTTGGTAATTGATTTTTGTGAAAATCATAACAACCTGATTAGTTCTAAAAAAGTTAATTAAATAAATAATAACATGTAATATTAATCTATAAAAAAATTTTAATTCATAAAAAGTCTCAAATTACATTTATTTGTGTATTTATAATATCAATTATTTTAATATTTCATTATTTACATCATTACTGCATCACCATTGTTTCATAAATAATATAAATTATTTAATGTCTAAAAATTATAAATAAAATACCATTAGGTAGGAAATATTCTAAGATTTTTAATTAATATTTATAGTTTAATTTATCTTATATATAACCCTATATTTTAAATGAATTAGTTATTAAACTATGATCTTAACTATTTTAATCATTCCTTAAATAAGTTAATAATAAATGTCCTAATCTAATACAAGTGGACCTAAATGGTTATATTTTTTTCATAAGGTTGTTTTTGGTCGAATTTAACTTATCCAATAGAATTAGGGCATGTTTTAGGGTAATAATAATATCATTTTTACCCTTAATTACCCTATTTACTTTTAACCGTGATAAATAAAAGTAAAAAGTTACTATTCACCAAAAATTATTTTCATTTCATTGAACCACATTTTAGTCCGAGATATTAACTGTCTCTCTTGGATTTTTGAAATTCCACTCACAGAAATGGTAAAATTATGTTTTATGTGAATTTTCAAATTCTCTTAGGAGGTGGGTAAAAGACGGTGAAAAGTTCAATAAAAATTATATATATAAAAAATTATTATAAAATGACTCCAATGAATTACATTGAACTTATATAGGTATTATGTATCAATTTTGACCTAAAATAAATTTAAATAAAATAAATTATTATTTAAATAAAAAGTCTGTTTTTAAAAAGTAACCCAGTGTTTTCACTATTCATCAAAAATTGAAAGTTTTTAGAAAAATACCAAAAATTCACCCTAGGCTAATTTTGATATTATGAATCCAAAAATGAAGTCCATTTTAAAAAATAAAATTTAAAAATTTTAAAAACATGGGTATTACTATTCATAACGGGTAGTTCATAATAATATTATAATAATGTATCATTTAGTGAAACTCGGTATTGCGTACTACACACACTATCGAGGAAGGTCTTGATTGCGTGTAATGAAAGACAAGTTAGGGCTGTGTGTAGTGAAAGCACCATTTGGTGTTGCGTATAACATAATTAAAACTTATTTCATTTATACATTAAACAAAATCTATACTTAATGTTGTGTAGAATAATTTCAACAAAACGAACCTGAAAATGTGTGTAACATGAGCCAAGAATAGTGTTGTGTATACTGCAAGATAATAAGGTGTTGTGTATAGTACAATCTAATATTTTTGTAGTGTATAATAGAACACATCAAAGAATTTTAAAATAATAATATATCTCATAAAATCTCGGGTTGTTACAATTATCCACCAATGTAGGATGAACAATCTGTAACTGTATTTCCCCTCATCTATGTGACATATTCTGATTCACGTATGATGCACCACTCTACTAATATAGGCACACTTTAACAAAATCACCTCATGTACTACCAATATATCCACAATAATTATTACTCTAGCAGTAAGACTCATAAGGTGTAGAGTATACCCTTCCTACACTTTCGTACTTCCAAGATTGTCCATCGATGCCCATATTTTATGAGTTTCTGTAGAACCTATGTAGATTACCTATCATGTAGTAGGCTTGACACTCTATCGATGGTCAAGTAAAATGATCACCAAAGTGTCTCGACCTACCGAACTGGTGACATATCACCCGAGAAATATCCTGATTAACTAATCCCTCTCTCTGGATATATGATTTACCACTAATTTAACTAACATTTTCATAGATATGCTTATTTCCCTCTGATGTCCTAACTCTATTCCATCTAATTGGAACAATTTTTATTCCACCAGAAGCTTCCTTCATATTCCACTTAGATATGAGAGCCTGATTCACCACATCTGAAAACTACTTCAAACTCAAGATATTCACTTGAAAATTAATTTTATATTTAATCCCATATTAAATCATCTTTTATATAGTAGCCTCATCTCCCACCAATATTGTATAAAAAAACTATATGTTTGTAAAGTGTCTATCATAGTCCCTCATAGACATGCTCCCCTAAGTCTGTCTCCTAAAATTAGTTTCTCTCTCCTGACTGAGCGTCTCTAAATTAAAGTTCTCCATTCTCTAGGAAGTCATTCCACTCAATAGTTATCAGTGGTCCATCTTGAGTCTTGATGTCCCACCATTACATTGCATTACCATGTATCATGTATGCATCTAATTTGACTCTCTTCTGAAAATGAGACTCTATATGATCAATCATATTATTTGTAGACTCTATCAAAAAACTCAACTGCTTTAAGTCTAACCTCTCTAATAAACGTCAAAGGGTGATGCAACCAAAACACTAGTGGAAAATAAATCTTGATTTTCAAAACACTCCCATGATCTCTTTCTATGAATTTAATAAACTCAGAAAAGATCTATTATTACTTTTATTTACTTCCTCACCCATCACTATCAATTCCTCAAGTTCCAATATCATTGGAACAACTCCAACCATTTCCTCTTTTCATCATATCATCAAATGTCATCATTGAGGAATATATCTACAATTCCAAATATGAATCTAATGACCCAAATCACTACTTTAACATCTTTATGTAAGATCTAAATAATAATCCACAACAAATATATTCCCCATACATGGAAACATGATCTAAACTAGGGAATTATCACTATCCTTAATCATTCTACCTCTAGGTCTTAGTTAACAAAGAGTAAAATCATTATCCCAATTCAATTATCTCATTAGACACCAATTTAATCACATATTTCATAATTTACTATTCTTATGTTTATGTTAGAAACATTTTTCATTTAAAACACTCATGAATGGAAAATATTATTTCAAGTTCAATGACATACCCAAAACATGTTTTCCGGTGTATTCCTAAAATAAAGCATGTCACAAAATAATCACGATTTCCTAGACTGATGCATGAATACTCAACTCTCATGACTTACCTATCCATTATTCAAATATAAAAAAAATATCATAAACAACAATCACATCATATAATAAGTAAATTACTAAAGGTGAGATAACATCAACTGTAACATAACACATCAATAACAATTACCCACCTGGGGTACTTGGGTTTCCCCCTATACATTGGTTAGTTACACCTATGAAGACCCTCATGAATATGGATAAAATATTCATATTATCATATATAACATTCCCAAATAGTGTATAAAATGAAAAAAGATCTTCGGTAACCATTTTTATGCCCTGACCAAGGTGCCACACATCAGTGCCTCAATCCGATCTATCACATTACCTCAAGCACACCTTCCCTTATGTTAGTGGTTGTTGACTAGCATCAAGGGTCAAATATTGATCGTGGGGATAACATAACCTCTTTATTAGAGTATTAAACCAGTTGAAATTAAATTAAAAATAAACAATTGACAATAACAAAACCATAATGATACCATTATCACAAGATGACCAAAATGGAAAATAATATCAAAAATGAATAGTATATATTCCCTAGAAAAGTTCATTCCTTATGTCAAAATGAAAACCCAAATGTAATGAACTAAAAACTCCCAATAGGTTCCTCACACAATGTATGGTTCCCTCATCTATGATCTATCCTAATGAAACCATCTAACATAGGGCCTTTGACCATATCTTGTCTTACTAACATGAATTTTATTTGGGTACTGATCAGGCATCGTGAGTAGAGTGTGAGTAAAACTTAGTAGGGCACCCCAAAAAATGTCTAAAAACAAATCAAGTTAGTAATAGTTAATGCAGTTGTATAATGAATAAAATAAAAACAATAATGTAAATATTTTAACTTTATTCAATTATCCTTTATTGAACATCATAAACCATTAGGTTACCGAAGAAACCCAAACCACAATACTTTCTTCAGCCTGTTCAGGTGTCTGAATAATATAAAATAATTAATTAACATTACATTATAGAAAATGGTCTTCCATTATCCATTTCTTTTCATTTTATATAATGAATAATTGGAACAATAGTCTAAATCCACCATTTTGGGTGTTGGGTTTCATGGTGATAAACCCAGGAGTATTTGGAGTGTGAGTCTCTATCGACACCCCATGGGTATTTGGGGAATTAGCCCCATTCCCATAAAATTTTCTTGCATTCGTTGGGTCTATGAATATCATGGCTAGGACCCTATGTGTATTTTAAGCCACAATCTATGTCCCACACTCATATATCAATCAATCAAATATTCAAATTTGGAGCATCATTCCTTATCCCACACACATATATCAAAAAATCACATGTATCATATGTATGAGAAATTCAAATTAATTAATTCAACATAGAATTAATAAAATTATTAATTTTATATTCACTTCAACCGATTAATTAATTGATCGATTGACTAATCACATCAATATGTTCAATTAAGTAACTAATTAGTTGGTCACACCAACTACATTAATTATTTCAACAATTGATTATTCATAAAAATCAATTTTCCAAAATTAATTAATTCGGAAAATAATTAATAAAAATTACACTATCCCAATGTCCTCATAATTAATTAAACAATTAATTATCCAAATTTATTCAATTCCGATATTCCATTAATTAATTCACTGATTAATTAATAAAATTTATCAATTATAAAAATCTTATTATTAATTCACAAAATCACTATTCCAATCAAAAAACTCAATATCCCATTAATTAAGTCAGAAATTATTTAATCTAATCCATCAATTGTGTAATCTCACAAACTCAATGAGTTATCAATTCCATCACCCCATTATGCACTCAATCCCTACAGTAATTGATGAAAAAATCAAATTAATTTAATTTATAAATTTAAATTGCTAAATTATCAATATAAATTAAACAATTAAATGAACATAATTTAAATAAAGACTATGGGATTTGAATTTTTACCACCTAACAAAAGTTTTTGATAAACGATCATGCAATGTAAATCCTTATTGGAAGAAAAATGATCTCAAGTGTGATGATTAATTAAATCAATTTTTGAAACCTAGATCCAAAAACAAAAAAACTAGGATCCTACAATCCTATATGAATACCCAAAAAACCTAGATCTAGATACAACAAAACCATATCTACATCAAACAAATAGATAAAATTATCCCTCTAAAAGATGATGTATGAACATGTAAGAGACAAGAAACCATTTTTTATGACATTCACTAACTAAGAGAGGTGTAGATCTACAATCCAGACATTGAATTCATCCATGATCCTCTAAAACTGAGATAATACATAATGGGTTGACTGGGGGATTATTTTTGGATAATATTGTGGTTAGGGAAATTATAAAATCAATTTTAAGGTTAATTAAAAATCCACACATGGTTTTCTTGGTAGGGTAATATGGTTTTCCAAACTATAAAACCTGTACCATGTTCGACTTCTAGGGGTTCATGGTTTATCCTAAAAAGGTGCATGGTTTAAAAATAATATAAACCAACCATGTGGATACTCTCTAATTTTGGTCACACATTTTTATGGGCTAGGGCACATGGTTTGGGAAAATTGTGTTCCATAGGTGCACTGCGTCACCACCTTCTAAATTTCTCAAATTTTACCCAATGAATCCCAAAAAATCAACCAAGAAAATAACTCCTCAAAATAGTAAAATTATTAACTAAAAACAATCTCGAGATAAATCTAAGAAACTTCATGATCTTATTACATAATAGATTTTTAGGGAAACCCTTGTAAAAATCCTCTACCTATTTACCATTATAAGGGTCCCATATAGAGTGATCCTATAAATATACTCTATTATTCATGGTAACATGTAGGATTTATCTTCATATGTATATTGTCTTAAGGATCTTGAGTAATATTCCTTTTATGTGCCTTGAATTAATGGACCGAGTGGGTACCTCATTGTTTGACCGACCCTAGGCTAGAAGACAGAGTTTTGTTGGAGATGGAAGTGTTTTTCGCCTTAGAATACATGTTAAACTTATAATCCCATGGAGATGTAGTGGTAGTGGTGGGTTTTGGAATTCATTCACCATCACTAATTTATTAATACATTCACTTGTTTATTACTGATGTAATGATTATTACTAGAGGATCTTCATTGATTGTGGATGATGAGCCAAACATGATGTGTTGTTCTTTATTGGGATTCAAAAAACTATTTATTTGGATATGGATTGTGATCCCTTTATTTTAATCTATGACTATTCCCAAACATATTTCCATGGATCTAGATTCTGATCCAAATTCAATTTGGATTATCATATGTAAGTTCCTGGGTCCAACATATGAGATTATGTATTTGAATGATACTCTTATTATTATTGTATGTACCACTTGTCAATGGGATTCCTTCATGATTAAGGATGATGAGGTAGGTTTCTAATAGTGTCTTAGAATAGCTCTTATACTATGTCTCTATATTAATGGATAGTCTGCTATCATTCTAGTGGATACAAAATGCTATTGGGTGAGAAAATTTCCCCCCGACCAGTGGGATGCTAATGAGATCCTAGGTGATGGACTTGATCTCTTCACCTATTTTCTATGATGATGCCATGGATTTTTGGATTCACCATTATAAATAATTCCCAAACTTCTATGGGAGGGGTTTTTTTATCTATTTATTGAAAGATACCATGTTTATATATCAAATTTTTTGAGTATTCCTTACATATCACCTAAGGTTCATCCAGATAGGGATTATCAGGGTTGCAATTTCATGACTGTATTTGGACCAGGACCTAGGAATAAGACATCAGGATAGATTACATATGGATTGAGTATTATTATATCTAGCACAATTATATATTTACATGAATATTCTTCATTATATAGTTTCTCTTATGAAATTTAATGTCTGTGAGTATAGATGAACTCAGGGTTAGGAAATGTTTCCATAGGTGGTGACATAGCTTTAAAAGAGATATTTTCAATGTTGTCCAAAAAAAATTATTGTTGATCAAGATTACAGAACTGATAATAAACATAATGATGCATGTATTGAGATGTATGACATCCATATCTATTTCATAATCATGGGATATCTGATTGGTCATATGTTTATCCAATTCTAGAATATGGATTTAGTATATTTATGTTATTTATACCTTGATTATGTAAATATATATGATATCATTTGTACATATATATTTACAGGGATATATATGTACACATAAATATATATACATATAGAAACTGACATGGTCCAGATGATTGGGATCATAGACATATAGATAGGTTGTGGACTTTATTCATTTAATTTATCTATTGTTCTTCCCTTTTATAGTTGTCTCTTCTTGGATTAGGATATTTCATGATCGTGCGCTTTTGAAATCATATTTCTTGGATTATCCTTGGTGTGCGATACTGAGAGTATTTCTCAACCTTGTACATGCACCTCGGTGTATGTTCAGATCTTATAGCTTATTTTCAGGCTAATCACAAATTTCATGATGGATATGGATGATTCCCAACGTTGAAATGGTCATGAAAATTCCCTCATGTAGATTCTAATTATTGGGATGCTGCAGTTTGACATTTTCTGGAGACATGGTATATGGTATGTCCTGGAGAATGTAGTTGATCCTTGTTCTTTTATTTCATTTTCTCTTATTTACTTTTCCATGTATGTTTGGACCAGTTGGGAAATAGTGTTATATGTATGACATGGACAATTGGGTATTGACAACATTTTATTTATTATTTAAACCTAATCAATTTCAGTTATTTATTATTTCTACAGACTATTTATTTTATACATTGGATGATATCTAGTTATTTACATTTTGTTTTATTTGATATGAGGGTATACTCTCTCAACAGAAACACCCTAGATCAACACAACTAGTTACCATCATCTATAATATATATAGGAATTAATGAGGCCTTGTGGTGAACCATCATATAGCATAATTTTGGTGAAATCTTGGTCATGAAATTAAAAAGTGGTATTATAGAGGTTCTATTCCTTCTCATTTACTATTTAGGATATGGTATACAAGAGTATTAGTATTTTATAGAACCTATGATGTATATTGGGATGTTGGGTCAATAAAATCTATTTTGGTGATATTTCTTAGTTTCTAGGGAAATAGTATTGTTGTTATGATATGCGATGTTGCATTTGTATATGATATTCTCTTTTAGAAACACAGATGTTAGGTGGATGGGATTTGTTATTTCAGATTTATGGCTCTTGGACCATTGGAAAGAGGCCCAATTATTGGTTTTGAATCTTCACCAAAAATGGAAATTGATGTCTCATGCATCATATATAGTAGGTAGGTATTTCATGTTATAGTTTTCCAAGTGTGAGATTTTATTAATTAAAGAGGATAATTGTTTAAATTGTTAACAAATTCCTAAATGGTGTTTTCCTGTGTAGGTTTTTGGTGAAATTAAAATCAATTTTTTATACTTATAATCATATTTCAATCTACTGATATGTAATGAAGGTCTATATTGTAACGTTTTAGTGTGAGGTTGATGAGTAATTACTCATGCATAGGAAGTGTAGTGAGCCTAGTAGAATGATGGGGAATATGATTACCATATTTTTGAACCCTTGTAAGGTGTTGTTTTTTAGGATTTTGGATTTAATTAGCTAGTAATAATAATTATAGTTTCTTCCAACATATATTGGAATGAAATGCAGCTTAACCAACCTTTTTTATGCTGATCTAGTCGGGTCACATCAAACGATGCCAATAAACACCAAAAAATTTATATTGATATGGACCTCAAGGGGGTATTACCATATATGGTTTCCCAATGGAATTTATTTCATCAATCACTTCTATGTTGGTATCGTTTCATATATGGAGATGTTCATTATGAGTATGATCAAAAAGGATATGTCCCAAATAGGCTACATAGACATTTTTGACCCCCATAGGCAGATGTCTTTCTTGACAACCTGGGTAAAGGATTGGCCTTTTAGGATAGGGGTTTTGACCTAGGTACCCTAGTATGCGACTTGATCAATAGGGATATGTGGGAGACCTATAGGCCCTTAGTTTAGACTCAACTCCTTTAAGTTCAATGTTCATTTTGATCAAGGGATACCTGTGTAGGAGGTTGTCTAAAGTTTTTCATATTTATTTTTTGGCAATGAGCCTAGTTATATTCATGTTCTATAATAGTTGAAAATTAATAATTACGTTTTTCAATATAGTCATGGTGATGAATTCGATTTATAAGGAATCACTAATAGTGATTTGGTGTATAGCCCTTTTGAATAATGTTTATACTAAATCTACTGTATAAAATCATGGTTATATTATTGTGATTGAAATTAATCCATGTATTTGGCTATGATTGAATTAATCATGGTACAAGTGATGTTATTTATTTTTAAGAGGGGTTTAAATGGATATGATTGGTAGTTTGGAATGATGTGTAAGGTTTAATTTCCATAATGCATTTAATTGTGGATGTCTCTCTAGAGTATGAATCATGTGATAATAGTTCATGTTGTTTATTAATTGTACCATTTTAATCATAAATCAATGAGTGGACATATGGAATCCAAGGACCGATGGTTTCAATGAATATTCTTTCTAATTGTTTCATATGATTTATGGTTAAAATGATGAATTACCATCTATGGTAAAGGATACATAAAAATAAATTAGGTTTCATAACATGGTTTACCCATTTCTAAACCAGGAAAAATATGGTTAGGTAATTTGGTTTCAAGGGGTTGTTAAAGGGAAATTGATCTTTTTATGTGAGTGTGGATTGAATAGATTATGAAAGAAACCTATAGAAGGAATAATTGTTTAACACTAATTATAGATGAACATTTACTACCTTGAAATCTTATTGAGGAATCTATAAGAGGATCCAATCTACACCAAGCTACTTTTCTTGTTAAATTTTATTTTCAGGCTTGATGAAGGAATATGTTGTGATTACACTTAGGGAGCACTATAAGATAATCCATATGGTGGGGAGTTCACCATTGGTCATTTGAGGATGGTGAACTTCATTTTAACTTGAAATTAAATATTTTTTAGCGATGTTGAGCTTTCTTATTGGATGTGAGATGATAATAAATTAATTCTTATGGTGGGGAGTATCAGATCAATCAAAGAAAAATGTATTCTATGATGGAATAGTTTTTGATTGTCTAAAACTGATCATTTTACATTTTAGATAGTATAGTTGTGTAGATGATCGGGTTAAGTTCATGGATACATATTACTACGAATTATTCTTAGGGACATGAAGATTTAGGTTTGGAAGACTGTAAGAACCCTTGTTTTTCTTGATTATGATTTCGACTATATATTTGATTTTATTAATCAGATTATTCTAAGGGGTAAAATTTTTCTCTTACAATAGAATATGATCATATAAAATTTTTTTGAAAACAAAATTTTTCCCCAAATAGGTTTTTTTCTCTAGGGAAGAATATTGGGGAAATTCTAATAAATTCAAAAAAATTCGAGATAATTAATAATTAATAATTAATAATTAATTAATTAAATATTAATTTATTCATGTATGTTAGTTCAACAATATATTTTTAATGAATATTTGGATTCATATTCTGTATATTATTTTGATTCTGGAGCAGGTTGTTTTCCTAGGAATTTCATAAGCACATGTAGGTGATCGGGGCCAGGGTTGGGCCCCTTTTTCTTTTTTTTCCATCTCATTTTCTTTATTTTAGACTTCATCTTTTCTTTTATTCTCCTCCCTTAGGAATCTTGAATACACCCCGGTGGGATTACCTTTTAGATGACCATGAATAAAAATGGGAGACAAAGAGAGTGTGATAGGGATACTGAAGAAGGGAGGTATCATTGTCTAGCTCTGGAGGAGTTGGATCATTGTGCAACAACTGTTGATCATGGAAACAAGTACTGCTTTAGTATATTCAACAGAAAGGTAGAATGTTTTTATTTTTATCCATAAATACCTATTTATATACTATTTTGATGTTTTATTTTCTTCTTATGATGACTAATTTCCCCTTATGATAATATCTATAACTTTTGAGGAGAAAATAGGGGGTTTTGTGATTGGAAGGGTTTCTTGTTAGGAAATCATGATCACATGGTGTGTACTTCAAGAAAACACAACATGTGTTCTTCAAATTCATTGAAAATGTTCTTTTAACTAGTAAAATTCATGTATGGGGTATACACTCCATGTACTAGGACATGACTGTGTAGTCGAGTACCTAGCCAGATAGCCCATGTAGGGGAACATGGTCATGTATAGTACACGACCATACCTTGTGTGGGTCGTACGCCATGAAGAATTACATGACCATGAAATATTTTTGTATAAGACAAGTTAGGTACATGTGGAGGTACCCCGTGTAGGGTACATACTATGTACATGATTAACACATAGAGTATATGGTCTTTTACATGCCATGTTTGGTTGGAGTACACACCAAGGTGGGGATTTTGAAGTCCACATCGGGTACTACCCATTACTACCCTTTGAAGAAAATTTATATTTTTACACCTAGGATTCTAAATTAGACACTTTATAAGTCCATTTTGTGTATCATTGTATGTATATTACAATTGTAAAACCATTTATCTATTTTGAATACTCCATGGTGGAATGTCATACTTCTTCCAAAATGGAGAGGTTCTCTCTAATATTTGATTCTAGCTATATGCTAAGGGTGAAATCATTTGATATGAGATGGGTCATGATCCATATCCTTTGATTGATTGTTTCGTGGATTGTCACATGAGGACATATCCCTTTAAAGATGTTCCCTTCTAGATTAGGAGTCCATGAGATTAGTTCATTTTGAGAATTCCTTGTATGATGCCTCTACCCAAATACAATTACTGAGGGTCCCCTATGTGATTCCTTTACATACATGATGAATTAGTGAATTGCTTGTATGAATTATCTACCATTTACAATTCATATAATTTATTGTAGTATTCATATTCAAATGTACTTTTTTATTGAGTGTTCCATTTATGATGCCTCTTCCTATATATACATTTAAATGAATCGTGAGTAGGATTCCTATTTCCTTTTTTGACTTAGGGGACCCTATGGGTACTACAATTTTTGATACAACATGTGTTAGTAAGTATTTTTTGGATGGATATCATAGTTGGTGTCACCTTAGAACTCATTGAAAACTTGTATTCCCAAGGGATTTTGGAATTAGTGGTGGTATTAGGCATTTTTACACATTCATTATTTTATTTATACATTCACATGTCAAATTATGATGAATTTATGATTCTTAGAGGAGCTTCATGGTTAACATGATATTGTTTTTCTAATGGTGTGCCCAAATGTATTTCTTGGGATATGCATTCTGAACCATTTATATTATTCTATTAGGATTCCCCCAATTATAATAGATTCCGGATTCAAAACCATGTTATATTAGGATTCCCATACATACCACATATGGTCATTCTTATGGGATTTATTATTTAAATGTTTCTATTACAATTCTTGGAAGTCTAATTTTTCAAAAGGATTAATTTTTTATTAGAGATATCGAGGTAAGTTGTTTAGAGTGTCTTCAAACTGCTAATTTACTTGGACACTCAAGGAATGTCTAGAAAACAAACATTTTAAGGGATTCCAATGATTTTTGTGCTGGTGCATTTCACCCAGGTAGTGGGATGATGATAATATCCGTGAGGATAGACATGATATCCTTACTTGGTTCATATCATACATCATTGGATCAGTGGACACACCATTATAAATACTCACTAGACTTGTCTATGAGGGGGTTTTTTGAGTCATTTAATGATTGATTTTGCATTGATATACAAAATCAAGATAGTATTTCTTACATCTCTCCTAGGGGAAATACCTATAGGGATTATTTTAGTTACAATAATGTGATTTCCACAGAAATAGGGACAAGGAATCAGATATCGTACTAGATTATATGTTTATTGACTAGTATGAAATCTATCCCAATTCCACATTTATTGGAATATCCATTGGTATACGGTCTCCTTTATTACATCGATTTTAGGTGAGTATTGATGAACCCATGGTTAGGATTTATATCCCCCTATGGTGAGGTAGCTTTCTCAAAATAACATCTAGTACTGAATGATGTAGGTATTTTTTATCATTATTATTGACCTAATGACCAACATAATGATACATGACTTGAGTGTTATGACATCCAGCTCTATACAATAGTCACAGGACGTTTAGTAAATCAGATTCTTATCTCAATATTGACTTTGTATGGAGTATCATTCTGTTATTTCTACATTGATTATGTGAGTATATATATATGTGTGTGTGTGTGTGTTTGTGAGAGAGAGATATATATAGAGAGAGAGATATATATATTATGTGTATGTATATATTTTTGGGGATATATTTTTAGAAGTGAATTTACATACTTATTTAACAAGGAATGGTATCTAGATTATCAGGACCACAGACCTATGGATCGTTTCTAGACTTGGTTTATTTATTTTATTTATTGTCTCTCTTTTCCAATCATCTCATATTTGCTGTGAATATTTCTTGTGTATAAAATTATGATGAAATATTTATTATTTCATTCATAGGGTGGCATACTGAGATTATTTTTTTCTTATGTACATTCATCTTTGTGTGCGTGCAAAATTTGTGTTTGATTTTCAGGTTGAGAAAAAATTACATGATTGATCTAGCTGAGGCCCATGTTTTCATGATTGAGTAGAGGTGCTTATGTTTTTTTATCAGGCTATAGAAGTATGATTGTGTTTGGAGACTTGTTATGTGGCCTACATCAAAGTTACTAGTAGTGACTTGTACATCTATTTAAATTTATTGTATAAACTTATAAATGAATGTTTGTCCCTATGGGTGACCAGTTTTGTATGGATTACATGGAAATTTTATCCATAAAATCATTTAATTTATTATTAAATATTGTTATATATCAATTATTTTCTTCTTCCACACAGTTATTATTTATTTATTTGGATGATATTTAGTTATTTATATTGCGTTTTATCTGATATGACAGAATTTTTGGTCTAAAGACACACCCTAGGCCCTCACTTCATGTTAGAAGCATCTATCTTAAGAAGAGGTGTGCATGAACTCTTGTGGAGAACTAGCTCAGAGCATCATTTTAGTGGAATCTGGGTTAGCACATTACAATATTGGTCCAAATTGTGTTCAGGGAAATGACTTTCACGGAATTGTAAAAGAAAAAGTTGATCGAAATGGTAATGGAAATAGATATGGAGATGGTGATGGCGATATCAATGAAATGGATAATGGTGATTATATTGATGATTGTCCTAGTGGTGATTAGAGCAATGGATTTACTTGTGAGGGTGATGGAAATGATTGTGTTGATGATTGTAATGATGATCATGGAGATAGTGGTGGTGGTGGTGATAGTGATGATTTTGGTGACGATTATGGAGATGGTGATTTTCATGGTGACGGTTATGGTGATGATAATGGAGATGGTGATAATGATGGTAGTCCTGAGAGAGGGAATTATCTTCTAAATTTATGACACATATTTTTGACACTACATGATTTATGACTAAACATTATTTAATATATTTGTTATGATTTTTTTACATCTATAAACTGATCCAAATGTAAAATATACAATATATTTGTTGTTTTAAATATGTATTTTGACCGGTTCAATGCATTATTTTTTTCTCAATTTTTCATTATTTTTTTAGTACTTTAGATTTTGTTTGTAGGTGTTTGTGATGTGTGCTAGTTCTAGGCCAAGATGGAAGGTGTTTTTGGCTTCTTAGGAAGAGTAAGGGTATTCCCATGGCTTATAAAACCATTAGTGTGACATATATACATATGGTTTAATAAAAAATATTACATGCAATGAAATCCAGTGGAGTTATACTAGAAAAATAAATAAACCATAGGTATAGAGATATACCTATTTATTTTAAATGCATGGAATATGAAATTGTTTCTACAGCCTATACCAATGGATTCCTATCATATAAAATATATTTAAAACTATTTTTATAAGGTCATTTTTATGGAGATTTTCCCTAAAAATAAATCCTTTATATGATTCATGTATATATCATGTTCTTGGGATATTGAATAAATACATGAAATAAAATTCCATGCATGTTTTCACCTTTGATCAATTGTATATCCAAATATTATGTGTGTTAAAATTTAAATATTTTGACTCTTTTAAATATATAATCAAAATGAATGATTCATAAGATGGAACTAATGTATTTAAATGCATATGATGCATTAATTTATTCTATGGTATTTATTTATTCATTTTATGGCATGAATAAATGATATAGTCAAAGGATCATTCTTCATCTTATAAATTATATAGCCATATGATAATTCTAATATGATAAATTGAGATTCTCGTTCTTGGATAAAACTAATCAAGACTCATTTCTCTCTTTCTTCTTCTCTTTTTTCATGCTGAGATTCTAGAACATTGTGCAGGAACGGAAAAATCCTTCATTACTACTTATGATTTAGATTAACACATCGATACTGATGGAGGTGGGATGATTTTGTTTCCAATAATGAGATATTTTTCCAATGAATATGAAGATGAAGGTGGCGTAGTGTATTATCCAGTATAAGGAGTGAAATTTTTTATTGTTATTATTTTTTACTTTTATGTGTAGTTTTCAAATTATCATGCATGGGAGATGAAAAGACCCATATTTCTCTGGACTAGATAATTTAGTAGAAATCTAAAAAATGATTTCAGATCGACATTGGTGGTAAAAGGTTTTGATTTTTCATATATGATCTTGGATAAATATTTTGACTACTATATTGGTCCCAAGATAGGGTTTTTACCCTACGATAGGAATTAAGTGGAATTCCAAGAAGTATGAATTTTCATAGAATAATTAATATTTAATATTTAATTATTAAAATTCTAATTTATTCGCACACGTTCATTTGGCCATATATTTTGAAATTAGCCTTGAATTGAGATTATTTCTCCATCATTGAGTTCATAATTGGGGGATTCTAGTTGACATATAAACTCATGTCATGCTTCCGAGGACGGGCCCATACCCTTTTTCTATTTCATTTCTATTTATTTTTTTCCTCTTTTCTTTCTTCTCCTCCCAAGGATTTTTACTTACACCCCTAGTGGTCTATCCCTTTCCAAGGCCTAGTGTGAAAATGGATATATATATATATAGTGATAGAGATAAATATATGTTTTAGACTATATCTCAAGAAGATCAGGATTTTCTTGCAGTAGTTGTGGATCATAGAAACGTGAGTAGATTAATTGGATTCTTCCCAATTTTATGTCATTTTTTATGTTTTTTTATAAATATCTATATATCAAACTCTTTATAGTTTTTTGGGCATATTATTACTAATAATGACATCCATGGGTAATATCTATGATTAACTAGTTGATAAATGTTATTTCAGTCAGATTGAAGGGGTTTATGTTTGAGAAATCAAGATCACATAGTGTGTGGTTATATAAATATATATTGTGTTCACTTCCTGTTTAGGTAATATGGATTTTTGGAATTATATACCATTTAATTGATTTATAAATCATATATAGGTAATTCTCCATCTTTCTATGTACATATGCTTTTGGAATTTTATGAACTACACACTATGTACCCAGGGTAACTATCATGTAGTCTTACTCGACAATGTAGTAATATACATGTCCATATAAATAGTGTAGTGGAACATGACCATATTTGCTACATAGGTATACCTCATGTGGGTTACATGCTGTGTAGAACAATAAGGATAGGAAAAAACACATCGTCAGGTAGTTTTAAGTACATGAGCAGGTACTCAGTTTAGGGTATACACCATATACATGGGTTTTACATGACATGTCTACCTGAAATATGTTCCCAGGTGGGGTTTTGAGGGTACATGTCATGAACTTAGGTATACATCTGTTGTATATCCCCCATGATAGACTTTTTAGGGTTCTTATTCTTTTATACTATATAGATATAATTTTAAAAATGAGTAGTCCATATTAAGAATTTTTTACATTTAGATAGTGATGATGAAACACTTTATATTATTTTAGGACTACATAATGGTTTGAATGGGGGATATACTTAATGTAAAAGTTCTTCTCAAATAATTAACTTTGTTGTCTACTTATATAGAGAAATAATATGAGACCCCCCCCCCTATGGGTCAAAATAATGATTGGTGGATATGGAATGTGGTCACCATTTTCCTCAACTAGTCTATCTGTGGACATCCCCTGATTGGCAGGATTGTTTTTCAACTTGAGGTAAAGATTGGTTGGTTTTTCGATCCAACATATGGTGAGAAACTGAATAGAGGTGGGGCATGTGCTATGTCTCTTTAATGGTGTTTATGTATCATTCCACACGGGTATGTATCAGTTGTGAGATGTTCCATTTTGTGCTAGGATGTTTTGAGATTTTAGAGATGTGGTTGTGTGTTGTTTTTACCTATAAGATTAGTTATGAAAAATTATCCCACATAGGATGCCTATTTTTACCATTTATATGGATCTGAAGAGGGATGAATTATTTTAAATTATGAACCTATGGGATAAATTTTCTTACATTTGTTTCCAAGGATCCTAGAAGGTATTCCTTTGATTATGGATGGATCTCAAGTTTCTAGTTTAGGATGCATCTCTAGTGTTTTGTCCTTGGGACACAGAATGTTCCCCAATACTTGATTGGACCTTAATAAGTGAATTGAGGATTTTGTAAAATATTGTAGTGGTTGTCTCCTAAATCCTATTACAAACATGTAATCCCAATAAATAGTGAAAATAGTGTTGGGTTTAGACATTCGACCAACCTCACTCTTAAATTTATGTTTTACATGGTTACACATAATTCAACTGTGATATCCATAGGTGTTTTCTGGTGCTCATCCAATGAGCCTGATGTTATGTGATACTATGATGGTGATACCCATAGGTACTTCTTATGATCTATCTTTTCATCCATATATAGTGGGCATTACCCCATTAGGATTCCAATACGTACATCATTAGGTTCATATTACGATTCCTATTAAATGAATAGTACAACTACTATTACCATAATTCCTATTTTTCAGTGGGATTTCTCCATAAATGAGGATTATAGAGAAGTCTATGTAGTGTTTCACAAATCTCCTCTAAGAATGGATCAACCTGAGAAATATATTTTTTATATCACCAAGGATTGATGAAGATCTCCTCGGTCGATCCTAGGATGATCCTTGGGATCAAGTGGATTCACCATTATAGTACTCACCATATTTTTTGGGAGTTTTATGTTGAGCATTTTATTGAATGAATGGTTAGTGTTGTCTTCTATCTAGATATAATTCCTTATAAATATCTTTTGAGTTATCTACCTAAGGTATTATCTGAGTTCCAATGTTATAATTTCCTATGGCCTAAGACCATCGACCAATACAACTTATAGGATTACACAAGGATAGAGTTGTAAGACACCCATATCTAGACTATATTTGTAGTATTCCAAGTTGATACATGAAACCCATTATCATAGCTACTGGAGGAAAGTGTATATGATCCTGGGGTTAGGAATTGTATCCCTATCTGGTGAGGTTTCATTCTTAATGAAGTTTTTAGTGTTCGAAGAAGTAGTTATTTTCAATTAGGATTAAGGACATATGGATCAACTTAATTATACATATATTGAGTGATATGATATCACGTGAAATTAATTATTCATAATATTTATATTTGATAAGGATCTTAGGTTAGATTCCCAACCCAAAATCCCTGAAGAGGTTTCCTCAAGCAGTTGTCCACATGAACACAAGCATGCCTCCCTATATGGTAGATGCTTCTGAATAGAAGTTATGTATTGGGGGTGTCAATGGGGATACTATGAACTCTTGATCTCAAAGTAGTAGAGTGGTGAATAATAATGATGTGAAGTATAAATTTTAATTAATAAGAATAATTGGAATAATAAAAATCATCTAACAAAACCAATAGGGGGAAGATAAATCAAAAACAGATTAAAAACTGATGATCATATCCTATTGTAATACAAAAGGATTGTACATGAGATACATGGGAATAGATATATACAAAATTCTAAATAAAAAATAAAATGACATAAATTTTCCTCTACAATCATCCTAATAATAGGATTGGTCCCCTAAGACCTTACTACATCCAAGTACTACAAATCAAACATCGAAAGTTAAGTTCCTCCCTTTTCACTCCCTACAATAATGAAATCTGTTCAGGTGCCATGGGCGGCCCAAATTGGATGTGAGATATACTCAATAGGCCACCACCAAGGGTGTATAGAACAATAAAATCTATGTACCTAAAATGAGTAGTGTGCATATAATAATAAAGATAATCTAATAAATAAATAAAACACATTGGGCTGGGTTCCTCATGGGATACTTGACTGGCACAACTTGCTTTGGAAAATGTTAGATCTCCCAGAACCAAAGTTAAACTATACATATGTGGTTTTAAAAAAGTAATAATTCATATATATATATATATATGTGTGTGTGTAGATACTAGATAAGTCTACTAGAATTCATACTTGGAAGACACAATTGTGTCAACTAAGAGCCAAGTCTAAACATGGCCTAATCCAAAAAGGTTAATTGGTTTGGTGGAATCATCATTGACATAAATAAAATTTATCTTTAGTTATTTAAAAATAGTAACCATGATATCATCCCTATAACTCCATAATAATGAATTCCAAGTATTTATCCATGAGCACTATAAGTATTCATTACCATGTCCAATTTTATTTTTTAGTGGAATCCCATGTATCAATCTCGAAATGATCATGAATAATCTTCTAGTTTCATGCATGGTGTACCACACAATGATACTTTTATCACTTATGGTATATTATAGAAATATTTAACACTAATCGCATTAAAATAAATCTATTAGGAAACCATGTGTTGGTCCTCGGTAAGTAAAAAAGGCATCTTCTCAGTGATCCCATCCATGGTATTCCATATAATAAACTAAGCATCACTCCTAGAATATTTTGACTCATTTACTAGTTATAATTTATAAATCATGAAAATGTGTATCCAAGAAAACCTTATGTTAGGTCCCTTGTATAGCCCTTGACTTGAGGGAAGAATAGGGGTTTAATTAGCAAGAATTATATACCATTTTGTAGAGGAATCAAAATCAGGGTGAAATTAAAAAACCTCAAATAGTTATTTAATTTACCTCATTTCATGGGTATTAATCATCTTTTATGGAAGGCACACCCTTAAGGTTGGATCGTGTTGAGGTGGTAAAATTGTGACATTGTTAGAGGGTCACTCATAGTATATTAAGCATGTGTTTATCATTTAATTTAATTTATTTGAAATTTCATAGGCATCACTATAGAATTATAGCTTGAAACATAATGAATCATGATAAATAAAGTGATACTATTAGGGAAATTAACTAGTCCCCCTACCATAGGATGGTAGATGGACACTCATATGTGGGTAGTCCTTGACACAAGCCTTAATAGAAGAAAAATGGAGATTTAGAAAACACCCTAAAATAGGTCAAATTATCTCACACAAAAATAGAACAAATGATGGTGGAAGAAAATAATAAATGAAAGAAGTGGGTCAATGATATTACTGACATGCTTCCAATGTGATGTACAATGTCATGATTGGAGTCTATATGAGGAAGGATTATGGAATCCTAGGTTAGGTGGTGGATATGATTTAGGAGAAGAGGATATTATGTGTAATAACCACGGGGTCTTTAAAAATAATCGGTTCAACCCCATTAAAATTTCAGGGAATATTCAAAGTGTGTATATTTTAAACCCAATGTAAAGATCTTGTTTTTGCCCCTTTAGGAAAAACTAATCCATATCATGCAGAGTGTATGTATAGTATAGTAAATTTTTTGAATTGAATTCATATTGTTTATTCAATTCAAGGATTATGTTGAATTCATGCCCTCTAAAACTCAGGATATATATTGGATCAATAAACATCCTGAATAAAATTCACATTATGAATTTACTTCACAAAGTGTATTTTTTTTGCAGCGATGCTCTATCCTTCCAAACCCTTCATCCCACAATGAACCAATATGCCTAAAGGAATAGTTTTTTAGATCTATGATAAAAATAAATACTCAATGGGGGTTTACTAGAATGTTAATGAATGTGTACCTCTCTAAATTGTTTTATGTTACAACCTCCCCACATTAAAAAAACAAGTCCCTGAGTTTCCCTTTTGAGGGTGGTAAAACATCATATAATAAATGTTTTTTACACTTAGAAAGTACATCATCCTCTCTATCTATGGTCCCATTCTAAACATTTCTATTATTCTATAAACCCATACCAATGGAATAACCCTTTTCAGAGAGACTTCATTCTATGATAAATGATACATACATGATGATCCTCAAAATAATCATCCAGATCAATATCAATATCCTCTGGATCAACTGAAATAACAAGGATTGGATAATAGTGTAAAATCATCAATACATAGAATACATCATTCATGTTTCATTACCTATGAGGTAAAGCTGAGTGATATGAAATCATTATTACTATCTCTAAAATCTGAAAAGGCTCAATGTAACATGGTGTAATCTTCCTCTTTTCCAAATATTTGTATAATCCAATCTAGGAAAAAACTCGCATAATGAATCGATGTCCCACCTAAAACATTAGAGGTCGGTGATGATGATCTGTATAAGACTTATTCAGAGAATTATTTATATTAATACACTTATGAGTAAGATGCACATGATCTCATGTACCTTAAACAATATGATCTACCAAAATGGCTTCCTCACCCACCTCTAACAGGTATAGGGGTTAATGATGGAAAGGACCATATAAGGGCTCATAGGGATCCATATGAATAGTTTCCTAAAATATGTTATTATAGGAAAACTCATTGTGATGTAGGTTTTTTTTCAAGAACATCTAAAATAAAGGATGAATACTCAATGAATTTACTCTAGCACACAGATTTTATGCTTGGACATATCTTCAGTCTGAGGGTGATATGTTGTAATTACGATAACCTATGGACCTAGTCATTTTTTCATCGCATTCCAACACAATAGTGCAAATTGGAGGGTCTCTATCCAATACAATAGAATGGGGAAACCATGGAAGAAAACAACCTCCAAAATATAAATCCTCTCAAGATCAACAACTAAGAGAGTCTTGTGGATATATAATAAGTATGCAACATTGTTAACCAATTCTATGATCACCCACACTACTTAATTTCCTTGAGGGGAACCAGATAGACACATCATAATTTTATTTGTGATGACATACCATATCCACTTAGTAATATAATGAGTATGTAAAATTACCTCATGCTAGTGGTTCTCTGCCATCACCTAATGATATGTGGATCATCTTGTGACAAAACCTATGATTTATCTCTTAATATCTCTCCACTAATATAGACATTTTATGACTCGGTACATCATTTTAATCCCATTGCTTACTTACTAAATAGAGGCTTGATATTACAACCATAAATTTCCCTTATGTCTGAAGGATCCCAAATATTTCCATGTATATACATAATCTAATCCTCATTTATAACCCAAGCATATGGTGGGTCATCACTTGAGACACTATCCCTCTAGAATAAGCCATCGATATCTGAATAGTTTCTCATCCATACCTTTTCCAAAAGGGAACATGTCACTGAATGAGATACGAAAATGGCTTCCCATGATATTCAGGAACCTTGACGAACTTCTTAGAAAATAGGGCCATACAATTACACTCATTACTAGCCTCTTTAATGGCATGTATATAAGTCTTCCAACTCTGGGAATAATGTAGTGAATTTCCTTTTCCAGTTGTATATTTGATCTCTTGGTTAAAGAAATGTATAAATTATCCCAACCTCTGTTTCCTGATATTCTAGTCACACTATATGGAAATGTATTTGATGATTTTTTTATTCGAGTAAAACATGAACTGCTAACCCAAAAGACAGTTACCCCAAAATCAAAAATAATGAACCATGGTTTCCAACTCAAGATCATACATAGGTTTTATTTTTCTCCTAAGATACCATGTGATAGGACACGTACTCTAAAACATGATCACCCTACATCAGAACTACTCCATGCATGAATATAGATGCACCATAAAAAATTTGTTTACTCTTTTAGGATATGGAAGAATCGTGATTCATGTTGAATTTATTATTTATTTTATAAAATAGATTTTTTGTTTTCTATATTAAAACCACAATAACATAACTACATTTTTTATTCTATCCCAAGAGGGGATATCCTATGCATGATATTTCTATAATGGTATTATTGTAGTAAAAATCCAGTCCCAAGAAACTGTATAGGATAATTAAATTCATTGGATCCTCTTAGGAAACCATGACTCACACATTCTCTTGACGAATAGATACTCTTACGTCTAAGAAGATATCACCCAAGAACTGATCCTATTGAATCCAAAGAGGAATTAATGATGTTAGTATATATTTTATTCCCTTTAATTGTATTTTTCATGGTTTCTTCTTTTTTAATGATTTTTTTTGGGTATGAGAATAAAACAATATATTATCCATGAAGACTACCATAAAATAATTCATATACAAGAGGAAAACCCAATTCATTAGGGCCATTATAACTAATATATCATTATTAAGGTAAAATAGAATAACCAGATAATCATGAAATAGTCATCTACTCTAGAATGAAATACAAGGTATGTTTGATGGTGTCATATGAATCAGATAGTAGTCCCACCACAAATTGAACTTAGAAAAAATTGTCACTCTTTGGAGCTGGTAAAAGTGGTCTTTTAAATGGGGAAATGGAAACTGGTTCATTACTATAACATATTTCTACTAATGGTAATCCATGCACAACATAAGGGTGTTGTATACCTTCTTTGTGAAATTGTTATATCAACATCATAGAGAAGTGATGGGTCATATAAAACTCTTATCTTTTAAGTCCCCTAACTAAATTTTAGGTTATTTTAGCTCTATAGGTGGCATCTTGTAAGGAGGAATGGACACTGGTGATTCACTATGAACATTCTTGATAGTTAAATCCTCCTCTCTCATAGGAGGAAACCTAGAAAATTCATAAGGGAATACTTCATTGAAATGGTCCACCATAATAGAGAATTATAAACACTCTATTCAATGATAATTCATAGAAACACTAGCCATCCAGATAGTCATTCTTCATATATCACGACACTCTGGTCTATCTCACCCACCATGAACATATGATTCTACCTTATGAAAATATGTACTACCATCACATGATGTAAAAGTCACCCTTTGGAGATATTAATCAACAAGGGAATCGTAATGAACCAACCAGTACATCATGAGAATGAAATATAATTCTGTTTCCTTAGGTAAAAAAACAATCCAAATGAAGATATATCTGCCCACCTTAATAAGTAAATCTCTATATTAGATAATACTCTCTAATCATGATACCGTGGGATAATCTAGGGTAATAACCCCAAAAAAATTACTATGTTTTCATCCCAAGGCTATCCAAAATTATTACTGATAAAAAGGTGTGTGATACACCAATATAAAATAAGTCATAAAATAATGTAGAGGATACTAGAATAGTACCTCAAACTATAGAAGATTCCAGACATTTCTTCTTGGGAGTAGGTTGTACTATATATATATATATATATATATATATACCAGGATCTAATACCCTAATATACAACCATAATAACCTAAGTTGGTTCGCTCTACTAGAGTTATACCTCTGATGTCTGACTAACTTTTACATGCCCAACTCCATGGTGAGATAAGCTGATAGTAGACCAATTCCCTATTTCTCAAGGATCTAATAATCTAGTACCTGAATGTGGGGATAGGGAATATCCCTTATCACTAGAAAATGGAGGGAATTCTTTGTATAAATGCTAAAGGTGAACCATCTTATCTCAAGCACAACAATCGATTAGATCCCTTTTATACTATGTAATATTATAGACTGCACCATGACACTAGTGACATGCCATATAACTATCATTCTGTGTCATCTGACACTTGATTCCACTGCATGTAGACATGATGTCATGTTTCCTGCCACATGAAAAGAAACCTCCCTTCCATGAAACTAAACTACCCTAACTCAAACAGCATTCTTCCCTTACAGTTTTCTTAATGATGAGGTATTTGTTTAATATCTCTGAAATAGTGGTAAACTGACTGACATTCACATATGATAAGATAGTGTATGCAATCCCATCCTCAAACCATCTATCAGTCATCATCTCATCACTGATCATTATCAGCATAATTTGTTCTAGCTTGGTGAAACATGATGAATACTCCATCACAAACATATTACCATATTGATGGAGCATAAACTCATTATTGTTCTCTACTCTCAATGTATGAGTAAATATTTAATCACAGAATTCTATTTGGAACTATTACTAGACCATACCCTGATAATTTTTAGCTATATATATGATATCCTTAAAACATTTGGCGTAGTCGCGAAGCACATTAGTAGGACCCACAACATTGGATGCATTCCTAAATTCTCAATTATCAATAAAATGGCTTCCATCCTGGGCTCATAAGATTGATAATATCCATATACCAATAAGTTGATAGGATGTTGTTTATGGAAATTCCCCCTCAACTCTATCTTAGTAGGGGTTGGACATGAAGATCCCAATACAAACTGCATGAATCGCAAGAATCTCTCTCAAAACTAAGAAATAAAACCTAGTGGTGGAAGAATTAGAGGTTCCCCTTATGTCACTACATGAGGTAATACTCATGGATCAGGTCTAACAACCTTGGGAGCAAGGTCGCACAACCTTCCTTGAACATGACATGGGGACATCAGTGTGGAATATCTATACAATATCAAAATTCCTACCTGAGATAAAATTTAAAAACAAATAGGATCAATGATAAAAAAAAAATGTACGAAGATTTCCTATAAAGGAGTCACATAACTCTTTTTTCTCCAAAAACCATTTCTTGGTGATGAGAAATCTCAAATAGAATCAAAATATATGCCTCCTTCTATCCACTGCTAATGTCGGGATGGGGTTAAGGTCTCACATAACACCACAATGGTTCTAGTATATAGAGTTTCAATTTCAATGTACAAAGGAAAACCCCATTTACTATGTAATTTTCATCCCCATTTAATGATAACTATTTCATTTAAAATTTAAAATTTATTTATGTATTTACTCATTTCTATTCATATGGATATCATTTGAGTTAGTTGTTTCACTCTTCCCAATTTATAATAGCCCGCACTCTTTATAAATTGTAATTGGAATGTCTGGTACCTATGGCCTAACCCTTATATCGGGTATGAATATGTAATGTGTCATCTAAAAATATTTTATTAAATGAATCGTCTTTCCAAATTCATAGAAGTAAAGGGTTCATAAATTAAAATTTCCATTCATGTAATCAAATCAACAAACATTTCATCCCATAGAACTAGTGTTCCCTGACAAAAATATTGTATAATTGTTTAATTATGTTTCTATCATCAATATATATGGAAAATACCTATTAAAATTCATGTATATAGTTAAATTAATCTAATTATTTTATCCCTACAAGTAATTTTATCACGTTTACATATAAATAAATTATGGAACTCTCAAAAATCACCGAAAATATAGGCAAAACATGTAACAAGATATACATTTACGGCATGGAATAATGCATGACATGTGAATCCAAATGTGTGATAATGATGCAAGAGATAATAACTCTTTCCTTTATCGATCCATTGAAAATAAATTCCATAATAATAATATCAATAACTATAATGTCACAAGAAATGTGTGATACACGTTGGTGAAATCAGTACAACTATAATAGGAACAATACTAAACAACAATATCCTATAAAAGGTATTTTGGATTTCCCATATTCCTAGTAGGCTCATTACCAAATTCTGAAACATTACTAGTATTCTTTTTAATACTCATATAGTAAGTCAAAAGTAAATTAACCTCTAATACAACTTTGTAGATTCATGACCTGGAATCCAATAAGTGGTTTTGTGAGTTGTTTAGCTATGTGACCTCAAGCATGCATCCCCATACACTAGAGGCTAGTGAAAAACAGTGGGTGACTTGGTTGCATCTATGGGGACACTATTCCATATTGATCATAGTATAGTAAAATGGAGAATCATAATGATAAGTAATAGAAATATTAATAAATAAGTAGCGGAAGAATAAAAATAAATTATCCAATACAAACAGTATGCAGAATCTAAATAAATATTTGATACAAAATTTATCATCATGTGATGATGTAATACAAAATGTAAGTACACATGATACATTGGTCAATAATATAAAAAAATATAAATAAAATATAAAATGAAAAAATATTCCTCCACAAGAATCACAAGAATATGCTTGGTCCAATACTCATATACTCATTCTATTACTAAAAAATAAAACATCAGAAGCAAGGAAATTTCCTTTATCTATTCCTATAATTATGAATCTTGTTCAGGAACCATGTGTGTCCCAAACATGGTCAATGATATACTCCATAAACCACCACCAATTGTTTCTATAGTTACCAATATGTTTTACATAAAATTAGTAGTGTGTAGGTAATAATAAGGCTAATAAAATAAATAAATAAAATTCATCAATTTGGGTACCTAATTGGATACCATACTGACAGTATATTTATTAGGCTAAGCTAGATTTATCTAAACCAAGGTGAAACAATACATATGTTTTATAAATATAGAATAATATATTTGGGTTTGTGTAGATACCAGATAATTCAGTTGAAATATATGAATGGAATACACAATCAGGAAACCGAAGAGCCAAGTGTAAACATGGACTAAACCCAAGCATGTTCATTGGCTTGGTAGATGAATATGTGACATAAGAAAATTCATATTTATTCATTTATAAATATGCATCCTATTTCTACTAAAAAAATCAGTAATAGAGAATTCCAATTATTTCTCTGGGAGAACTGTAATATCAACTTTCTTAAGAGTCTGTCCAAGGTGATTAGTAAGTAGAATCCAATATATCACTATTTTATAATTTAAATAACTGGCCCTAAGAGAATTCCCATGGTATACCACATATGGATATATGTATTTCTCATGTAATTATATAACAATATTTCCTACGGAGCCTGTCCAAGGAAATCCAATTGGAAACCAGGTATCTTTCATGGGTAAGTATGTAAGGGATCTTCCTGATGATCCCATCTAAGGATTTATATAAAAGAAACCAAGTATCTCTTTTAAAATATTTAGATTCATTTACTTGTTCTAATTTATAATAACTGATGAGCCAATCCAATGAGTCCTTCAGTTTGGACCCCTGTATTTCCTTAAATGTGAGGAAACAATTATGGTTTAACTAGAATGATTTCCATACTACTAAAGAATGTGTAAAAATTAGTACTAGGGGAAATTCAAATAGTTCAAATTGAAGTTTAATTAAACTCAAGACATGAAGAATCATATTCGTTGAAGGATGGGACACACTTATATATGTATCATGTCGAGGTGGTCAACCACAAAACTGGTTATCAAGTTACATGGAGTATATTAATCACGTGATTATCATTTAATTTAATTTATTTTACATTTTGGTGGTGTCACCAAAGAACTCAGATTCATTAAATAATTGTTTAGGATAAATAAAATGAGAATTTTAGGAAAAATAACTAGACAACATTCCATAGTTTCATAGACGACAACAAGTTAATTTTTGGACTTTAAAATGAGCTTGAATGTAAGAATCAATAAATAACATGAAAATAGTGCATATTAGATTACACTAAAATATTATCAATGATTAAAAATTAAATTAATAAATGGTTGAAGCAGAGTTAATAGATTATTGACTTGTTTCCAACGTGATGAATGGTGGATTGATGAGAGTTTCAATGACGAATGAATATAGAATACTAGGTTAGGTGTTTTATAATCTTCCTAAGAATACATTCCATCGTGGAAGAAGAAAAAGGATCTATCCAAATAATGGGTTCTTCCACTATTTTAGAAAAAAAATCATGGAATATTCATAATGTGTATATTTTACATTCCATGTAAAGATAAATTTTTCCCCTCCAGAAAATATATATTCCCCTTGTGTACATGGTCTTTCTAGACTAGTACACATCAAGAATTTAATTCATAGTGTGTATTCAATTCAATTCATGTATTGAAATCACACCCTGTAAAACTCATAGAATTTATCTGGATCAATACATGCTGATTATTTCATCATCTCATGTATTTTTCCTATATCTATCCTCCATCCTTTTTCTCCCTTAACCCCATGATCAATCAACTTGACCAAACACACATTTTTCTAGTACTATTCCAAAAGGAAAACATGAACTAGGGATTAACCAGAAATTTAAGGATTCCATACCTCTATAAAAAGATAAAACATTACACATGAATTTAATAATCAATTCTGGGTTGGTTATATTTTTTTTCTACTATTTTTTATCTTTATTACTTAATTGTGCCTCTACTAGGATGAGTATATTTTGTGAGCATGCACTTATAATAGTTGGTTGAAGGTTAATTTATGGGAGGGTCTATTGATATTTCCTTCTCACCCTTAATACATGAACCTCAGTGTGTGTGAAGAAATTGTGTATGCATTCAGGTTGATCATAGATTTACTATGGATAACGCTGAGGCCTAGGGTTTCATGATTGTGTGGAGCTACACATTTGGATTTCTTATGATCGGGATGTAGTTGATTAAATGTATCTTCGAGAGTGGGTATGTGGTTCATATCAAGGTTAGTTTCAAATCCTTGAAATTTTATTACATATTTTTTTATAAACTCTGTTTTTATGTGATCAGCCCAGTAAAAGATCATAATGTATTTATAACATCGTCGTTTGGGCCTTTACTTTATTTCATTCAATTATTGCAGTTTATTTGGTATTTATTACTTCTACAAATTTATTATTTACATCTATTGATGATGTTTGATTTTTTATTTTGTTGCAAAATCTAATAGGGGAATAATATCCCCACTGACACACCCTAGTCCCTCGCTTCAAGTTGGAATCTTCTAGAATATATGGAGGTGTGATTGAGGCCATATCATAAACTGGTCTTGTTACTATTTATAGAGTTAGTCAAGTTTGGATGTGATAATTTATTACAATAATTATTCCTTTCCTATTGTATTACTATTGGGTATACAGTAGATAAGAGTTTTAGGAATGTGTCAAAACATATGATGGATATAGTACTGGTGCACAAAGAACACTTTTTCAAATAAGAAGTCATGGTTGTTAATGAGATGGGATTTTTTTTCATGAAATGTAAATATATAGTTGTATATTATGTTTAATTTGACCAACTCACATGTTATGTGAGGTTTATTTTTGTTATATATTTCTTGGATATCGACCAGTTGGCTAGACACTAGTGATTGGTTTTACAGTTAGTTAATAGAGGCATAATATATTTGTTCATATATCATATTTGGAATGAAGGGTTCATATGATATATGCATGCTATTGTGTGATTTTACTATTGAAAGTGAGATAGAAATCTTAATGACTCAGCATCAACCTAAATGGTGTATTCCCATATTATATTTTGGTGGAATTTTCCTTAGTTAGATCAACATGAATATATATTTCCTTCTAATGAGAGGCTATTTAGATCTATGCTGATACTTTTGATGATTAGGATGATGAGTCATTCCTCATGAGCAGTAGGTGAAGTGACCCTAATGGATCAATAGGTAAAATGATTCACATGTTTTGGACGCTTTGTGATTTATTATTACCTCATTTTGGTAATTTAATATTCTAATACAACATATAAATTTTTTTCTTACATGTCATGGAATTGAAATTCTATTTAATTGAACCATATGAATAATTTATGACAAAGATCATTTGGGATAATGTTTAGTGTCTACTATTGACCCTCATAGTTTATAATTTGAAATTGATTCCCTTCTAATAGACTATTTTTTGGGTGGATCCTTCTAAGGTGCAGTTAAATAAAAATATTCAACAATCTACATATTTTTTCTCTTTCTAACTTCCTATGATATTTTACATTAATTACCTTTTTTCATCGTAATATTAACAGTTCCTACAGTTAAATCTTGGTACGTACCTAAAACATTATAGTGAATGATGTCCTCGATTGGGTTTTACTGTATGGAGATTCTTGATCAGTGTAAATCCATTGTCATCTCTACATTTGTATTATTACCCCTAAAAGAGTACTACCCTATAATTATTCTCAAATAGGATCAGTGGATGGTAGTATTGTTCTTGGTTGACGATTTCATTATATTTATTTCATTACGTTAGTATGTAATAATTGGTTTCAATTAAATAAGTTGACGATTAATATAGAAAGCATGTTTTCCCCTATTACATGAAATTGACAACCTCTATAAACCATGTTGTCACTAGTTGACCCTAGTTAGTCAATGTAGTAATTTCCTCATTTAGAGAGGTTTTTTTGCATTATATTTCATTTTTTGAGAGAAGTATGTGGATGAAACCCTGGAATATGTTAAATTGGTGAGATGTTTGACCTATAGTCTAGGTGGTAGGAAAGAGTACCCTTGTTATGATACAAAGGTAGTAGGTTTGGGTGGGAGTCTTAGAGTCATGATGTTTTCAATCAATCCCTTGTAGGACGACATTTAGTAGGTTTAGGGGAATCATTCAATATGGGTATACCAATTATACACTTACCATTTCAAGCAGTGATCTTGGTTATACACTCACGTTAAAACTAATGCACTGGAGGTTCTCAATTTAGTGAAATAGGAATGATTATGTTTTCGGTTTCTGAAGAAGCAACTATGGTTCTTAGGTTTTTATAATGACTTGTATGGGAAGGACTATTCAGGTTCTTGGCATAGTTGACCAATGTTTCTATGGTTGATGCATAAATTTCCAAATATGATGTTGTGTGATGCGTGGTCCTAGAATAAATTGTGGAACAACTAAGGAGCTCAATTTTGAATAGGTGTTACAAGAGAGATTACTGATTATAAAGACTAATGCTCCATGATGCACAACTAGATTATATTTTATATTGTGTAACACATTGGAGAATGAGTTAGGTGATAATCAAATGGTATAAAATTGTGCACATGCTATGTAGGGAAATATGGTAATGATGTGTTCAATTTATGCATGGTACCATTTAAAATTGAAATCAATGAGTGGTCATGCTTGACACATTGACCGATGGTTTCATAGACTTATCATTGGAATGGTATCATATGTATTGTGATAAAATGAGAAAAAAAGTGTATTCATGGTAGAGAATGCATTGAAAATAAACTGGATCCCATGAGATAGTGAACCTATGGGTGGGCCTTAACACATAATGTCAGAGGATGTGCTATCATGGGTTCGTTAAGGTGAATATATTCTAGTTTTTTAGCATGGATTGATGAGAGAGATGCATGCCTAATGATTAATTATTAGTGTATTCCTAGTTTATATATGATCATACCCTATATATTGACATCATCTTGGGTATTCTAAGGGAGAATCAGCTATTCCCAAAACTATGTGAATACTCATTTATGTTTTAAAAAATAAAATCCGCAAGAGTTATTCTCAATGAGAGGTATAGGTAATTCATATGGTGGGGAGTGTATAATTGGTTTTTTTAATGGTTTATACCCTCATTATGTGTTGAACTCGTGAATTTTCCCCGAGATCCATTCTAAGAAAATGCGAGGAGGTGAAGATTTGACATTGCAGGTTTATTCTCAGGAATGAGAAATTTTTTCTATGCTAGTTCTCACATTCGGAAATGGATGTAGCTCGTGCCTTTGATCTTAGGGTTCTATTTTGATGTTTTTCTAATAGTACTCATATTTTAGAGAGTATTACATCAGTCATGATTGAACATTTTCTATGATGGGGGAGTATTGGATGTTTGAGGCAAGTCATTAGATGGTCTAGATATTGTGGTTGTCAATATGCTTCAGGTTAGAGCATAGTAGATAATTGACAACCTAGTCTTCTCATAGATTATATATTTTATGGTTTGAAGTTTGTAAAGCCGATTATTTTTTCGTACTTTGAAATTTAGTAGAAAATTAACATTTTTCTTTTAGACTCCCATGAGGTTTAAAATGGTCATTTTCCCTATAATATAATCCTATATAATTTTTCACATAGCTTAGTGGGCCCCAAAATAGTTTATTTACCCTATGAAACGAGGTTTATTGAAATATGATTCCTTTAAATATTCACCAAATAAATGAAGTTTAATATTCAATTAATTAAATATTAATTTATTTGAATACATTTGTTTCGTCATATATTTTGAATAATGTATTTTATTGAATTATGTCTCCTCTTTTCAGTTTAAAATATGGTATTTTTTCTATTAAAGGTATATAATCATGTCGGGCATCAGATACAGGGTCGGAGGCCATTTTTCTTTTACTTTAATTTTTATTGCTTTCTGTATTCCTATTTCTGTTCTTTTCCTCACCTAGATTCATCTATAAAAACCCTATGGGATCTTCTTATACAAGGCATAGAGAGAAATGAGAGAGGTAGATTGGGATAGAGAGATAGTGTGTTGGAGAAATTGGTGTGTCGCTGTAGGGCTCTAGAAAATCCGGATCATCATGTGACATATGCAGGTCATGTAAACGGATGAAGATTTAGTATATTCCACCCATTTCTATGTGTGAATCATTTTTATGTCAAAAATAACTATATATATACCAATTATAATTCTGAGGACCTTCAATGACTGATAATTTCCCTATGAGGTTGATTTATGCATAATCATGAGAAATAGGGATTTTGACCTAATTATAGGGGTTCTCATCTAGTAAATCTTGATCACATCACTTGGTTCTATAAATAAATTTCATGTACTCTTAATTTTTAGAGAATATTACATTTTTATGTACACAGCATGTACTTGGAGTACACATCATGTACAAATATTGGCCATGTATATGGGTAGATAGAATTTTTGGTACTACATGCCAAGTATGTTGGGTACATGCCATATATTCATACTCAGCCATGTAGCCAATCACATGGAAGGATAGTCAACGTAGAAGAACTAGGCCATGTTATGTACATGGTTAGAACTCATGTGGGTTGCACACCATGTACAAGTACACACCCATATCGAAACATGTGTATATGCCAAGTGAGGTAAACGAGACACTACCACATGTATGTTACATGATACATACATGTTTTTCATGACAAGTACATGGGTTTTACACATCAATTCCTTCTAAAGTACAAGACCATGTGAGGATTTGAGGGTACAAACCATTTTTCTACTTGGGTAAATGCTCTGTGCAGCCACTCTACACCATTGAGGGGGGTTTTATGTCATTAGATCCTAGATTCGAAATTGGATATATGGGTAGTCCATTTTGATCAATTTTTCTGCACAGAACATGATAGGGGAACCATTGAGGCCATTTAAGTACTCTCTAATGTTATGTTTGGGTGATATAATCATGTTAAAGACTCTTCCTCCACTAATTATGTTGTGTTGTCTTCTGAGAGTGACACCTAGGATATGACGGACCTAAGGGTCATATGAATTACAGTTGTATATGGAATGGGATTTCCATTTTCCCCGACCGTTGTGTCTTTATAATGTTCTTATTCTGTGATATTATTACTCAACATTTGTAAAATATAGGTTGGGAGTTTGGGCCAAAATATGGTGAGATCATGAATGGAGATTGGCCAACAACAATCTCTGTTGAGGGATTCTTACATAGCTTTTTCCTTGTTGACATTTTCCTTTTGAGACATTAACATTTTTCCCTAGAGGATGTGAGATATTAGAGATGGGGTGTTAGGATATTTTTACTTATGATATTAGTTATGACCAAGGATCCTTCATATAATTCTTCTATTTACATATGGATTACTAGGATCTTGATAAAGATCCCTTATTTTACATTCTGAATAAAAGGAACCCTTATTGTATGCCTCTACATGTATTTATTTTCAAGGATCACAAGAGGGATTCCATTTCTTATGTGTGTACCTTGAGGATCCCATTAACGATGACTCTCCAATGTTTTGACCTGAGGGACCCATTAGGTTCCCCATTGGTTGACCAACCCGAAACTAGTGCGTCATGAGTTTCAAAATATATAGTTGTGGGGGTCACCAATAACCAATGTCAAAAATGTAATCCCAATAGGCTATGGAATTAGTGATGGGTTCAAGAATTTGGCCAACATCACTCTGTTATTATGATTCACATGCTTACTCATTATATTTTTATTATTGTAAGAGGTGCTTCCTAGTACTCGGCCCATGATCCAGATGTGATGTGATGCTATGATATGGATTCTTATAGGTACTTATGGGATTTCACTTTTGACACATATGAATTAGATGTTAAACCATCTATATTCCCAAATGTAGTTCATGGGGTATTATCTATGATACCTATTGATTAAATGATATTATTATTATTACTATTATTGTGATGCCCATTTATCAATGATATTCTTTCTTGCATGTGGATTACAATATTTGGTACTGAGAGTGTCTTCATACCCCTCTTACACTTCATCGACCATGGAATTTCTAGTTTTCTAGGATCAAGGTGATATCTAAGGTTGTCATGTGGGTGTATTTTCCACGATAAGTGGATGCTAATATCCATAAGAATTTATGATTATATCCTCATTGGATGACTATGATTCTCCCTAGCATCAGGTGGATGCACTATTATAGTACTCTCCAGACATATCTGGGAGTGCGATGTTAAACCAATTATTGAATTAATATTGAGTTCTATCTTGGATATAGATAGAAATCCTTACATATAGCCTAAAGGACATCCCATTAAGTATTATCTATGTTTCTATGTAATGGTTTCCTATAGAAAAAAACCAATTACTGAGACAATAAATTGGATTACATGTAGATATGGCGGTATGACAGTTGGATCTATGTAATATTTATAAGATGTCATATTGATAAATTTTACCCCATTTATTAGTTATTATATATGATTACAGATGATCTTGAGGGTAATAGTTATATCATTTGGTGGTGATGAAGCTTTGTCAGAGCCATTACTAGCATCGGTTAAAGCATATATTACCGATTAGAATTATAAACCACGAGATTGACATGATTATACCTGACTTGAGTGGTAAGAAATCCATCTAAATGCCTTATTCATAGGATGTCCATTAGATCAAGATCTCATATTCAAGGATTGAATGTGGGTTGGTTGTATTTTATTTATGTTAACTGTTTCCTTTTATTATTTCATTGTGACTTGGTTGCACTAATCATATTGCATGAGAACACACTTATGAAAAATTGTTATATGTTCAACATTAGGGGTTACCTACAAATATTAGTTTCTCACCCCCTAGTATGTGATTCTTAGTGTGTGATGTTGAGCATAGATTCGTGATTGATAGGGGAAAGGCCCATGGTGTCCTGATCAATAAGAGACACTCTTGTATTTATTATGATTAGGATGGAACAGCTCGGCAATTTCATGGAGACCAAGTATGTGGTTCATCATGGGGTTAGTACTAGGCCCTTTTAATTATATTTCAATTTCCTTAATATACTTATTTATAAGTGATTGTATCAATTTTTGATCAGTTTTGTATATATGAAATGGCCATTTGAGACCTTACAGTATTTTATTCGTTTATTACAGTCTTATTTATAGATATTTCTTACTCACATAGATTATTTACCAGTATAAATGATTTTTGGTTGTTTCTATTTATTATTTCTCTAATATGAGGTTATAGTCTCCCCACTGACACACCCAATTCCATCACTACTATTTGGAATCCTCTAGTATATGGGGAGGTGCACTTCATGTGTTTTAACCAATTGGTATAGTTACTCTTTATAGAGTGAGATGGGTCGAGAAATGATAGTGGATCCTCATTTATGGTTTATAAATTTCTTATACTATGTATAGTTTGTGATATTAGATTCATAAGAAACATAATAGTGGTATCATAAGGGTCTTTTTTTTATGAAATTTTTGATGAAATAGAGATTAAGCTCAAAAAAGAGATGTGTTTTTATATTCAATAATTTCCTTCAATAACAGGGTTTAACCTTACATATATGTTCCTTATAATGGTAACTAGGTACTTAGCATTATATAGGAGAGATGTGTAAATGTAACCATGTCATTACCCTTAGGAACATTGATTGTATAATTTTAAACATGTTGATACATATACATGAGTGATCAAATAAAGGTAAATAGTGAATTAATTTTTTTTAAAGGGGTCCATGTTAGAGTAAATGTGATTTTCATAAGCTTGGGTAAAGGTTATTGTGAGTTACATTTAAGTAGATAACTATAAATTATTTTACATAAGGGTAAATGAGTTTTTATCAAATCCACAAAAATGTAACTGGATGCTCACCCTCATGTGATTTAGGGCTATATAAAGGACATAACCTTATGCAGATGGTTTGTGATATGGTAACCTCTTTTTTACATTTATGAATATAGTTTTAATGAATATACTACAGTTATGTAGTGGTACCTATAGGGAACATAAAGTTAAATTGAACCATACCCTTATGTGAAGCATTCTTGTAAAGGTAATATGAATTGTAAACATATGCAATTTTAGGGTCATGAGAATCTACCCTTACATGGACTATATATGAAAGGGATGAAGGATGATTACAATTATATAGTGTTTCTTTGTAAGATTCATGGAGTTATTCATTTATGTAGTGGCTCCAGAACTAGTTTACCCTTTCGTAGAGTTTCTATACAAGGGAAGATAGAGGATGTACTTCTATTGGAATGTGTTCCTATGTAGGGGTAATGAGAAAGATGTTATTTTTTAAATATTAATTTATTTTAATTGTTTTTAAATTCTTTATACAGAATGTTAAAATGTATTTTTAGAATATTTAGTTTACAAAGGAATTATGAATTAATTATTTAATTGAAAATAATTTATAATTAATTAAATATTTTGTTGAGACATTTATTTTTCCCCAATACTAAATTTTAATATTTAAAATATATTTTAAAATTTATATTGAACATATTATGATATAAAAACAAAAATTATTATTGATAAATCATAATATATAATTTCTAAAGGGTTTTTAATTTTGAAATAATGAAAAAATATAAACTGTTTATATTTAAATTATAAATTATTCATAATTTATTATTTTGAATTGTTAAAAATAAAATGGGGCCTTATTTAGATATTACTTAAGACACACCAAAAAGTGTTTTGATGATTGATATGATTAAGGATTAAATAATTATAAAGTATATGAAAATTAGAGTATGTAAAATGTATACATAATAGAGAGTGATTTTTAATTTATTTATAATTCATAAAATATCCTATATTTTAAATAGTAACAACATATAATGATTATTAGGAAACTTGTTTTATTTAAATTAATATAAAATATTTGTATGGAATATTAAAGAATTTCTATAATGGTAAGCTAAAAATTTATAAAAGGGTTCATAATTATATTTTATATATAAAATATTCATAAATACTTATCATATGTTTGAATATTTTAAGTTTCTATTTATTTAAAAGTGATTTCATATTATATAAATGTTTATTAAAAAAATTTCGAAATATCAATATTGTGTATGGTTTAGTTTGAAATTATAAACTTATTCTAGGATAGAGGATTGAATTTTCATGCTAGGAATGACTCCATGATGAATTTATTTTTTCATCTAAATTTACCTTAGTTTGTATCTAGTGTTATGAACATGAATTTAGATTTCTAATAATTATTTTACTTATTAGTTGATTAGAGTTATAAGTAATTTTATTCTCTCATGAGTAAAGTATCCATGGGTATATGGACTTGGGTTCAGACTACATACATACTCGACGGCTTATGACATCTTTATACTACTGAATGGGGTGGGATATCTATCACTTCAGGCTTCCTCATGTGTGTAATTCTATGATTTTACATGAATTCTTCATGCACCTTATGTATATGATGCATCTTGATATGTATGAATATGTTTGTATTTTAATTTTGGGGGGGGGAAATAAAATTGTTTTTCTATAAAGTGTTTCCCTTCAATATTGTTTGAAAATATTGGTTTGGTGGAAGGAATATGTATAAAAATAGTTAAATATATACACAAATATGTAAATGGAATAACATGATATAATATGGTGATATTAAAATCCCATTGAAATTCTAAGTTTGATATTTCATCTAAAGTGTCACTTTTAAAAGAATCAATCATCCAATATGGTAAGTGGTGTTAAATCTCGGTGCCGATAAATTATCTTCTATAAGGATATAAAGTAATATGTGACTCTGGATTGTCATATTGGGTAGGTAATTCAAATGAAAAGTTCCCCTATATTTTTTATTGTTAACATCTTTTTGGTGTTTTCTTTAGGAAACTATTAGAAACTGAGATCTAACACATTACATATTTAGAAAATAAGAACTTGTATTTTTTGGAGAAGATAAGATGATTGATAAGACCCTTTAGAAGTTTTCACTCCCACTGAAGCTGATGTAACATCTATGCATATGGACGAAACACCCAATATACTATGTGGTTCTTTCCTTCTCACCATTAACCCTTGTTTTATATTTTAACCCTTCCACCCTTCTAACATCCAACTAATTCATGATTTTTGTATTCTCCCAAATTCTCTTAAAAATATTATCTTACCTCTAAGAATCTTCTTCCTATATTGTCATCCATACCCCTATGTCCTATCTCTACCACCATCCTGAAAACCCACCTTTTCCCCATTCTGGTGGATCTCATAGGAATTTTAAGTGTTCTCCCACATGAGACTTTCTCTATGGAATTGAGGATAGATATAATGTGCATTGGTTATATAGTTATTCCTATAAATTTCTTAAATACATATCCATGTTGTTGTGTGTTGGGAAGAATCATGAAAGACTACTATTATATGACCTATCTATTATTCCCCTATATATTATTCCCTTGTCTCATATGTATGCCATGAAATATAATAAATGTTTTTCATACTTCATGGATGTCTTTTAGACTGCATCCTACACATCATAAATGGATTGTGGATCATTTTCCAAAATAACCAAAACAATCGGAATGTGTTTTCTCAGTTTTGAGTATGTTATTTGTTTTTTGTTAAATATAATATTTGTTTTGAATAAAAATATCCACATGCAGTCATATCAATCACCATGTGCTTAATATTGAGGTGTGAATGATCTCTACAGATCACAAATTACTTATGAATTATTGTGTTAAAGTAACAAAAAATTAGAATGAGTTTTCTCAGTATTGAGTTTGTCAGTTGTTTTTCACAAAAAATAATGTCAATTTTGAATAAAGAAGATGCACTTGGAGTCATACCAGTCTCACAATGCATCCGGTTGAGATTTTCTTCCATCATACTGGTCACAAAGGACTCATGAGAACTTGGATTAAAGTATCTAATCAATTGAAAAGTTTTTCCTTGTTTTTTAGTATGCCACATTTGTTTTTTACTAAAATTTTATTTTAAACTGGAAACAAAAACATTGAGTCATACAATTGGAATCGTGTGTGGGTTTTACATGAGACTAATTCATATATGTCACAAATGAATTATTAATCTTTGTACAAAATTACTAAGACAATCTGAGCAAATTTTCTTGGGTTTCAGTGAGTAAAACTTTTTTTTATTAAAATGTCAATTTTAAATTGATAATGGAAACATGGGGTTATACCAATCACATTGTACATTAGATTGAGGAGTGGGTGATCTGAACCCATTAAAATGATGTATGGAACATTGTCATAATGTACCAAAATAATCTGAATGTGTTTTCTCAGTTTTGGGCATGTTAGTTTTTTTCACAAAAAATAAATATAAATTTTGAATAAAAAAGATGTACTTGGAGTCATACTAGTCAAAAAATGAATCTAATTGACATGAGGTTGAATGATATACATCCCAAAAGACTCATGGACCATTTTAATAATGTATCAAAACAATCAGAATGTGTTTCCTCTGTTTTCAGTATTCCATGTGTGTTTTTAATTAAAATGACATTTTAAACTGGAGAGACGTACTTTGACCCATACAATTGGAATCGTCTGTGGGTTGGACATGATAATGATTCGTACACATCGTAAATGAGTTATGAATCATTTTCTAAAATTATCAAAGAAATATGAGTACATTTTCTCAGTTTCTAGTGAGTGACAAATCTTTGTATTAAAATGTCAATTTTAAACTAATAAAAGAAATTTGGAGTCATACCAGTCACAAAATGCATCATATTGAGTTGAGGGTGATCCCTACACATCATAAATGACATATTAATAATTTTCCTAATGTACCAATATGATATGAATTTTTTTAATGGAATTCAATACACCATGTGTGTTTTTTACTAAAATTTCATTTTAAAATGGAAAGTTGCACAATGGATGTTAGCTTAACTGAAAAGTGTTTTGTGAACTTTTAAACCATTTTTCTCAAAACAAATCATGGTATAATCCTTATTCTACTTCATTTTCCAATATATTTATTGTTTTCATGCCAATGGTTCTTATCCTCCTCTTTCTCGGTCTCCACCTTGGTCTCCTATTCTTCATCCTCATACACGTCAATCTATGGCTCTCTCCACCTTTGTCTCCATAACCACCTATACCTTCGCCTCTACCTCTACCCCTGGCTTCATGGTTGGCCAACAATTTTATTGTATACAACTCAGAGATTCTGGAAAATTTGATTTCCCCCACTAATCATATCTTTGGTGAAGAGATTAAAAATAATATATATGCATTCTAACATTAATTCTTCATAGCCCAAATATCATTCTAAGGTCATAACTCAAACAATATAATAAAAAAGTAGGTAATCACCTAAATTTATCATCGACATACATTCTAACAAAAAATATACTGCCCACTCATCTCTAAAAAAATTATTTTTTCTTTTGAGTAACTCTTTCATCTTCAATCTTCACTATACTAAAAAAATATAGAAAAAAATGATTATGAAATATATTTAATTAAATTGTAATTAGTTTCATAAATTTCGTATTGGGGGATGCAGGTTTTGTATGCTTTATGATTTCCCCCATAAATTTGAAAACATAATATCCACAATTGATTGAATTATCCTGATTCAGACACTATAGAAACATTGACCAACATAAGTAAATTGTTATGAAGTGTTTTTAAAGTTAAAAAATTCAATATATACCTTAATTTATATACATTTTTAGTAATCCACAAGCTTTACCTTTATAGAAACTGACTTTATTCCATGATCTACCGTTTATTTAGTGACTTCCCTGTCATAAAAAAATTCTCATTAAAAAAAAGATTGAAAATATAATTTGAACATTATATAATAAATGTTTATTATAGTGTATTACATGTTCATGATACACATCATGTGTGGTCATTTGGTAGGAAATCCACGAATTTAATCCAAAAAAATAAATATTTAAGGAGTCTATATTGATTGCTATATACATCCAATGATTCCTGAAAAAACAAAAATAATTAAGTAATGAATAAATTAAAAATATATTTTATGTGATTAGATCTTATAGTTTTACCATTGATGTGTGAGGATAAAAAATATTATATTTCCTCATTATTTTTTATTAAACTCTTATAGTTACTCATATTTTTTCATTTTAATTTCTTATTAATTCAACATAATTTCTAGCAAGTAAATAATACATGGATTAATGAATCCACATCTTGCATTGCATTATATTCCCATTGTATATATGTAATATAAAAACCTATAAGAAATATCTCTAGTTATTAACATTAATATATATATGTATATATCTCACTATTGGGACAGACGTATTATTAAAATATAGATTATGTATGTATTCGCAACTGAGACACCCAATCATTCATGATTGAGAATCTTATTTAGAGTCTTGAGATTAATTCCTTCTATCAATAAATGTCTATTTATTTAATAATTATATCTAATATATTACATATTTTTATCTTTAAATGTGGTCTCTCATGAATTTTTAATGATTAGAAAAATTTCTCTGGAACTAGTACAGAGAAGGTACTCGCAGAAGGTCATTTTGTTTTCTTGGTTTATTCACTCAATTATCTTGATTCAACCTGCTGTTACTCCACTGATTTATCCATCTATAATATCTTACCTCACTTTAGACCTTTCATCATCAACTATTAAATTTTCTTCATATTAAATGATTTTATAATGATGAACCTCATGTATCTTTATAAGATTAGAAAACCACATTGTGAAATCTCTAATAGAATCGTTGACCTTTGTAATATCAGGAAAATAAAGTGGAACTTGTAACTCAATAGTTAGATCATAATCTTATTCAATCCCAACTCTCGTGAGTTTTTTGGGAGGGTTTTATTATTTAACTGGTCTCCTGGGATATTATACACTTTACTCATCATAACATGATGATACGAAAGTTTTGGCAGATAAAAATCACTTACAACTATACCATGAAGAATTTTAGTCATATAATTTTATCAGAAGTTGTTTAATTCATGTTTTAGAGAAAGGGTTATGAAAAAATGATTACCTCGGGAAAGGTATGAAGTTGGTGGAATAACTAGCCTCAACTCTAGTGGGATTATTTGGTTCATGTGTGGATCATTTATCCATCGCCAGTTCGTTTTGATCCTTTGTCATACAATAGTCGGCCAAACCAAACCAAAAAATAATATCTTTTATTGATTTTATTTGTTTCTAAATTAATATCATTATATTATATGTATCTTCATTTGGTTTTGTCGTCTAGAAATATGTTCAAGGAGAGACTCCAAAAACTAATCCTATAATGCGACCATATTGTTTAGGTTGCTTCAAAGCTACTAAAAGTCACTTTTATTCTGGTACATTCATTGCAGATTCTTATCTCTAAACCATATAAAAAATATAAACTTATTTATATTTATTTAATATTTTTATAAATCATAAAAAATTACAATTATGTTACACAAACACATGATTCCCATATTGTTTTTGTGTTTTTGTCTACTAATTTTCCATGCAGATTTACACAAGCCTCTTCCATATCACCTAACGTGTTATAGAAGTGGCATCAAATTTTGATTCATCAATCTACATATAAATAAAGAAACACATTTTGTATCACGTCACATAAATAAAGATTTATTATTTATTTAAAAAACATAATAATTTATTCTCTAATGAAGTATACCCCATCTTTCCTTTGTGATAGGGGTACACTGGTTTTGATGCATATTATTTATTTTCATTACCCTTTTATATTTCAGAAATTAAAAAATTTGAATCAAGTTAGATTAAATAAAAAAATTCATATAATATATTATCGACCACAATGCACCTAATAGTATTTATCCTTATGATGATTGCTGAAATCATTCCATATTTCATGCTTTATAATGTATCCATTACTAAGTGGTGGGAGGGGTATTATTTTTTCCTCAACATCCCTAAGATGTAACTTTATCAAAAGAGTCTGGAAACCTCTATGGTCTTTTCCCACAGTAATTTAAAAACATTTATTATGGAAGTCTTCTATAATAAATGAAGTCTGCAATGAATAATGAAAAATGAATCAACATATAATTAATGAATTTTTAAGTATAATAGATAAATAATATTAAAACATTACAGTTAAATCTTTCCAAACGATTATATTCACTACGGGTTGGATTCCGCACCATGACTCAATATCAATCGACACATTCATCCTCATGGTGAACCCAATGTAACTAAAGAATATTGACTTGTTGGAGTCAATAGGTTTGTTCTGTTGATTCATACCAACCTCAAATTTTATACCCTAACTTCTTTCCTTGATAATTTAATTCAAAACCTTGATTATCCATTGTTAGTTTATTTTTTTAATTTTTTTCATCAATATGTTGTTGATACCCTAATAATTCCACAGTTCCATCATCAAAAGTCTATTATTTCTTGGTATTGGAAACATTATCATGTTCAAAAGACATTGTCATCATGTGTAGTCCAAAATTTAATTTGTCTTTAATAACAACAATGCTTGACAATTCTTGCTAAATGACCAAAATTGCATGCATCTTGCATGAAAATAGTTAGTATATTGAACGAAGATATAATAATTAAATACTACCATGCAACTAACCATCACTACATTTATTTAATCTATCCCTAGACTTTTGATTTCCTTCTATCTATTAATGATGGACTTGAGGCTACTCATTCCCTCTTTGAAACTAGTCTTCATCCCATCACTTTTTGGGAGTTATTTCAACGATGATCATTGGAACCACAATGATGGGAGGAAGTAATATTTGAAATATGTAGTTTGAGCCTTCATCAATATATTTAATACAATCAAGTTTCTAAGGATTAATGTGTCCTAGGAACCTATAGTAATGGAATCATTGAAAGAGTCTCCTTAATTAAAGAGTAATTAGAATACGCCCACTATAATGGTCTTGATGAAATGTATGTCACCCCCACCTACGTTGTACATCACTTCTCTCTACTCAAGGATTCATCACCTTCCAATTTTGGATATTTTAATAATCCACCATAAGATCCCTCCAATAATATATATCCCTTTAAATGGGGATTTTTTCAACTTATACTTATTATTGATCTACAATTTTTTTACTCTTAAATAAAATGAACCAATTCAATTAAATCCTAAATTTATTATTATGATATATTACCATAAAATCTTAGAGGAACCATAGATACTTCCAATCACTAAATATTATACCATATATCGTGAATTAGATCTACAATTACCTCTAGAAATTACATAATTTGAAATAAATAATGATATTATCATTTTTAAAATATAATATTGGAGGTAAGTAACCCCTAAATATATTATTCTATTCTTTAAGGATATTACACTATCCTTCAATCAAATAAATATTCTTGAGGACCCTTGATCACCAAATATGTGTTAACACCTTCACCTTGTGATAAAAAGTGATCAAATAATAAGAGAGGTTTGGATATGGAATGAAACAAAGGGTAATTAAAATTGGGAGATAGTATCCATTTATAGGGACTCTACGTTTAATAAATAGTTCCTTGAGCATTGACTGTCATCTCATGGAAACAGATAATTTCATCACATCATAGTACATCATTTTTTTAGTGTTTCAATAAATGTTTCAAGCAATCTATGAGGCTTCTTATGATTTATAATTGATGATAAACCATTTTGGAGAAGTATCCAAATTCATTAATTAAATATCATAAATTTAATTCCCCAAAAAAAACAAGGTTCTTCATATGTCTTAGCCTCTGATAAAAGTATATACTATCGTATGTTTCCTTTTATGATTCAAGGATATTATCAAATACGATATATATATTTTGTACATTTTGTACATGCATAACAAATTACATAACTTATAGGACATAAATATCCAAAACATAAAAAGTATATTTTTATCAATTTTTTATCTCTGTAGTTTTATTTAAAATGTTAGATTACTTTTCAAATTATTTTTTTACCTAGTAACTAAATATATCTCTACTTAGATTTTTAAATATATCAATGAATCACATCTCATAGATTTATTAATCTACTATCCTTGATTGGATAACTCACTTACATCGGGTAAATGTAGTCTTTATATATTATTATATATTTTTATATCTGTTTACCCAATGATTTATCAACTCTTTACAATCTAGGAAATTTTAAAAAAAATCATGAGCATACTTCTCTCACAAAATAAATTCCCCATAATTGTTTGCAACGCGTGGTTAATATTTAATAATAATCATTAATTTATTAAAAACACCCAAACATTCACAACATGAATCACTAAAATAGTTTTTGTAGGATGAATACTTAATAATTTTTTTTAATTCAATAAAATATTTGTCATCAAAATCTAAAATCTAAATAAACCATTTCTTGGTTTAATAATTTACATTAATAACCAAAATCCACAAAACATGTTTTAATGATTTTTACACTTACCTTGGTCTCTATATGTTCATCCCCTGTAAATGAGTACCCCAAATTCAAATCCCCTAATCCTTAAAACCCCTCAAAATTAATCCTTTAGAGTATATAATGTAGTATATAAGATGAATTCAATTTGAAAACCCACCAAGATTTTCAAACCATATATTATTCAAATGAATAGAAGATTGAGAGTTGGGAAAGGTCTCCTTGTTAATTGTGGGAGTAGAGTAGACCATATATGTGTGTCTTTATGAAAAAAGGGCTTGAAATATAAATTTACATATAAAGTAAAAAATGATGAAATAGAACCAAACTCATTGTATTTCATTAGCGACGAGAATATATGTAAGGTTCATAATTTTTCTGAACAGTGAAAAAATGAAAAATGAGAAACCCAAAACATCAAAAAAATGATAGAAGAAGAGTAGAAAATAACATACATTAGATTCTTTTCTTGATTAATCCATGGGATCATAGATGAGTCACGTCGGTAGGAGAGAATTTCCATCAAAACTTGAGAATAGTGATTGATTGGGTCATGGTTATGGTTTTTTTAATTAGATCAGGGAAACTTTTAAAAGTTCTTACAAAAAAGTTCTGAAAAATATCCCTTTTATCTATGATACATTTATATGTTCCGAAAAATGAAATATTTATCAGTTATTTTTTAGTGAAAATATGTTAAGACTGAAAAATTTAGTAATGAAAATTCTTCTAGTTCTAATTAAATGTCTTATTATGTAAAATGGTTATATAAAACTTATGCACATCCTTGGTTATAGGTATTTTGATTTCAAAATATTGTTAATAATTATTATTATTACTAATATAGTCATTCAATAGTGAACATATGGATTTTATAAATATAGGTCTTTAACAAATCCATTTTATTCAGACAAAGGAATTGATTGCCTCATCTAATAGAATTTCTCCATACGAAGCCCATTTTTCAGAGCTCAGAAAGGAATTTGTGTCAGTAGGCTTCTCTCTTTACCAATCCCGAGATGATCTTCAACGCATTAAGCTTTAACAGAACCGCCTAAGGGAGAAGTGTAAGTTAATAAAGATTACCACCTGAGTGATGTTATTTGAGCCTCCCCAAGAGTATGTCACCATCACACACCTTACCCTTATGTCTTATGCAGGTTTCATAAGAGCTTATGTGAAGAAACACAAGCACTATGATTATATGTATTATTTTTTTATATAATAAAGAATATACATTCATTTTACTATTGTCATGTTGTAGATTATTTTTTAAACATAAAAAGTTTTTTAGTTAATATTCAATTATGAAATATATTTCAACAAATTAAAAGATTTTTTAATTAATTTTTTTGAACAAAATATTATTACTGAATTATGTTTTATTAAATATAAATGATCTCATAATTTTTATGAATAACATTATATTTTTTTATTACAGTTTGAAAGATAATTTTGTCAAAACCCATGAATTTTCCACAAATATCTATTTTTATTTTAAAAGAAACTATTAAAATATTTATAAAATTATTTAGATAAAATAAATATCATATTTAGAATCAGGACTTCAAAAATATCCAATGGTAAATTTTTCATAATTTCATGAGGAAGTCGAATTTTTGGGGGAAAATTAAATACCATTTAAATATATAATGTGCATAAGCACATTATAATGCCCCAATATCATTATAATAAAATAATATAATTGGGATTTTATGCCAATATATGATTTATATTTAAAATAATATGATTTTAGGTTTTATTTATTTATTTTACAATTCTTTAGTAGACCCTCAAAGACATAGAAAACATTTTATCTTCTTAAAATGATTTCCTTGAGAGTGTGACTAACTTCCACATCAGCAAGACAAATATTTTATGAAGTTGGACCATTTTATTTATAAAATACTGTATTCTACTACCCTTTGGAAAAAACAATGGGCAAAAACCATGGGATGGTTTTTGGTTTTGATTAGTTTATAGTGTAGTGTCCAAAACCCTCCCTGCTCCAACTTCTCTTCACTAAAAACCCTGGAAGCATGTACCTACTCTAACTTCCTATCTATATTATCCTCCCAAGGCACCCCATGCTCTGATGAAGCCTCCCTTAAGCCTACCCCAATCCTTTGGGATCACACTTCCATCTAATGGATTTCTTTTTTTAACATTTTTTCTGTGTTTCTTTATATGTATATCCCATTGTATTTTAAATTATAAATGTTGGGGTATGATTTCACACCTCCCCCATACATCCCACTTTATTTTTTAATGAAGAGATACCTCATTATCTCTCATTAATTCCTCCCTTGTACACTAGTTACCATACCGAATTTCAGTAAGGGATTTTATCTGTTCTCATTTTTGTACAAATTGTTTTATATTGTTATACCATTTCGTTTTGTATTAAAAATGTTTGGGATTGATTTCTCCCCTCCCAAACACTAACCTTCTTATTATTTAATTAAAACAGACCTCTTTATCTCTCATAAATTCCTCCCATGCACACCTGTTACCATGCCAAAATTTCGTAAGGAATTTCTCTTTTATAATTTACATTCTAGAATTTATTTTATATTATTCATATAAATTCCATTACATATGTTGAGAAATGTATTTTTATGGACCAATTATTTTCCCTTTCATGTAAATATGAATAGATAACCCTCTCTCTCTCATCAACCATTTTTATAAATTCTTATGTCACATTGTTATGCTGCCGAAATTGAACCATGACTCTCCATCCAAAGTAATTGGGTAGAGAATAGCATGCCCGTTTCACTGTCAAGGGTATTCATGTTTATTAACATTTACTTATGTATTAGATAGTTTGATATATTAATTCCACATTTTTTATCATGGAATAAATTATGATGTTTAATTAATTAATGTTTTATGATCTATGGGGCACACTTATATAGAAATTGAAATGATTTTGAAGGGTGTGCCCTAATAGCACCCCAATGTGTTGGGTAAAGATTAGTATCATGATATGTCAAGTTAAATGAGGGTTTAATCATTATAATTTCAGTGAAATGAGGGTTTACTCATGATCCATGTGCAATGGGACTTGGCTCATGCAAATATCATGTTAAATGTTGTTGCTGCATTTCCATTTTATAATAATCTTGCTATATCATTCCTGTTTTGCATGTTTCTCTTATGCTCCATTGATATTAATATTTCCTAACAAGTATTTTATTTTTTGGTTTATGACTTTTTACTCCCTTACTGGGATTTATATCCCACCCTTTTTTTATTCATGTCCTTAGGTTACCCCATGCAATGATACGTACGACAAAATGTTGTCATGTAAAAGATTTTTTCTATAAAGATGTGTGGTTTTATGTTCTATGTTGTTATGTAGTGTTCCTAATTTCCCAGGACACTGGACATCTCAATCCTTAGACTTGCCTTAATTGAATTTTTATGTAATAAATCATGTTTTAGTGTGTAATTAATAGTAGGGTTGTTATAGTTGGTACTAGAGGATAGGTTTAGTTATTTTTTTGGATTAGGATTAGAAACCCCTATTAAAATCCTTAGGGACATGACTATGTAAAATAAAAACATCCCAAAATTTTGGTGAGTATTGACTAAGTGGTTTATCATGAAAATACATCCCTATCTGGATACGAGCAGGTAGAGGTGGCTCTGGCACAAATGTGTCAATGGGTAAAACCTGAAAACACCGCTTTGACCTATACTCAAACGAGAATGGGTGCACAACAATGGGCCTATATTCACACTTGTTTACGACACTCCCAGAGGAAATGATTTGGTAAATTCATAAGATTAGTATAAACCATTATTAAGTGAATAACATACTCCCTTAAGAATATATATTATGAATTTGATCAATGATAACATATATTGAAGCCTATAAATTCATAAGTAAAGGAAATAAAAGTAATTTATAAGTCATTTGTTCTTTTATTTTCATTATCCTTAATGTTTTAACTCTAACATTCCTTTTATTCTAGCCAAATTCCAGTAATAGGATAACATTGTCTTACAACATATTTGAAGATCAATGTGATGACTATTTTAATTTGATGCTCAATATGATGGAAGTAGTTATTGTGATCTTTTGCATGATACTTTATCAGTTAACTCATGTTTTCAATATAATCATGGTTCTAGAGGAACATTCACGTAACCCCCCCCCCCCCACACCAATAAAGAACAAGCCACTCTTGAGTGCTTCATGAGAGAAATTCCTATTTTTAATGGATCATTCAATCCTTTAATCATGGAAAAATGTATCAACTCCATTGAGAATATATTCTCCATCCTTAAATGTTATGAACAAGAGATGGTACTTCTTACTACATAACATTTGTAGTGTGAAGCTCATCAATAGTGGACATTGATAAAAAAATATGAATCCTGAGGAGGGGATCGAGTTGACAGAAATGAAGGATTTCTGGAAAATGTTTTTCGATGAATATTTTCCTCGCACCATCCAATATAAGATGGAAAGGGACTTTCTTTCCCTGAATAAAAAATATAATGAATCCATTAGATCGTATGAGAAAAAATTCAAAAGCCTTGAACGATATTCCTCTGGCGTTTCCATTACCCCTGAATGCAAGGTTGACCACTTCTTTGGTGGGATAAAACCTAGACTATGGAAAACCCTAGTGATACGTGACTTTGAGAGCTATGATGAAATTGTATGATGTTCCCTCAAAGTCAAAATGGATATCATGAATATCAAGGGTATCTTGGGGATATGAAACAGAAAGCGCAATTTAATTTTGGAGGTCTGATAGATAAATCCAAAAGTGCTAATAAAATCCAGCACCCTACTTGCCAAAGGATTAGAAAAAAGCACCCTAGAAATTTTTTAAAGGGGACAAGAAATTGATTTAGGTGTGGAAGTGAAGGGAACATGCCCATTAACTGAAAAAAAGAAAACCATACGACTATGATAGAGGAGAGTAACACTATGTTCTACCCTAAACACACAGTTTGTTGCTTCAAATAAAATGAACTCGGGAACTTTCCAAACCAGTTCCCTAAGCCAGGGGTTTTTGGTGGCAACTAGCAACCTCCAAGGCAGCACGTGCGAGCTTTCTCCATCACTACCACCGAAGTAAAACCTGAAAATTAAGTGGTGATAGGTACGCTAGTTATTCATTCATTAAAAATGAACATACTTTTTGATTCTAGATCTACACATTTTTTCTATCTTGAAAGTTCAGTAGAACAATCCCAACACCACCACTAATCACAGAGGTAAATATATCGGTGAGAATAGAAAATGGGGAAATCATTTAATCCTGTTAATATAACTCATCCCCAGTCATAATATGTGGTTTTAACTTCCCTACAAACCTCTTCATACTCCCCCTAGTGGAATTTGATGCAATTCATGGAATGGATTGGATTTCCCTATATAGAGCCAAAATAAATTGTCGGGAGAGGAAAATCACTCTCTAGATAGAGAATTGACCCTCGAGTCTATACAAATGAAATGAGGAGGATGAATATCCTTTAGAACCATCATTTCAAGTGTGGATATTACTAACCTATGATAACACATATCTTTTTCAGATGATTGTGTCTAAGGAAGCAATTATCTTTGAAGTCATGCCTATTGTGAGGGAATTTGTTGAATTGTTTCTTGAAGAATCACCTGGTCTTCCTCTTAGAAGAGATTTTTTACTCTAAATTGATCATATATATGGTGATTTTTCCAATATACAAAACACCATATAGAATGTATATTGTGGTTCTTGGGGAGCTGAAAAACAACTATAGTAGAATCTGGATACAGGGTTTATACGCCCAAGTGCTTCTCCAATGGGTGCACAAGTCTTCCTTATCTAGAAGAATGATGAGTCAATACTCCTTTGTATTTATTATTATGAGCTCAACAAAATCTGAATAAAGAACATGTATCCTCTACCCTGAATTAATGTCTTGTTCGATCAGCTACGTGGAGGACAGTACTTATCCAAGGTGGATTTGCGATCGGGATATTACCAAGTAATAGTGAAGAAAGAGAATATCCCCCAAATTGATTTCCATACAACGTACGGGCACTATTAATTCATAGTAATGCCTTTTGGACTCAGTAATGCACCAGAAATAATCATGGAATTGATGAATACAGTCTTTAGGTATTACCTCAACAAATTTGATGTATTCATTATATAAGGCCCCAGCCTTAAACCTTACTTAATGTTGAATTAAATGAATAATTCAGATTGAGGATCTTTTTAGGTTTAGAGTTTTAGAGAATTAGATCATAAATCATGAATTACATTCCACATTTAAACAAAGTGGTTACATAAAAGATAATATTGGTTTTTCTGCATCAACGGAAACATATTTAAAATAAAACATGGTTTCTTTCTTGACACATCCTTGACACTATCATCATATCATGCACCTTTCCCTTGACCTGTGAAAAACATTTCAAAAACTTGGGATGAGCATAAAAAGCTCAGTAAGGGATATAAAAGTACTAAAGGAAAACATTAGTCCATGTATGAAATCATACTTTACTCATAAAACATAAGAATTTTAACATACCTCATCAAATCACGAATAAATCATATAAATCATAAGGCATAAAGGTAACTTGAGGCATTCATAACACTCTTACGTAGGGAGTAACCCTCTTGGTTACATTTGGAATACCCATCACAGTATATTCCCTAAATCTCTTCAGAGAAACCTTAACATTTAAATCCTTCGCTTTAACTAATGCATTGGAGAAATATATCAGGCTCACCTTCCCTTAGTTTATCATGGAACCACCCGTCTTCATAACAATTCCCAAGAACCATAACATAATCGTATCACATAAAACATGCATAATGGAAATATAACATTTCCACATTTCGATCACAAGATATCAATAACACATTGATATAATAAAAAAATTATCAAAACCATTTTCAATACCAAAATAAACGAAAATTAAAACATGGTATTTATTTTTCATTTTAAAAAAAGGTATGGCTTGTAGAGGAAGCCGAAACTCAAATAATGGTCACGACGGTGGATAATTCATTGTCGCCGCATACGTACGACAAAGAAACATTCCTTTTTTCATTTAGTAAAACGCTTTGTATAAAAAACGATTCCTTTTGAATAAGCGTAAAGTTTAAAGGGGTTTATACACCTTATAAAAGAATGTTGTGTATAAAACAAAATATTCCTCAATGAATGGATATTGAGACGAAGTCCCTTACAAAGACGGTATCCTTGGATTAAGGATAAATCAATTACGTAATTATGTGTGACAAACAAATACACCAAATATAAGTGGATATTAAGTGTAAAACAATCACAAGTTATTCACACATATTCATAGAATGACGTATTCATGGAGTACAAGTTTATCCCAAAGAATCAAAATTTGGTTAAGAAGTTCCCTTGCAAAAATTCGACAGCTTAACAGCGTCACTTCAAAATTCAGAAAAAGAGTTTATGAGAGATAAAAAGGGTATCTCATCACTTGGAAATAAAATTTACATTAATAAGGATATATAATAACATATCCCAACTTAATATTATGTGAATTAAAATACATAACAAAAGAAGTCTTTTAAAAAGGGGAGGGTGAAAGGTTCCCTTACCGACTTGGGTATCTTTCAAAACATACACCCCATGAAAGAAGGATAATACAACATTGATGTAAATACTCATAAACGAAAGTATATTACAAAAAGAGTATAATAATGGGAAATACATATACCACTCAAAGGAAATGGTGGAAAATGTAGCATAAATCTCACGGGAATAAAAGTGGGATGAAAAATCCATTACGAAAACTCAGCAGCCTAACAACGCCACTTAAAAATTCTAAAGAAAAGAATTGATGAGAGTAAGAGGGGGTATCTCATCATATAAAAATACAAATTACAGTATGGTTAATATAAAATAACATCCTCCAACATAAGAACATGGAGCATAAATGAAATGACATAAAAGAGTGTACTTGAATAGAAAGCGAGAGATCGGATCCCTTGCCTCAAGTCCGACTTGTCTTGTTCGTTTCTTTATACTCCAGAATAATAAACTTTGGTCAATTTATAATTTCTTAAGGACCTCCTTTAAAGATTATTATTCAGTTCATATCACATATTATAACGTTATAATAATTGTTTAATAATGTTAGTTCATATCAGATGTTTTTTCCAATGTTCGGTACATGAGTAAAAAAATGAACTTGTTTGAAAATGATTGCCCATGTAGTTATAAGTAAATCATTTAAATAATAGTATTAATGATTAAAATATCATATATATCCAGTACATATTCATTTTATACTATTCCATAACATTTGGAGATAAAAAATGAAATGCACCGTTCATGGAGACGGTAGGCCGTACGTACGCATGAACGCTACTATCATTTTTTTGTCATATTAATGGAATTAAAAATAAATGGGATATATATATATATTATAATACAATTATAATATATATGTTATATAGGTCGCATATGTTAATTAATTTCATTCTTTATACATTCCATGTATTGCATTAACGAGTCACATCACTTGAGGGGGCGGTAGTCCACACTTCCTCATATGAAATTATCATATTTGCACAACATGAAAAGAATAAAGGTATGTTTTAAATATAAAATACAGAAGCATATAGTAAATATAAATACCATATATATCATATATAAAATACAGTGACATCATAATTTTAACTTTAAATAAAAACGTATTAATGTCATTTTCCAACCAAAGTGGCTCTATGGGGTCCCCAAGTTGACCCATGGATTGTCTTGGTCGGCCATGACACATCCAATAAGGGTAGGACATGTGTCAAGGTATTTTCATTTTATTATAATATCATTTTTTCCTTAAATTGCACTTATTACCTCTAATCGTGATTAAAAACATAAAAGTTACTATTCACCAAAAAAATTATTTTAATCCCATTGAACCACATTTTACTTCCTAATGACGACCATGTATGTCGGATTTTTGAAATTCAAAACACAGAAGTGGTAAAGTTTCATTTAAACGAAAAATCTGTTTTTTAAGTACCACTTAGTGGTTTCACTATTCATCAAAAATTGATGTTTTTAAGATAAATACCAAAACTTCACCCTAAGCTATATTTAATATTCCGAATTAAAAAATAATGTCTATTTTACAAAATTCAAATCATATAAGTTACATTTATTAATTCAATAATTAATTCCCGCTATCATGACAAATAGCGTGTTTTTATGAAACAATATATATCAAAAGATTGACACTAGTTTAAGTCCAATTTTAAAGTGAAATTAATTCCAATGACCACTATTGGATTAAATGGTAAAAATATATTCTAATTTCACTTTAAACCCAATTCAAGAGATAATCTAATAATATAAATAAATTAGATTAAAAATAGGTTTTGAATTAAAATACAACATTTTTCACTATTCATTAAAAAAATGAACTTTATCGGAAAAATACCAAAAATTTACACAAAGTAAATTTTGATATCCCGATTGTAAAGAAGAATTTTATTTTGTCAAATATAACACATAAAATTTTCAAAATTATATTTAAAAAATTGTTCTCCCTCAAAAGGCGGTTAATCGACCTTTTAAAGAATATTAGAAAATTTATGCTTAAAATTGGATTCATTTGCATTTTAAGCCTCCAACATTTATTGGATAAAAGTAAAAATATTTGACAAACATATATAAACATTTTTTAGCTTGTTTCGTTCATTCCCTCTATTACAATAGCTATGTGTTAACTACCTTTTAAAATAATATTATTTTATTATTAGAGTGCAACGTAAGATTTCAAAGAAACTCGTTGTTGCGTATTAGGTACGCCCTCGAGAATAGCATTACCTTTAAAGTAATATTAATATTTTATTCAAAAATATGGATAAATATGAAAATGTTATATTATTTTTTTACATGGGGTGTTACACTTTATTTAAAATATTCTAATATACTCCAAAACCAAGGAGGAGCATGAGGAGCATATAAGCACGATACTAGAGACCTTGCAAATGGATAAGCTCTATGAAAATTAAAACAAGTTTGATTTATGGTTGAAGGAAGTTTTATTCTTGGGTCATATCATCAAAAGTAATGGGATATCTGTGGATCCCTCCAAGAGAGCTGTAATAGATGGATTGACAAGGTCAACATCGGTGATGGGTAACTGTAGCTTTCTGAGGTTAGTTAAATATTATCAATAATTTGTGAGAAATTTATCAAGATTTTAAAACCCACATACCAATCAAACACAAAGAGTTTCATGTTTTCTTAGAGTGATTGAATGCCAATAATACTTTTAGGAGTTGAAAATAAATCTTATCACTGCACTAGTGCTCACACAACCTAGAAGTGAAGAACATTTTGTTGTGTTTAGTGATGCTTGTATGTAGGTTCTGGGTTGTGTGTTGATGAAAACTGACAAATTAATTTACTATGATTCATAAAAATTCAAAATTAATGAGAAAAACTATCCAACATGTGATATGGACTTGGCTTCAGTAATCTTCGCTTCAAAAATTTGGAAAAATTACCTCTTTGGGGAGATGTGTGAAATACAAACAGATCACAATAGTCTCAAGTATATATTCACACAGACAGACTTTAATATATGCCAAAGAAGATGGTTAGATCGATCAAGACTATGACTACTCAATCCATTACCACCCTGGGTAAGCGAACAGGGTGGAAGATTCTATAAGTAGAGAAGACCCAACAATTCTATCATTTATTAGAATTGAAAAGAATCAAATATTCTAAGATTTTATGAATATGTATGTGAAAATCATAAATAATAGAACATAATTAATCTTTTCAAAAATTATTTCTCAACCGTCTCTTTTGTAATGTTTAAAGGATGCTCAAAAGAATGATATAGTAATTCAGAATAAAGTGGAAACTATCACAAAACTGAAATCCACAGACTTCAATGTTAATGAAGAAGGGATTGTGATATTTGGGACATGGCTATGTGTTCTATAAAATCCAGAGTCAGTGAAAGAAGTTTTTGATTATGAATATAGTTTGAATTTCTCCATTCAACCAGGAAACACAAAGATGTATCAAGATCTCCAAGAGAATTGTTGGTGGTATAACATGAAGAAGGAGATCGTAGAGTATACATCAAAGTAACAGGTATGTCTTCATCTGAAGGCTGAGAGGTGGATGTCTAAGTGTATGATGTAACCATTATCCATATCAATATGGAAATGGGAGAACATCATCATAGACTTTGACACCAAACTTCCAAAGACATCCTAAGGAAAAAATGATACCTCGGTTGTTATGGTTCTTCTTACAAAGACTTCATACTTCATTGAAATTTGGGAGTATTTCTCATTGGATCAACTGGAATGGATATACATTAGAATGTGGTAAGACTACATGGTGTACCGGTATCTATTGTATTTTAAAGAGATCCAAGATTCACATATATGTTCTAGAAGAGTCTTCAACATCCTCTGAATATTGATCTTAACATCATTACAACTTATCATCCTCAAACGGATTGACAATCTGAGCGGACAATCCAAGCACTTAAATACATGTTGAGAGCATTCTCCATGGACTTAAAAGGAGGATGGGATCAAAATATTCCCCTAGTAGAGTTCTCTTACAATAATAGTTTCCACTCGAGCATCCAAATGACTCCTTATGAATACCTTTATGGGATGAGGTGCAGAACATTGACATGTTGGGATGAATTTGGGGAGGAAAAAATCATAGGTCCTGAAATGGTTGGCAAATTGTGCATAAGGTTATGATCATCTACCAGTACATTAAAGCTGCTCAGATTCGACAAAATATCTATGTTGATAATTGTCGATGAGACCAAGATTTTGATGTTGGGGACATGTTATTCCTCTACATATCACCGGGGAAGACAGTTATGATATTTCGGAATAAGGGAAATTTTAGCACGAGGTACATCAGACCTTTTGACATCATTGATCTCAATGGAGCAGTGGCCTGTCAACTAGCACTCCCGCCTAACCTATCTCAAGTACATAATGTATTTCATGTATTACTCTTGAGTAAGAACATACTTTATCCATCACATGTACGCAATCAAGAGGTGGAACCATTGGTGAATTCCATCTCCTATGAAAGGAATCCAGTGATGATCTTAGATCATCGGGAAAATTTTCTTCGAAATAATAAAATTCCCCTCATCAAAGTGTTGTGGAGAAACCACATGTTTGAAGAAGAAATGTGAAAATTAGATGAAGTGATTATGTAGAGTTACCCTCATCTATTTTAGTGTGGGAAATGAAAATTTCAAGGAAAAATTTTCATAAGGGGGATAAATTGTAACAACCCAAACTTTTATTAATGAAAAATTATCTTGATGTAATTAAATATTTTATTTTGTAAAATGGATATGTAAAACATATGAACTTCCTTCGTTATATGTTTTTGGATTTTAAAATACCATTAGGAATTGTTATAGATGCCAATATAGTTGTTGAACAATGATCACATGATTAGTTTAAGTATAAGGATTTAACAAATCCAATTTAATCAGACAAAGGAAGTGATGGCCTCATCTAGTTGAATTGCTCCATATGATACCCATTATTTTGATCTTAGAAAGCAGGTAGCATCACTGGGATTTTATCTTGACCAATCCTAACCCTAGCTTCAACACGTTAAGCTTAAATGGAACTGCCTATGGGAGAAGTTGATGTGAATAGAGATTACCACCTGTGGGATTTTATCTAAGCCTCCCCAAGAGTCTGTCATCATCGCACAGCTTACCATTAAGTCTTATATAGGTGTTATAATGGATTATTTAACAAGACCATAGAACTATGATTATGTGTATTATTTTTTACCGAATTAGAAGTATACATATATTTTATTATTATTATGTTGTGAATAGTTTTTCATGCATAAATAGTATTTTTAGTTAATATTCAATTAAGAAATCTATTTTGACGAATTAATGGTCTTTTTTCAATTAAATATTATATTAATAAAAAATTATTAATATATTATTTTATTATTAAATATAAATGAACGTATAATATTTATGAATACAATTCTAAATTTTATTAAGATTTGAAAGTTGTTTTGGTTAAAACCCCTTAATATTCAATAAATGTCAGTTTTTATTTTAAAATTAAAAATTATAATATTTATAAAATTATTTAGAAAAAATTAATATCATTTTTTGAATCGGGATATTGAAATTATCCAACGGTGAATTTTTCATAATTTTCTGAAACTGTCGAATTTTTGGGTAAAAATTAAATATCGTTTAAATATATAATGTGTTTTATGACATCATAATGACCCAATTGTGATATAATTTAATACTATAAATGGAATGTTAGAAAAATATATTTTTTACCATTATAATAATGTGATTTTAGTTTTGTATTATTTAGGTTACAAATCATTAGTGGACCCTCCAAGAATTATAAAACATTTTAGCTTTTTAAAATGATTTCTTTGAGAGAGTTACTCACTTCCACATAAGTAAGCCTAATATTTTAAGAAGTTAGGACATAGGATTTATTAAATAATTTTTTTGACTCCCTTTTTCAAAAAACATGGAAAAAAATCATCATTTGTTTTGTGGTTTTGATTAGTTTAATGTGTGGTGTCCAAAACATAAATAATAAATAATTCCCTCTCGTTTCCTATATAAACCCACACAAGATACCACATATATTCACTCAAAACCCCTAGATCATGTCCCTACTCTTACCTTATAAATATATTATCCTCCCAAGGTGCACCATGATCCCATGAATCCTCTCTCAAGCCTCTCCCAAGCCTTTAGAATCACACATCCATGTAATGGATTTCTTCCTTTCTCACTTTTGTCCAAGTTTCATTATATTTTTATACCCATATATTTTCAATTATAAATGTTGGTGTACGATTTCATACCTCCACCATACCTCCATAATTATTTTTTAATGATGATAGACTTCTATCTCTCTCATTATTTCATCCCATGTACACATGTTACCATGCCGACATTCCGTAAGTGATTTCTTCCTTTCTCATTTTTGTCCAAATTTTTTTATATTGTTATACCCTTTTTCAATTAAAAATATTGTGGTACGATTTCAAACCTCCCTCATACTTCCCTCCTTATGTTATAATTATGAGAGAACTCTTTATCTCTAATTAATTCCTCCCATTCACACTCGTTCCAGTGCTGAAATTCAGAAAGGGATTTCTCTCTTCTCATTTACATTCAACAAATTATTTTATAGTATGCATATAAATCCCATTACATATATTGGGACATCTATATATAAGACCCCCATACTTTCGATTTCATTTACATATTATGATATACCACTTTCTCTCTCATAGACCATTTTTATGAATTCTTAGGTAATGCATTTATGTTTCGCAAATTGCACCACGATTCTCTAACCCATTGTCATTGTGTGGTGAATACCTTGCCCATTTTAATATCAAGTGTATTCAACTTTATGAACATTTACTTATTTATTATAGAGTTTAATGTATGATGTCCACATTCCATTATCATGGAAGAAATTATTGTGTTTAATGAACCCTTGTTGTATGATCTATGTGGCACACTTATGCATGAAATGAAATGATTAAAAAGCGTGTGCCCTAATAGCGATACAATGCATTTGAAAAATATTAGTATCATGATACGTCAAGTGTAATGAGGGTTTATTCATGCTAATTTAAGTTCAATGAGGGTTTACTCATGCTCCATGTGAAATGATCCTTAGCACATGCTAATATCATGTTAAATGTTGTTGCCACATTTCCATGTTATGAAAATCATGCTATATCATGCCTTTATGTTCCGGTTTCTTCTATTCTCCGTTTATAATCCTTTTTACTAACATGTATTGTATTATTCAAGTTATTCATTTTTTACTCCCTTACTAGGCATTATAGGTCACCCTTTTTTTATTCATGTCCTTAGTTTATCACATATAATGAAAAGTACGAATAAATGTTGTAGTGTAAAAGAATTTTTCCACAAAGATGTTGGGTTTTATATTCTACGTTGTTATGTAATGTTCCTAATTTACCAAAACACTATACCTCTCTATCATCAAATTTGTCTTATGTGAATTTTTATGTAATAAATCTTGTTTATGTGTTTAATAAAGAGCAGGGTTGTTATAAGATAAATATCGATCTTTATGTGTGTTAAAAATGTCCTCATAAAATACATATTTATCAATGAACACATTTTACCAATGATAAATATATACTTTAAAATCCTTTTTTTAGCACTGATAATGAATGATCGTTATCTGTGAAAAAAGTACTTCTAAAAGTTTTATAATTACACTTATTTACATACCATTAATATTATTTTATAAATATTTAAATAAAATAATCATAATTTTATAATTATTTAAATAATATTATTTAAATTTTATAATTATTTAAATAAATTTATCATTTTTTTTAATTATTAAATTTTTATAAATTTTTATAATTATATAAATAATTATTTAAATAATAAAAATTATTTTTTTATAATAATTATTAAATATATTAAATATACATTTATAGATATATATATATTTGTAAATATTTATTTATAAATATTTATTTTCTATTATATTCTTAATATTATTAATGGATATATAATCTAAAATATATGAATTTTAAAAATGAGTGAAATTGAATAATTCAAAATCATTACACATTAAAAATATTAAAAAATGGATAAGTTTTATTAATTAAATACAAGTTGTTAAAAAAATTGGGATATATATATATACATTGTAGTGAATGAATACATATTGAAAATACTAAAACAAAGTAAATAAATATATATAAATAAATTATATAAACTGATAAAATTCAAAAATAAAATAATAAAACATTAAAAATGAATACCATAACATTATTAATAAAAAAATAAATAAAATTGACAAATTAGAAACTTAATATATATTAAATGTATCATGATATATTGAAAATATAAAATATACTAAAATCTGAATAAATTATATAAATATTAGGTGCATGTGTTTTTTTATATTTCATAAATATATTTTTCTGTGTGTTTTTGGATACAAATTCATTAACATATATATATACACGTGAAATAAATGAAACACACATGATGATATTGCTCATTTTTCCTCTGCCACATCTCATGGTTGGTAATTATGATAGAAAACCTCTTTTTATATGATATATATGTTATTTATCATATCTTTATTCTTTATTAATCATTACATAAAACATACCTTTATACTTCCCATTTTTTGTAAATACAATAACTTCGTTTGTGGATATGTGGACTATCACCTCCTTAGAGAGACGTGATTAGTTTACATATTACATGGAATGTATTTAGGATTAATTTAGTGAAATTATACAGAAAATATGACATATTAATGCTATTGTAATGTCATTATATATATATATTCATATATTTCATTTACTTTATTTCTTTCAATACTATTATAAAATGAAAAAAACGTCCATGTATACGTATGGCTTACCATCTCTATGAACAATGTTTTTCATATTCAATTTATACCAATAATAAATTATTATAAATAAATATTTAATGAAAATATATTATATTTATATCAAGTTTTACATTATGAAAATAATTATACAAGTAGGAGGAAAAAATTAAATAAATTAAGACAATTATGAAAAATAAAGAGGATATCACCTGAAACATAACCTTAACACAAAATTGTCAATAAATGAGTACTATAAAGTAATAACCAAATAAAATATCATATTAGATATAATAATATTTTTACTTAAAAATTTTATAATAAACGTAAATTTATAATATAGGAGGTTTGCACGAGTATGACGACAGTCAAGAAACAAATTAAGGTTGTTTCTAGTCTCACTTTTATTTCTATGAGATTTAGGCCTTATTCACCACTCATTTATTTTTTATAGTGTATATACATCCCATTAATATATTATATGGTTTTTATCCTTAAATATATGGGTATTTACATATTAATTTTATGATCTCTCTTTCATTGGGTTTATGTTCCAAAAGTTACCAAATCAGTAAATTGGATTTGTTTCAATTTTTCGTTTCCTGAGAAACATTCCATGAATTTCAAAAACCATGTTTTCAAAAATGTTTTAAATATGATACTTTAAGATAATTTTCATGAAAAATAGATTTTTTATGGTTTTCAAGTAATTCTTTATATTCTTTCAAAGTACATTCAAAGAAATGGTTTTCAAAACGTTTTCAATCTTTCATTATATGTTTTCAATGTCTTTTCAAAGAAACGGGTTTCAAGAGGATTGGAAGGTTTATTTAAATGTTTTCAATGTGTTTTCAATGAAATGGTTATCAGAACATTTTCATGATTTATTTATAAGTTTTAATATATATTTTAAATATAATGGTTTCGATAGTGTTATATGTTTTAAAAATCAATTTTCAAGGAAGATTGTTTATTTTCCTCATGAAATGTTTTTAAAATATATTTCAAAATTATATTCCGTCTTAGATGACATCAGCAAGTCTTACTTAAGCCTTTATGTGGAAAAAATTGAAAGATTCCATTGATATTATTTATATTAATGGTTTATGTTTTATGGCATGATTTTAATGAACCCCATTTCTATTTCATAGGTTATATACTTATGAGACCAGCTTCTTTTAATGCGTTATTATTTGATGAAATGATTATAAAACCTATATTTTTTCACAAGATAATATATGATTAATTGTTTTTAAAACCCATTTCATTTCAAGGGTTATGATGTGATGGTTTATGGTAATATGGAACATGTTAGTATGATTTCATTATGAGATGGTTGGGACCTATATCTCCCTCTATTTCATTGGGTATATATTTATATCACATCAGATAATGATGGGAACCAATTTAATGGGCTTGATCCACTGTGGGATATGGAGAAACTCAATACACTATGGGGAGATAGGGAAACCTTCTCTACTATGGGACAATGGGGAAACATGATCCACTACAGGAATATGTGGAAACATTATCCACTCTATGAAGATGGGTAATCCCAATTCCCTACAAGGAATGGACTATGATTGGTGATGGTGTTGTGTCCCAACCAGTAGTTATAGTACCCATCAACATCCCTAATAAGTTTTGATAGTTATATTTAAACTATATATAGTGATATTAAATGTTAATGTGTCATCCACAATTCTATGTCTTACTCTTATGTGATGCTTTCATGGAATAATCTCTTGGTTCCCTTATTATTCATGTAATATGAACTGTCAATATTTATTCCAAGATTCATGTTTATGATCTTTGATATGTCGGGTATGGTATTCTAATGTTATTATCATATTATCATACTCTTATACTCATGTTTATGATTAAATATTTCCATTCTCACCCGTATTGGTAATCTAATGTCACCCATTTTCTAGATTTCCCATGAGTTATGAATATATGTATTATGTATGATGTGTCTATGAAGGGTTCTAGTCAAGGATAACCTAGTGGGAGACAATATAGCTAACTTATGTACCATTTTTTATGGTTCCATGTTTCCAAATTCACTAAAATAATTTTGTATTTGGGAATCATTTTGTGTAATTTATTATTTATTCTGAAAAAACAAGGTAATTTTAATATGTAAAAAGAGAGGGTCTCTATAGTTGTTATGAGAGTGATTCTTTGGTTAACGTTTGGAAACTAGGATGTGAATACCATATTGATAACCCATAATACATGACTAAGGATAAGTCTAATGATTTAGAAAAGTAGAAGAAGATTTACATGAATTTTGGTAAAGGATATTGCAAGTGGTTTCGTAGAAATACAGTTGTGTCTGGATACTACAAGTGGATGGTGTTTTGGAACATATGTACATAGATGTAAAAAATATGACAAGGTGAATCATGAATGCCTTAGGCAAAACCTAACACATTAAAATAGGCCTTATTTTTCACCATGTTAGATACTCCCATAGGATATTCTTTGGGAATTAACAAACCCTTTATGAACCACCATGAAAGATTTAAAATATGTTGGTTAGGAATAACCGAGGATAAAACTAATGTTTCATAGATTAAATAGTTTGTCATAATTTATCCATCTTGTAATTTATTTCTCATGATTATGTGGTTCCTCACTATGAAAACTCTTTTTTAATATATGATTATTAATTTTAGTCAATGGTTGGAACTAGGAGAAACCTCATTAGTGGTTATCATAATGGAAAAAGAAATTATTTTCCTCCTCATAAATAGAATTATATGGGAGATGGAATATAAAATCACATTGTAATGCTTACACAACATTCTAAAAATATGAATCATGCTTAGTTTTAAAATATTTAAATAAGGGAAAAAATGTGTTGAGTCCTTCATGAGTAAATGTCCACATTCTATTAGTAGGTCTTCTAATTCACTTTGTTTTGACCACTGGATCAATACCACTAAAATGATATTCTTCGTTCTCTTGTGATTGGAACATGATAAAGTCATTCAAGATATTTATAGGTTATAAGGTGAAGTAGAACAACGGTGTAATATAATAAAGAATACATGAAGTCAAGATGAAATTGAATCCATTGATTGAGATGAGTTCATGAACTTATTATTTAATTATAACATTCCTCGATATATTCATATGATGAAAATTAGTTTCTCAAGTAAATGAAAAATGATAATGAATCCATATGTACCAATGAGGCTAATTTCACAAGAATTTGGAGGTTTGATTCTATTATTATCATCCAACAAAATGTAATTTTGATTGGTTCTTCAATGTCTTAAACCCAATTCTTAGAAGGGAATTATCCATAAGATACTTTAGTAGCTATAAAGATATTGTGTGTTATACAATAAAAGTTGAAATGAAATATGGATTTACATATCAAAATAATTATTTTTACATAAAAATGTTGTGGATATCATAGGAAAATCTAAAAACCATGTATAGAAGAGAATGACCCTCCATTTATTCTCAATGTGTGAAAATAATCTTGTAGGGAATTGTCTTATGAGGTCTGATAAGTGTTTTATGTGTAGAAGTGAAGGTTATCAGGCAACAGATTAATGCACTAAGGGGAAGAATTTGACCAATGATGTTAATAGAGGAAATTATCAATAGAATGAACCTCCCACACATAGGTTCTTCGTGTGTAAGTAGAATGGTAATTATGCTAACAAGTGACCAAACCCAAGGTTTGGTGATGATGATCAGTGTCAGAATCCTCTTAAACCGGGGGACAATGGGAAATCTCTTATGATCACTGCTTCTAATGAGGGGTGCGATAACAATATGGTGAAATGTAAACTTACAATATACTCTATAAATGATAGTGTCTTAATTGATTCTATATATACCCACTTTTTCATTAAAAGTAAATTTTATTTGGGTATTATGATTTCAAGAAATTGATCAAATGTGGAATTAGTATTTTAAACCCATAATGGTATGATGATTGTATCTCAAATCTATGATTCCTCTATTGTTGACATTTGTGGGAATTAACATTATGCAAATATTCGTATTCATCACCTAGTTGAATTTGATATCATATTAGGCATGGATTGTCATTATCTTTATAAATCCCACATCAATTGTCAAGGAAAGGAAATTATGTTTTATATTTTATTCTAAAATGTGATCGTATATCAATGTGATGATAAGTATGAACTTCCTATGGAGAGTACATCCAGTGTATGGGTCTTAATTCCCATTCAGAAGTTGTGTTTGTCACAAATGGTTTGGGAGGAACTTAACATTGATGATATGACTATTGTTTGGGAATTTGTGTATGTGTTCCCAAAAGAGTTGGCTATATTTCCACTGAAACATGAATTTGAGTTCTCAATACAACTCATAACCAATTCCACACTAATTTCATAGACACCCTATAAAATGGTCGTAATTCCGTTTCATGAATTGAAGAAGAAAGTCCTAGAAAACATTGACAATGGATTTATTCAGCCATTTTTTTCACCTTAGGGTGAACCAATTCTTTTTGGGGAAAAAAATATTTATCAATGGGACTTTGAATTTATTAACAAGAGCTAAATGATATCATGATCAAGAAAAAATATCATATACCCTATATTGATGAGTTTTTGATCAACTGTGTGAAGCTCAATACTTTTCCAAGATTGATATTCGTTTTTTATATCATAAATTGAGGTTAAAGTAAGTGGGTATGACCATGAAGGCATTACATACAAGTTATGAACACAATGACTATATAGTTATACCTTTTGTTCTAACAAATTACCCTACTGTATTCATTGATTTGATGAATATAGTCTTTAGAGAATACATCAATCAATTTTTTATAGTCTTTATAGATTATATCCTAATCTATTAAAAGGAAATGGAAGAGAATGAAGTTCACACGAGAATTGTACTAAATTCAATATGGAAGGAAAATTTGTATACAAAATTTACAAAGTGTGATTTTTTCTCCACAAGGTTTTATTTTTGGGTCACATACTCTCAAGAGAGGGTATAATAGTAGATCTATCAAAGACTAAATCTAGTGAATAATAGCCTAGACCTACCGTAGTTACTATTATCCATATTTTTATTGGTATTTATGAATATTATCTAAGTATTGTGTAAAATTTACCACAAATACCTAATCATCTAACCATGTTAACTCAGAAGGGTTCTAGTTCATCTAGACATATGATGGTCAGGAAAATTTTTATGAACTAAAGTGAATGTGTGTTAGTGCACCTATACTAACATTAAAATATAGGGGTTCAGTGTTTGAAATCAATAGTTATCCATCCATGAGGTGATTGGAATGTGTTCTCATATATGGTATCACAGTTATAGCCTATGACTCGTCACATTTGATGATTCATGGTTAATCTTAGCCAACTCATGATTTGGGTTTAGCAGCGGTAATTTTTGAATTAATGATATATAGTATTTACCTTATTGGATAGAAATTTGATATATATATATATATACTGATCATAAATGTCTGAAATATATATTCACATAGAAGTATTTGAACATTTTCTAGAGAAGATGGTTGAATATGATAATCTATTTTGATTGCTCAATACATTACTACCAAAAGAAAGATAACATGGTGGTCGATACTTTTAGTTCAATAGATTAGTCTTACATATCCATTTTAAGGATTGAAAAAGATTCAATATTTTTGGATTTTCAAATATTGGACCTCGAAAACCTGAATGAAGGGGAAAATATTATCTTTCTGAATTGAGTTATCAACCCTCAATTCATCTGAAGGTCAAAGAGGCACCAAAAAGTATTTAGAGATGAAAATAAAGGTTATAAATATTAAAGAGTTTAATCCTCTATAGGATAGAATGATAAGGTTCAAGAATCGTGTATGTGTTTTGTCCATACTTGACTTGAAGAATGAGATGTTAGAGAAATCTTACAGCTCTTCATTCTCTATTCATACTAGAAGCATGAAGACATATAGAGACATGAATGAATAATTTTTATGGGATGGCATGAAGTGGGATGTCACAAATTTTTTTATCTCGATCGGTGTTATGACAAGTAACAGTTGAATAAAAAATTCTAAGGGGGTGTTGCATCCATTACCCATACCAGAATGGAAATGAGAAAAAATATTTATCAATTTTTTTATTGGACTCCCTAAAACAACTAAAGGGTTCAATTTTATATGGTTAGTAGTTTATCACCTTACTAAGTCACACACTTCATTGCTATCAGAGAAGAATTCTCTCTAGATCAAATTTATAGGATATAAATTAAGGAAGTGTTATGGTTTCCTGGATTAAACAACTCTATTTGTATCATATTGGGATGCTTGAATTAAAAGAAAAGTTCATCAAATGTCTTCACTAAGATCTTGATACATAAATTAGTTTTCGCACTGCTTATAATCCTTAGAAGGATGGTTAGTCTGAAATAACAATCTTTACCCATGAAGATATGTTTACATCTTATTCATTAGATTTAAAGGGTGGATGGGATCAACACCATCACCTAGTTGAGTTTCCTTGCAACAATATCATTCACTAAAAAATTCATATGGATCCATATAAATCCCTCTACGGGTAAAAATATAGAGCTCCAATGTTATTGGATGATGTTGTACAATGAAATCAATTAGAACCATAGATAGACAATGAAATGATTGAGAATGTTAAAACCATTAAGCATCATATCAAGACAAATAAATGTTTTTAGAAACATAATGTTGACGACTAACGGTGTGATCTATAATTTTATGTTGGAGAGAATGTGTTTCCACAAATAAATCCCTAGAAGAAGGTCATCAGATTCTGGAAGAGAGGGAAACTAATCCCTAGCAATATCAACCCCTTTGAAATTTTTGTTCATATATGAATGGTAGTATATCACTTTTAACTTCATCTAAAATCCTTGATGGGTTCTATGTATCACTCCTGGGAAACTACATACATGAACCTTCACATGTACTGAACTCAATGGTTATAAGACTAGAGAAGGATCTTTCTTATAAGAAAGAACCGATTCCAATTCTGGACCATACATATAAAGTTATAAAAAATAAGACCACTCACTTCATTAATTCTTTGTGTAAAATCACTATTTTTTAGAAAGCTACAGGGGAACTTGAGGAAATCATAAAGCATATGTTTCCTCATTTGTTTGTATCAGAATGATGAATTTTGAGGGTGAATTTTTTTTAAGGGACATAGAATGTAACACCATGAGTTTTTATGATTTTTTTTCAAATAAATTAAATTTTCATGATGTATTTAATAGAAAACTAGACAATTATAATCTTTCATTATATGATACAATAAGTTAAGCATGTTCTACATGCAACATTAACATGGATTGTGAAACATGAGACACTGAGTTTCTACGAAATTTTTTATTATTATTATAGTTAATTAAATTTGATAGTAATAACATTACATAAAAATAGTAATATGAATATTTATAATTACTTTATAAATAATATTTATAATAGTTTTATACAAATAAATCATATTTTTGGTAAAGCATTCATATATTTAAAAACACTATTTTCTTAAATGAGCTTATTTTTATGTCCTTTAGTGAACAATAATAAAAACAATATTATAAAAATTTTAGTAATTAATTTGATAAAATATAATTAATTCTTGAATTATTAATTTAAAATTTTCATTAGTGTGAATTTGTGGGTTTTTATGAAAAAAAAACATTTCCGGTTGAATTGTGAAAAAAACTGAATTTTAATTTAAAACTAATTTTTCATATAATTTTTTTATATAGTTAACATATATTTTTATTTTTGTTTAAAGTGTAATTATATTAATTTTGATGTATATTTATTCAATTTAGGTCATTGGAACCAATTTCATGGTGAAATTGGATATTATAATATCTCCAACTATAAAATATTTTAGCGTCCAAACCCCACTTTCACGACACGGTTGTGGGATTAATTTTAAATTAATTTCTACCAATTATGTGATTATAATTAGAAAAAATGTATTCTATATTTAGAATAATAAAAATATATATTTTATAATAAGTTAAATTTAATTTTTGAAAAACAATATTATTGATAATGATTAAAACTAATTACAATGATTAGGAGAAAAAATAGGTTACCAAAATAATATAAGAAAAACATTATTCCCAAAATAAGCTAGAAATTTTTCTAAAATCCATTTGATTTTAATATTAAAACATTATAATTCATTTTATTGGATATTTACTATTATTTGGGACAGTTGTAATTGGATAATGTGGGTGTAACTCTCATTCAAAAAATTTACAAGACTGCGACAACACCACTAAAAAAGGAACTCACCCTACCACATATTCACAGCTCTCAATCCATTAGTGTCACAAAAATTATGATCAAATAAGCTTATACCATACCTCCATTTGACCTTTAAGACTCTATTTTGTGGTAAATTCATCCATGGAATTCCTTTTCTTCATACTAACAGGAGTTATCCAAAGAATAGGTAACATCCTTCCTAAATCTCCTTTGTTATATTTTTATTTTCCTCCATCTCAAAATCATTGTATTCCATGATTATGAGATAAAATATGTTTACTAAATTAAATGAGATGATTTTGTTATAATTGTTTAACCTACACTAAAACACACATCTATTTAATGTGTAATGAACTTCTTGTTCTTATTTACAATGCATTACCTCCTCACAAGATGATGTTGTTCATTTTTCCTTTTCCACCTATCATGGATGGACATTATGGTGGAAAATTGGTTATTATTTGATATTTATGAAATTTATGTTGTTATATATTTATATAATTATTATATAAAACATACATTCATACTTAGTATTTTTTGTAAACACAATAACTTCGTTTCAGGACGCGTGGAATGCCGCTTCTTCAAAGTGATGTAATTTGTTCACACATTACAATGAAATTATTAAGGATAAGTCTATTGAAATTATATAATATATGTAAAATATTAATGATATTTGAATTATATTATATATATACACATAATTCATTTACTTTATTTCTTTCAATATGATAATAAAACACAAATAGAGTGAATGTGTGTGTTTGACCTACTGTCTCCGTAAATAGTGATTTTAATTTTCGATTTATATATTTAATAGATTATTATAAATAAATATATAAAGATTATATATAATATTTATATCATATTTTGTATTTTTTAAATCATGTTATAATTATGAGGACAAAAAATATAACAAATTTAGACACATGTGAAAATCAAAACAGATATTACACAAAACGTAACCTTAACAGAGAGTTATTAATAAACGGGTAATATAATGTTATAATAAAATTAAATATGTTATTAGATATAATATTATGGTTCTTTAATATGTTTATAATAAACTTATATTTATATTATATGAGTTTTTTATGAGTACGATTAGAGTCAAGACAGAAAAAGGGGATTTCTACTCTCACTTGTTTCTGTGAGATTTATGTCTTATTCACCCATAGTTTCATTCATGTGGTGTATATAATGCCCATGAAAATATTCTATGATTATTTTCCTTATATATTTGGGTGTTTAAATATCCATTTGATGATCTCTCTTTCATGGTGTTTTTTGATCAAAAGTTACCAAATTAGTAAAGTGGTTTTTCCTCATTTTTCCTTTTTTGAGACACATTCCATGAATTTCAAAAACCATGTTTTTTATAATGTTCTTAAAGCTGATATTTTTATCTAATTTAAGGGGAAAAGGTATTTAAAAACTTTTTTCCATTATAAAATAGTAATTTATATTTTTTCAATGTGTTTTCAAAGAATTGGTTTTCGAAAAAAAATCAAGCTGTCTTTATAAGTTTTCTAAGTGTTTTAATGAAATGGTTTTAAAAAAGTATTCAAGATATCATTATAATTATTCAAATTTGTTTCAATTAAATGGTTTTGAAAATTTATTGAAATTTTTTTTATATGATTTAATGTTTATTTTATTCAATAATAATTTACTAAATGTTTTCTTTTCTAAAATACATTTTTTAATGAAGAAAATATATTTTCCTCAAGTTATATTTTTAAAATATATTTCAAAATTATTTCCCATATAAGTTGTCATCAGTTGGTGATACTCATGATTTTCTAGGGAAATTATCCAAAGGATAGGTTGATATTCTTTATCTGTAAGGTTTTTTTCGAATTATTTTTAATAAAACCATATATCTTTCATGGGTACTATTTTTATGAATTTCATGGGTTATGCTTCGATTAAATGATTATCAAAATATGTTTTTCCACATGTAATGATATGATTAAATGTTAATGATACCCATTTTATTTCATGGGTTTTGTTATTGATATGTTTGATCTTGTGACACAACTACATATGGTTTAATTATGAGATGGGTGAGACCTATATCTCCCTCCAATACATAGGGTACTGATTTATATCTCAAGAGATAATGATGAGAATAATGTTAGTGGACTTGATATAATATGAGAGATGGGGAAACACGATCCACTATGGTAATATGGGGAAACATGAACCACTATGTGAAGATGGGGAATCCCAATCCAGTATGGGAAGATGGGGAAACGTGGACCAATATGGGAAGATGGGGAATCCTAATCTCTTACAAGGAATGAACTAAAACAATGGATGGTGGTTTATCCCTCCTAATAAGTGTAGTCCCCATGAAGTTCCCTAATAAATTTTAGAAATTCACCTTGACTTATAGTGAATGATATTACATGTTTATGTGTGTCCCACAATTCAATGTATTACTACCATGTTATAATCTTATTGCAATTGATCATGATTATCTTAAGATTAATGTATTATAAACTAGCAATATTTATGCCACGATTCCTGTTTATGATCATTTATATGAAAGATATAATCTTATAATGTTATGAACACATTATCATACGCATATGCCCATGTTTATCCTTACATATCTAATTTGTTTACCATTACTGATCATCTAAGCTCGCCCCTTTTTATGTTTCCTTTGCCCCAAGTTATGAAGATAAGTACTATGTATGATGTGTTCAAGAAGGGTTATAGATAGTTAGAACCTAGTGGGGGTAATGTAGCTCACTTATGTGTTAGTGTTTATGTTTCTCTATTTATAAATACACTTAACAAACACAATATATATGCGGATATTTGTTTAATGTATTTACTATTCTGCAAAAATGATGTAATGTTAATTTGTGAAAAGGGAGGGTCATTATAAAGTGGTTTACTAGACAATATTGTGGAGAAATCCCGAGTAATGGTTTTAAAGAAAAAAGTTAAAACTTAAAATTTTCCCTTCTAGAAAAAACAACTTAATAGCTCCCTAAATGAGATTAATGAATATGTGAAGATGTGCGAGCTGCAACAACTGCATAATTGTGTGTGGTCGGACCTATAAACAAAGTAAATCGGAACATACAATAAATTTGTAGTGGATTGAATCATTGAGAATGTCGAGTGGAAAAAATAGTAGTGTTCAGAGAGAGTGGTGACAAAATCTGGATCAACGAGTTCTTGAAGGAGAGAGATTGAAGAGACTATAGTTAGTGTTCTTTTTAAAAGATCACATAAGGATTTCATCATTGCATTTAAAAAAGCACTGATAAATAGTAGTTTTATCATCTCTATAATAGTATGCAATGATAAAACCACTATTTATCAATGCTAAATTCTTGCAATGATAATGATCTAATTTTACTACTATAAATATATATATACTTATAAATAAATATATTTTAAAATATTTCTATATATTCATAAATAATTAAATATATTTATAAATATATTTATATATTTATATATATTTATAAAATTATAAATATAATAAATATATTTATTATAAAAATATATTTATTATCTTTTAATAATTATTTAAATAAATATATATATTTATAATTGTAATTATAAATAAATATACTAATTTTTCTTTTTATATAATTATAAAAATATTTATAAATTTATATATATGTATATATATATAATTATATATATATATTAATTAATATATAAATAAAAAAAATTATAAAATTATAATAAATATATTTTTGTAATTTTATTATTATTTTAATATATATTTCATAATTTATAATTATAATTATAAATAATTATATTTAAAATTATTTATATATAATTATAAATATAAATATATAATTTTATATAATTTTATATAATTTTATAATTTTATATAATTTTATATATTTATTTCAATATATCAATATTTATAATTATAAATATAATAAATATATTGTTTATTAAAATATATTTTTTATAAATTTATTATTATTTAAATATATATATTTATAATTATAATTAACAAAATTTATAGTATTTATGAATAATTCTAAATATAAAAATATATAAATAATAATAATAATGTTTAAATATATAATTGTTATAATTTCATAAATATTAATACATATATATATATATATTGTAATTTTAATTATAAATAAATATATTTAAATACAATTAATATATAACTATAAATATAATAAATATATATTATAAATATATATATTATAATTATCTAATTTTTAAGGTTGTATTCATTTATTTATATTTATAATTATAACTAAGTATATTTATAAATATATTTGTATAAATATATTTAATTATTAATATATATTTATAAATATAATAAATATCTTTGATATTTAAATATATTTATTATAATCTTATACTGATTTAAATATTTATTTATTTATTTATTTATAATTTCATAAATACCTTTTAGAAAAATCTATATACCACAAAAAGTGTTTGAGTATAGGTTGGAAAGCCAACCAATACCCACAAAATCTATTAGAATGTTCAATTTACCAAAATGAAGGAAGAAAAATAGTAAAGAAGAGGTCAAATAAGGGCATACCCTCATCCATAAAAACAACATTGTAATAGGTTCAAGATCATTCTTTTAATGGTTATCAGATCGATCTTCCTAATCAGCAGTATCCCACTCCAAGTTTAAGTTATTTTTTATTTAAGATCAGAATATAACATTCCCATATTTTTAACTTCTTCAGGGTGAGTTGTGTCTTTCTAGTAGACACATATTGATTGCACCCTAAAACTTATCATTCATGGCCTAGTACATGAACTTTAAGAATACGACATCGACTCTAGAATTTATTTTGTTTCTAGGCCCCTTAAGGTTCATCAATATCCATAATGTCCAATATTGTTTCAGGCCTTGAATCATTTTTGATTGATTCAAGTGCACCAAAATCTATTTGCAGCAGCTGCAATCATCGAATGATCTAGATTCTATCCAAAAGCATCAGTAGAGGAGATTCCATCTTTTTCAAACAAACGTGGTTGAGCTAAACCTAACTTAGAATGGAACATTTTCTTGTGTGAAACCATCTGGATCCTTCATTATCCACAATAATAGTTTCATTATTTTTCATCTTCCCTTTAGGATTAATATGGGAATCATTGATCACCTCCTGAACATTGTTTCATTTTTAAGAAACAAATTTTTCATGCAAAATATTTTCATGAGACATAACATGTGTGTTAACCATTCAAATAACCTTCTCATCAGAAAGTTCTATGTTTTTAACCATTGCACATTGACCCTCATCGTCAATTATATCATATAGACCATGATCATGCTTGGTATTAAATTCTTAATTATCCAGATGATTTTTCCGTGGTTTATAGACCAATTCCTACTACTCTTCATTATCAAGAAATATAGTATCCTTAGTAATAAAGTCTGACAAATGTTTCTTCTTACAGTGGATCTGTTAAGATGCATCCTATTGGTTGTCCTTTATTTCATTCAACACAACACAATCTTGTGCTCCACCCTACATGAAAATGGGTTCATCAATCCCATCCATCCTTTCAAATTTAGCAGGTAGTCGATTTTCAAGATTAAAATCCAGTGTTTGAACTCTAAAAACTACTTCTTGAAAACCATTCTTCTCACCCATGTCTTCCACTTAGGGAAGATTCCTTTTTTTTGTTCACCAAAGAGGGACCAATTTTATTTCAATTGGTTTAAAAAAAATTATCCAACGTTTAGAATCAGAATACCCAATATTCTAACATACCTTGCAGAATAAGTGTTTCTTCTCAAACTCATTGGGAGTTCCAGCCTTCAATATTTAGTGAGTACAATCATTTCATCCTTAAGAGTCAAAAATGTTAATTTTTATAATCACTCTAGCATAATGTTGAAAATGGGAAATCTCTAATTCTCTATTGAATTTTATTAGTGCCCTTATAGTATAGGCAATATCACACAGTAGATGAGAATTCCAGAAAAACCATGGTAGACTATAGATTATGACCCAAGACTGGGTTATGGAGTTCTTCACTATGGAAGGACAAAAAAATTGATCCTAATCTTGGATCTTTAAAAATATAGGTTTAAGGGAATGAACCCAAAACCCAATGCCCATGTTTTTAGATCCACGTATATGAAAATGATATGAAAAAACCTATTACTAATCAATATGACTCACCAACTACTGATGCACTAGATTTCAAGGAGCCACTTCCTCAGTTCTTTAATCTTTTATGGCTTATCCCCATGAGAATTCAACCTCACAAATATCAATTTCTTACAATCATTGAGTTATTCCACAATCAGATGTTTGATATATTTGAAAATTATAAGTGGTCTATTCTTCATGACCCTAGATGGGTTCACATGCTTTGAATCTATGAAGGATCGACCCTTCTTCATGTTCTCAGTGAAGGAGGTGTGATTAGATTTCTCCTTTGAGGATTTAGCCTCTAACAGAATCAATGAAACATTCAGAGTTGAGGTCGAGTCTCTCTTTCGATCAACCATCATCGAATTCCCAATCAAGACATCTGTTGAATTAAAGTAATCATAGATTTCCATCGAATTTGAAAAAATTATATATATTTATAATTTTATAATTTAATATTTAAAATAAAAAAATGATAAGAAACATTTAAATAGATTAATTATATAATTTAAAAACATATTTAAAATGCTAAAATATGACAAATAAAATTGAGTAAATATTATTCCTATAAAAAACAAAAACATATTAAATATATTACATATATATTAAATAAATATATGTATAAATAAATATTAAGAAAAATATTAAATATATTTTAAACAATATTAATAAATATATAATAATAATTGAACAAATTAAATTCAATTAATTACAAAAATATTTAAAAGTTAATTCTTAATATTACATGAATTAAGAACATATATATCTAATAATACACATCTACACACACACATATATACTTACACACATTTATATACACACTTACACATACATACATGAAGTAATAAATGTATATATTTTTTAATTATTTAATATGAATATAAAAATATATCTAAATAAATATATTTTTATATATATATATATTAATTGTTTTAATAGAATAGAATATGTTATATTTATTCTAGTTATCTACACATTTTATAATTAATTTGTATAAAAACCTATTAATCATTTTGAGTGATATAAATATGATAATTATATATATATATATAATTATAAAAATATGATTTATTTTTTTATTAAATTTTATATAGGTCATATTAATATATTACATTAATATATATATATATGTATTAGGTGTCTCAGGGTGCAATTACATTAATCACACATAAACCACACACTCATACTAGAAAGGGAGGCTATAGCCCCCCAAATGGATAGCCCACCCAACGAGCCCTATTCAAATAGTACATGGCACAAAGGCCTTGTGGGTATAAATATCATAACATGGATGAATGTCCCAAGAATAGGCCCAAAGTCATAGTGCATAATCATGCATGTGTCACCGTCTGCCTATGACATGCCTACATTACCGTCTGTCTGTGTCATGCCTCTATCACTTCCAGAATGTGTCATGCTTGTGTCAGCGCTTGCATGGGGAAGTTCTCTCCCACCTGGAGTTTTTATAGGATTATGGGGAGTCATTACTAGTTAGGTAACCCCCCAACTACAAATATATAAATATATTTATTTATTCATTTCTAATTATAATTTTAAAAATATATATTTTTAAATATTTTTATATAATAATAAATATATTTAAATAATCATATATATTTATATATATTTATATATTAAGTTATTCGGGGTAAAATTAAATTTATACCATCACACACCCCACACACACAAGCTAGAGAGGTAGGTCATAGTCCCCCAAGGGATATCCTACTAATCAAGCATCTTTATAGATATATTAAATTTCTAAAGAACCCCTTAATACATGTCCCACTAACCAAATTGACATTAGACCCACAACCCAATGCATGTCTGGCCACTCTCATCTCCTCCATGCTCAATGATAGTTTTTCCATGCACCTGCTCGTCGTCGAGGCCCTCCACCAGTGCATCAAGTCAGAGATCTCTCCCTCTGTGGCCAATCATCGATAGGGCCCCCTCACCCTCTATTACTACTTGTGCCCTGATATTGTCTTCCCAACAATGTTTCTCACCCATAGTCTCATCTGCCCCCATCATAGGTTATCACCCACATGTTTATCGCTACGGGGGATAGTGCACCCCTCATGTGCCTACTTGTCCTGAAAGACGATGTCAAGACACTGATTTTCTTACCTCTTTCATTCAACGATTTTCTCGAACCCAATTCCTACATCATGCATTTACCACTATAACGTCAAAAAAACTTTCCCTTTGTTACTCGATGATATGAAATGATGGGGTTGTCCTAACCATGAAACCTAATATTTACCCCCTTCATCAGATAACTGGTCACCATGAAGATCCCCACACCACCTGCGTTCATCGAACCACCACCCCACCATCGAGTGGGGTTCCCCAATGCCCACATTGGTGCATGGAACATTGTTGCACACTCACCCCCATCCCATCATAGTACCCTAAAAAAGTTGAAGAAAATGATTGTAGAAGATAGTATTTAAACCCCATCATTCCCAAGACAGATGTAATATTACAGGGCATCTCAACAACTGAGGAAACCCCTAGATGAAAAGAACCAAATATTATATATAATCATAATTATATATTAATTAAGTACATATATAATTGTAATTATAAATAATTAAATTTTACATTTATTTGTATATATATATATATTTATATAATTATGAATATTTATATATTTATATATATGTATGTAATTATATATATTAATAATATTTTTTTATTAATATAATTATATATATATATATTTGTTAATATATAAATATATTTGATTATAAATATAAAAAAACTATTACTAAAATATATTTAATATAATTATATATTTATTTATTTATTTATTTAGTATTTAAATATATTTATTATAACTTTATAATTATTTAAATGCATATATATTTGTTTATAATTTTATAAATACTTTTTTAAAAACATTATATATATATAAGTATATTTGAAATATTGAAAAATATATTAATATATATCATATTTATATTCATTATATACATGCATTTTTTCCTTAATGTATATAAATAAACATTATTTTTTGAAAATAAAAAATATATTTTTATATTTATTAAAAATATTTTCTATTAAATTTTTTTAATGGTGCTAAGAATAATAATGATAAATATCCACCTTTAGCAGCTCTAAAAAAGTGCTAAAATGTGGTATAACTTTATTAGTGCTTTTCATAGCGCTGTCAAAAGTCACATTTTTCAGCACCTTTAGCTAGCATTGAAACAGATAACCTTTTTATCAGTTGATTCTATTTAGCAATTATAATGATGGGCGCTATATAATATATGATATATGGTAGTGGTTTTATCACTATGTGTCATGACCCAACCCTACCCGGGATTGAGCTGCAACTACCCCAAGCCCGCCTCCATAGGCCAATGGCTGGCGACAAGCACCGAAGGCTAAACAACTTGGGGAGGCCATTACCTGAGTACCTGTACACACACACATGCATCACACTCAATGAAAAAGTGCAGAGTAAAAGAAAAGACAAGTAAAGAAAAGGGAAACTGCTATAATTAAACCACAAAGTGCATTGACCTCTAAAAGTATAAAAAAGTGCTGAAGGTAAATTGAAAAGAAAAGGGGCAGAACACATGCCCAACTAGAAAAGTGCCACAACCCAGCAACAGGTAAACAAAATAAAATCAGCTGGAAGGGTCCCCCACTTGGAACCCAACTCCGACCACCACACGCGGTCCAAGCTCTCGAACTCCTAAGCTCCACTGAAGTCACGACCAACCTGTCCATCGTCTGCAAGGGCACATCATGTTCGGGTAAAGCCCAAGAAGGGGTGAGTATGAAAATACTCAGTAGGATACCCCGAAGGCTCGAGGGAGCAACAAAGGAGGTAGCGAAGGGTGAGCAGTTGATCGAACAGGTAAAGTAGAGAAGTACAACCAAAAGTGCAGTAAGAGTAATAGTAGAGAGTCAAGATCAACCCAATAAGAGGAAATAAGGTAGACTCATCCAGACACAAGGACCTGGAAATGGTGAGAAGATGAACTTCTCGTTGAGTCTTCGCTACCTATAGTAGGAGAGTAGACTCATCTAACCACGAGAATCTAGACACGGAAATCACATGGCATACCACACGCGTCTTCACCTCTCCTGGAGGGAGAGTAACCAAGCCCAAGAAGTGGGTAATGGAACAAGGTATATACATATCCATATTCTCAAACAAGAATCCCAAACAATATTGTAAGGGGATCTCCATCTCATAGCTCAGCCCAAGAAGGTGATTAGACAACATTCCTAGAAGTAAATACCATCGATGCCCAGCATCCTGCACGTCTTCCCTGAACTGCAATTCAAGGGCTCAAATCACCGCACTTTGAAACTATCGGCTTTGGGCGGCATTGAATCGCCCGCAAGGTTTTAGGTCGCATCGCAAGGACGCATCTCGGTGTGGAAATCACCCCTCATTCTTGAGAGTTTTGGGGGAATGTCAAGCCACACCTCGTCACTGCCCTGCACTCGAGAGGTCTCCTCAAAGTCGATAGGTGACCCCCTACCCAGCCCCACTAGAGGGTAATCCCTAGAAGTTGATGGGTTCCCACTAGAGGAAGACCCAGCAAGAGTCGATGGGCACCACACTGCCCAGTCCTGTAAAAGGGTAATCCACTAGAGGGTGACCCAGCAATAGTCATCGATGAGTCCCAATGCCCAGTCCCATAAAAGGGTACTCCACTGGAGGGAAGATCGGAACCATCATCAGGGACCACTTCCCAGCCCAGATGGAGGTAAACCTGGCAACGGGGACCACTTCCCAGCCCAGTTGGAGGTAAACCCGACATCGGGGACCACTTCCCAGCCCAGATGGAGGTAAAACCGGCATCAGGGACCACTTCCCAGCCCTGCTGGAGGTAAACCCGGAACCACTCTGGCCATCCCGGCTGGATGGTACTGCTCGGTGAACACCGATGTACTGGCCATCCCTGATGGATAGTAACCCACTGGCCATCCCTGCTGGATTGTACTACTCTGGCCATCCCTTCTGGATGGTACCCCACTAGTCACCCTTTCTAGAAACAACCTCCTAGGTAGAGGATCTGTGCCCGCGTAAAGTGTTGGTCACACCGATTCCACAAGGAATCTACCAGGGAACACGAAGGAATGATAGAAACTCCTCTGGCCTCTCAGGGTGATCATGCTCCAATCTGCTGAGTCACCGTCGAAGCGGACTGAGACAACTCATCGTAGAAAGTGGGAAAACACCCACGTTGTACGATCACATGTGGTCGTAAACGGTGCCTCAGTCTGGTGAAAGGGCACGGTATTGAAACCTCTCACAGCTGAAGAAATAGAGGAACCAAACCATCTCTATCAGCCAAATGAGAACAGAACCCGGGGAAAACTCAACCCTGCTAGTCAACAAATGAGAACGGAACCAGGGGAAGACTCAACCCTACTTGTCAATAGATGAGAACCGAGGAACCCTCTACGTTGCGAGAGGTCAAAAGTACGTAAAGTAGAACATGACACGCACATGGGGCCCACACAACGTGTGTCCCCAAGTCAACCCACAAACTTTCTCAGGTACAACCATCCACATATACCTCCCAGTGTTCTCGCATACTCCCAGAGAATGTCACGTCTCCAGCCCAAAGGCTAACATGCACACGGCACCCAATGTCAACGCAAAGGGTGTAAACGTAACAACTCCAACTTTCCACCTCAATAGCCGAGGCACGGCCAACCACATATCCTTAAACACCAACATCACTCTCTCAGGAGTGAACGTGATCACATGCCAAGGGTTCCCTAAAAACACTGCAGGAAGAACCACCACCGGTACACCTTTCATATTCCACATTTAATAAGATCACGTAAGAGGCTCTGCACGCATGAACAGATTACACCATTGTAATCCTCACAGAAAAACATGTGAGATCTACTACTTACTCACCTCCAATGGATATCCGACAGAAAATTCATCCAATGCCACTTTACGCCCAAACGGCGTCCCTTGATCCCGAGCCTCACCCTCAAAAACAGTCGGGCACATCGCACCATTGCGATCCCCTCAGGAAAACACGTCAAAAGGACTACTCACTTGAGTGGAATAGATATCCTGATAAAAATATGAATTTCGGCACACCACACATGAACGGTGCTACATGGGACCCACATCCCAGTCCCGAAGCACAACGAACAGATTTCACTATTGTGATCCTCTCAAAAAAGTACACAAGATAGACTATTCACTTGTCCAAAAAGGACACCCATTTATAAAGCTAGAAATCGTCGTCAACTCCCGAAACGGCCCTCGAAAGGCCCGCACCAGCGTGCAGAATTAAATCGGACAGACTGCGCCAATGCAATTACCTCGAAAAAACACCCAGAATCGACTACTCGCACGCCCCGAACGGACACCTGATGAAAAAGTTACCAAAAACTATGTACTGCTCGAGAGACGGGCCGTGGGGCCCATGCCTCAACTCCGGTTTCAATGCCCGAAACCAAACTAGAAAACCCTGTCTCAACGCCAGGTTCGCAATGCCACTGATGACGCTCAAATCGGACGTCGGATGCGTCCGCGCCGCTCAAAACACGAACCCCTAGAAAAACGTCAAACTACTTAATGGTGTGTCGCGCCTCTGAGGCCCCTCGTTTCAGGAATTAAAAATTCCCAAAACCATCTCAAAATGATCATCTCGATTCCAGGAAGGCACTACCGCAAACGGCATGCAAATCGGACTCCCGTAATGAATATTACGGGCGTCCGAAGAGGAGGAACGAATCCCCTTGGGCTGGAACGGCCTGGACCGGCTGGTGCGCGGCTCAGTCGGGCGGCCCGGTGCTGACTCGTGGTCCGCCTGCAGACTGCCCATGAGGGCTGGTCATTCTCGCTGCGTGAAGACCCGCCTGGAGAGGGTCTTTGTTTCCCCCACGGGGTTGTGGCACGCGGCCCCGGTCCTCCGAGTCAACTGGTCGGCACAACCGGTCGGTCCTCCCGCTCCACGCCGCACGAATCCGCCGTGATCGAGGAGATTTCCGCCGCGCTGAAGAGTGCTACCACCCGGCCTTGTCCCGCGCTGCCCTGCTGAAGCCCGCCGGACCACCGCGCGAGCTGTCAGAAAACCCCAAAACCCACAAACATCATCGAACCGCTACGGCCTCCTCCAAACTCGGATTTTAATTCCGAAAGATGCGATGGAAAGAATAGGATGTATACTACACCACCATGGGATTTGTTCGATGATAAAACAACAATTTGATGCAAATCAACAAGCTCAAAGTAGGTGCAGGAAATGAAAACAAAAACGAAAAATCCTACTTCTTGGGTGTTGCCCGGAGCTTCGCTGTCGAACCGCCGGAGCTGCCACGCCTGACCGGAGCTGTCGCGCCTCACCGGAGTGGAGGAGTTCCTCCTTCATCGTTGGGATAATATTGCACCAGGAAAGAAGGACATGGGGGAAAAGGGGGGGTAATGGTTTAAATAGAAAACATGCTTACCCACCTGCCCGTCGGCCCAAACCCAGCACCTTAGCAGGGTCAAGGTTAAGCCTCCCCTAGGGAAAACACCACCTCCCAAGCACAACAGCAGTCTCAAAATTTTAATCGGAGGCCCTGTTCAAAAGTTATAAAACTTAGCACTCGAGACCGCCAAATTATGAAAATGCCCCTGGGGTCATTTTTCACAGACGGGTTGCACCCGCGAAACTTACACCCTTCCTAGGGTAAACAGCATGTTCCGGACTCAACGGTTCCCTCAGTTATCTAATCTGAGACACTGTTTTAAGAGATACTTGAGTTTACCCAGTAAACGAATAAATTATTTATTTAATTTATCCGTTTAACGTTCCGTTAATGGGAGAGGGGTCCAAACGTCCCGCGCCGACATGTTTTATGTCGTTCCTAGGGTAAACACCCCATTCCATACCCATCCGTGCACTCAGATCTCTAATCTGGATCACTGTTTGGGAGTTATACCATTTATTTTGCGTTCCCAGTGTGAATGCACTGAAAACTTAATTCTGGCCACACCGGGGCTCGGAATCGCACGTCGTCTGAAGGAACTGCTATGGAATAACATCAAGAATATTCCAAAGTCTTTTAGAGATGAAACCATGTTCTTACATCATTTCATCCTTCAAGATTTTTATCCTCTAAAAGAAAAACCAGGGAACAACTTAGGGTACTAAGCCCACACCTGGCTCTCCCGTACCCAGAAGAACTATGGCACAGTCCCACATCACCGCACATAGACCAAAGGATTTGATCTATTCACATGAGGTCGGACCTTGCTGATTACATGCATAGGAGCATAGACACATCTCCTCAGGTGAGCCACGCGGGAGACACCATGCACCCAACCCAGCCATTGGGGTTAGGGCAAGGTGGTAGGGAACCTCTCCATCCCTTCACACTATCTCAAATGGCCTGAAGGCTCTCAGGGGTAGCTCACCTCCCCGACCGAACCCCTACGTCGCACACCACGACTGGAATCACCGCCCGCACCTGAAATAAGGCCCGGTGATTCCCTCTTTCAGAACATTCATATGGTGAAACACACAAGGATATCTAGTCATGCAAGATTCCACAGTCGATGTCTCACAACCAATACTCTCTTGCATGCTTGGAAAGCGATGGAGTTGACACCATCGACTGAAGAGAAAGGTTCCACGCCTTTTACTCTACCGACACAAGGCCACACAGATGCCCCGCATCACCCTGGTAACAACCCAAGCAAGGAGCTGGGAGAAAAATCTGTCCACACCCAAAGTCTAACAATTCTACTGCAAAAAGTAGACGAGTTGTAGAGCGTACCTCTTTCCACTTCATGCTCTGTAGGATCGTAGACATCCAAAGCTCTCGGCTGTCAGTGGTCCCAACCGTCAGCTCCTAGAGCCTGACGTGGATCGCCTAGTGGTGATGGGAAGACCTGGTGATGTCGTACCACACTACCAGCTCCTCTCGCTCCTCTGCTAGCACCACCTCTCTGGGTACTACTCTGATCATGGCACTGCCTCCGTCGTGGTGGTGCACCTGCGGCCTGCCCGAAGCTCTCCGCATGCCTGGTCGAGCAGTCCCGCGCCAGGTGACCTTGCTCATCACAAGCATATAACCGACTCTCTCAGGGCTGCACTGGTGCCCTCCAGTGCCATTATGGTGTAAAAACATGCCCCTGAGTCCAGTTTTCAGAAAGCCACATGTGTCGAGGTTCTACTTGGTGACGCCCGCTAGCTACGGTAGACATCTCGGCTCTGTCATGCATGTTGCCACCACCGACTGTAGAAAGCGAAAGGAAGCCTTATGCCACCATCGCCTGCTCTAGAAACCTGGAATATGTTGAAATGCCCAAGGGTACTATGATAACACGAATCTCTCGGCGAAGACCCTGCTCAAACGTTGGCGCTCGGATGTTGTCGTCAGGGACCAAGTCTGGGTAATAGTGTGCACGGTCTGCGAAACTAGCCGCGTACTTGGCCACCATCATCCCTCCCTGCTGAAACTACAGGAGCTCCTGAATCCGAACAGAGTGCAAGCAGGAGGGGAAAAAATCCTCATGAAACAAAAACTGAAATTCTCCCCATGAAAGCGACGACTCGTCAAGAAACTGAGTCACCAGACTCCACCAACGCCAAACTACTCTGCGGAAAAGGTTGGCGGCCAAACCCACTATAATATCTACTGGCGTCTGCACAAGCCTAAAGAGGCAAACCACTGTCTCTAGCCAAACCTCTACTGCCTGAGGTTCTGGCTTACCACTAAACCTTAGCGGTCCCTACCACTGGAACTCACGGAGTGCGCTCAAGCTCAGTCTCCTCTGCTGAAGCTGCCTGCTGCTCAATAGGTGGGGGTGCTGCTATCGGCCCAACCGGAGAAAGGGTCTTGCATGACGGGTTCTGGACTGTGGCCTCATAGCTCACAGGGTCAGCATCATGAACCAAAGCCGGTATCCTCGATACATGTCTTCACAGAAACATCCTGAATATTATCAAGGAGTGTCGCGGTCAGATGAGCATATATGTATATAACAGTCACAAAAATGGGGAGCTGACTCAAGAAGTACAATCAAACACTCAATCCTATGTGATGAAAAAACCAATTTTCCCTCCAAAAAGTGTCTCAGCAGGCCGAGTTGACAAGCGGGTTATCAGGGTCCTGGTGAATGGATACGTCGGTCGTCGCACCATCACTGGACTTTATGGCCTGAGAGCCGCTCTCGAGACACTTTAACACAGTTTCCCTAAATCCCAGCCAATTCCTTTTTTAGGGACATCCAAACAACGTCCCAAAGAATGAACCACCTCTGATACCACTTTGTCACGACCCAGCCCTACCCAGGCTTGAGCCGCAACTACCCCAAGCCCGCCTCCATAGGCCAGGGGCTGGCGACAAGCGTTGAAGGATAAACAACTCGGGGAGGCCATTTCCTGAGAACATGTACACACACACACATAGTACACTCAAAGAAAAAGTGCAGAGTAAAAGAAAAGACAAGTAATGAAAACGGAAACTGCTATAATTAAACCACAAAGTGCATCGACCTCTAAAAGTACAAAGAATGTGTTGAAGATAAACTGAAAAGAAAACGGGCAGAACACGCACCCAACCAGAAAAGTGCCACAACCTGACAACAGGTAAAAAAAAGAAAAACAACTGGAAAGGGCCCCCACTTGGAACATGACTCTGAACACCGCACTCGGTCCAAGTTCTCAAACTCCTAAGCTCCCTTGAAGTCATGAAAAACCTGTCTGTCGTCTGCAAGGGTACACCAAGTGTGGGCAAAGCCCAAGCAGGGGTGAGTGTGAAAATACTCAGCAGGATACCCCGATGGATTGAGGGAGAAACAAAGTAGGTACCGAAGGGTGAGCAGTAGATCAAACAGGTAAAGTAGAGGAGTACAACTGAGAGTTCAGAAAGAGTAACACTTGAGAGTCCAGCTCAGCCCAACAAGAGGAAAGAAGGTAGACTCGTCCAGACACAAGGAGCTGGAAACGGTGAGAAGATGAACTTCTTGTCGAGTCGTCACTACCTATAGCAGGAGAGTAGAATCGTCAAACCACGAGAAGCCAGACACGGAAATCATGTGGCATACCCCACGTGTCTTTGCCTCTCCTAGAGGGAGAGTAACCAAGCCCATGAAGTGGGTACTGGAAAAAGGTATATACATATCCATATGCTAAAACAAGAATCCCAAACAAGATCGTAAGAGGATCTCTATCCCATAGCTCAGCCTAAGAAGGTGAGTAGCCAACAATCCTATAAGTAAACTCTATCGATGCCCAGCATCCCACACGTCTGCCCCAAACTACAAGTCAAGGGCTCAAATCACCGCACCTCAAAACTATCGTATTTGGGAGGCACTGACTCACCCTCATGGTTTTAGGTCACGTCGCAAGGACGTGTCTCGGTGGGGATAGCGCCCCTCGTACTTGAGAGTTTTGGGGGAACGTCAAGCCACACCTCGTCACTGCCCTATAGTCGAGAGGTCTCCTCAAAGTCAACAAGCGACCCCCTGCCCAGCCCCACTGGAGGGTAATCCCTGGAAGTCGATGGGTTCCCACTGGAGGGAGACCCGACAAGAGTTGACGGGTGACACACTGACCAATCCAGTAAAAGGGTAATCCACTGGAGGGTGACCCAGAAAAATTCATCAACGATTCCCAATGCCCAGTCCCGTAAAAGGTTACTCCACTGGAGGGAGGCTTGAAACCATCATCGGGGACCACTTCCCAGCCCACCTTGAGGTAAACCCGGCAACGGGGACCACTTCCCAGCCCAGCTGGAGGTAAACCCGGCATCAGGGACAACTTCCCAGCACAGCTGGAGGTAAACCTGGCATCGAGGACCACTTCCCAGCCCCACTGGAGGTAAACTCAAAACCACTCTGGCTATCCCAGCTGGATGGTACAGCTCGGTGAACATCACTGTATTGGTCGTCCTTGATGGATGGAAACCCACTGACCATCCTTGCTGGATGGTACTGCTCTGGATATCCCTGCTGGATGGTACCCCACTAGCCAGCCCTGCTAGAAACAACCTCCTGGGTAGAGGATCGGTGCCCGCGTAAAGTGTTGGTCACACCGATTCCACAAGAACTCTACCAGGGAACATGAAGGAACAAGAGAAACTCCACGGGCCTCTCAGGGCCATAACGCTCCAATCCGCTGAGTCACTGTCAAAGCTGACGAAGACAAATCATCCAAGAAAGTAGAAAAACACCCATGTTGTACGAGCACACATGGTTGTAAACGGTGTCGCAGTCCAGTGAAAGGGCACGGTACTGAAACCTCTCACAGCTGAAGAAAAAGAGAAACCAAACCATCTCGGCTGGCCAAACGAGAATAGAACATGGGGAAACCTCAACCCTACTAGTCAACAAATGAGAACAGAACCAGGGGAAGACTCAACCATGCTGGTCAACAGAAGAGAACCAAGGAACCCTCTATGTCACGAGAGGTCAAAAGTACGTAAAGCGGAACACGGAACGCACATGGGGCCCACACAACGTGTGGCCCCAAGTCTACCCCAACCAAGCGCAGGAACGTTCTCGGGTACCACCATCCACATGTACCTTCCAGCGTTCTCGCATACTCCCATAGAATTCCACGTCTCTAGCCCAAAGGCTAACATGCACACGGCAGCCAACTTCAACGCGAAGGGCATAAACTTAACAACTCCAACTTTCCACATCAATGGCCGAGGCACGGCCAACCACATCTCTTTAAACACCAACATCACTCTCTCAAGAGTTAACACGATCACACACCAAGGGTTCCCTACAAACACCGTAGGAAGAACCACCATCTATACACCTTTCATATTCTACATTTAATAATATCACCTAAGAGGTTCTGCTTGCTTGAAAATATTACACCATTATAATCCTCGTGGAAAAACATGCGAGATCGACTACTTACTCGCCTCCAATGGATATCCTATGGAAAGTCATCCAACACCGCTTTACGCCCGAACGACGTCCCGTGATCCCAAGCCTCAGCCCCGAAAACAGTCGGGCACATCACACCATTGTGATCCCCTCGGGAAAACACATCAAAAGGACTACTGACTTGAGTGGAACGGATATCCAGAGAAAAAGATAAAGTCCAGCACACCGCACAAAAGCGGTGCTACGGGGGACCCACATCCCGGTCCCGATGCACAGTGAACGGATCGCACCGTTGCGATCCTCTCAAAAAAGTATAGAAGATGTACTATTCACTTGTCCAAAATGGACACCCAGTGATAAAGATGGAAATCACCGTCAACTCCTAAAACGGCCCTCGCGGGGCCCACACCAGCGTGTGGAATTAAAGCGGGCAGATTGCGCAAATGCAATGCCCTCAGAAAAACACCTATAATTGACTACTCATACGCCCCGAACAGACGCTCGATGAAAAAGTTGCAAAAAACTGTGTATAGCTCGAGAGACTGGCCTTGGGACCCACGCCTCAACTCCGATTTCAACGCTCGAAACCACACTGGAAAACCCTGTCTCAATGCCAGGGTCACAATGCCACTAACGACGCTCAAATCATATATCGGATGCGTCTGTGCCGCTCAAAACACGAACCCCCAGAAAAACGTCAAACTACATAAAGGCGTGTCGCGCCTCCGAGGCCCCTCATTTCGGGAATTAAAAATTCCCAAAACCATCTCAAAATGCACGTCTCGACGCCAGGAAGGCACTGCCATAGACGACATGTAAATCGGACTCCCGTAATGAAAATTACGGGCGTCCGAAGAGGGGGAACGAATCCCCTTGGGCTGGACCAGCCAGTCCGCCCGGCCTGGGCCGGCCTGCGGCTCAGCCTCGCGGCCCGGCGCTTACTCGCGGTCCGCCTGAAGACCGGCCACGAGGGCCGATCATTCTCGCTGAGTGAATACCCACCTAGGGAGGGTCTTTTTTTCCCCCGCAGGGTCGCGGCGCACGACCACTGTCCTCCGAGTCAACCGACCGGCACAGCCGGTCGGTCCTCCTGCTCCGTGCCGCGCGAAGCCGCTGCGGCCGAGGAGCTCGCCGCCGGAAAACCCCAAAACCTGCAAACTTCGTCGAACCACTGCGGCCTCCTCAAAACTCGGATTTCAATTCCAAAATATGAGATGGAAAGAACAGAATGTATAATACACGACCATGGGATTTTTTCGAAGATAAAACAACAATTTTATGCAAATAAAAGAGCTCAATGTATGTGCGGGAAAAGAAAACAAAAACAATAAATCCTACATCTTGGGCGTTGCCCGAAGCATCACCGTTGAACCGCTGGAGCTGTCACGCCTTGCTGGAGAGGAGGACTTCCTCATTCTTCATTGGGAGCTCCTTGCGCCAGGAAAGAAGGGCAAGGGGGGAAGAGGGAGGGGGGTTAAGTGTTTAAATAGAAAACACGCTTAACTGCCCGCCCATCAGCCCAAACCCAAACCCTCATCAGGGTCAAGGTTAAGCCTCCCCTAGGTAAAACACCACCTCCGGAGCACAATGGAGGTCTCGAAATTTTAATCTGAGGCCCCGTTAAAAATATATAAAACCTAACACTCGAGGCCTCCAAATTACGAAAACGCTCCTGGGGTCATTTTTCACAGACGGTCCGTGCCCGCAAAACTTACACCCATCCTAGGGTAAACGACACATTTTGGACTCAACGGTGCCCTTGGTTTTCTAATTCAAGCCACCGTTTAATAGATACATGAGTTTACCCATTAAACGAAAATATTAATTATTTAATTTATACGTTTAACATTCCATTAATAGGCGAGGGGTCCAAACGTCCTGTGCCACGTGTTTTATGTCGTTCCTAGGGTAAACTGTCCATTCCAGACCCATCTATGCACTCAGATATCTGATCTGGATCACCGTTTAGGATTTATCCCATTTATATGGCGTTCCCAGTGTGAACGCACTGAAAACTTAATCTCATCCACACTAGGGCTTGGAATCACACGTCGTTTGAAGGCGCTTCTCTGGAATAACATCAAGAATATTCCAAAGTCTTTTATTAAAAAAAACATGTTCTTACACTATGTGTTCCACCTTTCAGAAGGTGAAGGCAGAACATTAGTATCCGGATGGATTATTATAGCCTTTACCAGTCCTAGAATTGAAATTGGATAATGTGTTGATGGATTTTGTGACTGGTTTACCAAGGTTGCCTTATTTTCGTGACATAGTTTGGGTAGTTATTGACAAGCTGAAGAAGGAAGCACACATCCTTCCTATTAGGGATAAATTCTCAGTAGACTATATTATCCAACTATATGGCCATGAGATTATATGAATACAGGGGTCCTCTTGTTTTATTATTTTTGATATGGACACACATTTCACCTAAAAATTATGGAAAGGGTTACAAAATTCATTAGGTATACTGGAGCTTCTGAGCACAATGATTCACCCTCAGATAGATGGCCAGTAATATCTAACAATATTAGTGTTGGAGGAAATTATCCAAGAATCCTTCCTTGATTTCAGAGTTTATTTGGAGAGACATATTCCTCTCATCGAGATTTTTTATAATAATATATTTTAGGAAAAATTAATATGGATTTTTACGAGTTCTTATATGGTAGGTCATATTGTTCACCTCTTTTTGGCTGGAGGTAGGGGACGAAGTGATACTAGGTCCTCGTCTCATGCACCAGACTTTAGAGAAGGTTTAGTTGACTATAAAATTTATGGATCTCAATCTAGAAAAAAATATGTTGTTTTCCATAGATGACATCTAGAGTGTGAGGTTTGGGGATGTGTTTTCTTGCAGGTATCACCCAGGATTGGGAATATGAGGAGGCATAGTCAAGGGAAGATGTTGCCTCATTTTTTGGTTCTTTTTTGATCTAGGTGATTTAGGATTGTATCCTATGGGTTTTTATTACATTAGATGTATTGTTCCATGAATGATGTCTTCCACATTCCACAACAAGCCCATTATCATTCCAAGCCATCTCATACCTTTAATCTTGTAGATGTGGAATTGGATGTTGATTGTTCTTCTGAGGATTGTCCCATTTGCATCATTGATCCAATAAAAATGGAACTCTGGGGTTGGTATTTCCATTTACTATTAGTGCTATGACAGGATGGCTATGTACAGGATGTGACATGGGAGGAAGAGGTCAATGTACATGCTAATTGTATGGATTTATTCTCAGACATATCATTGCCACCCATGGAAGGGAAACACGGGGGTGAGTTCCATTCGAGGGGAAGATGGTAAGATCCAATTTTTTGAGATACAAAATATTCTAATTTATGTTTATTTTATTGGTTTTATCTTAATATAAGTGATTAATGATCTATCAGCGGAAATGAATGTTTTTGCAGATAGTTTGGAGCCCAAAAACCTAACTGGTGGAAAAAACAGTTAGGTCATACGGGTAGTAAAAACATTATCACCAAGTCTACATGGTTTGATCAAACTTTTAGGGGTGGTCCAATTCACTATTAGTGGCCGAATGGTTATATGAGACTGTGCAACCTAGGCCGCATGCCCATGCATTTTCTATCGACTTTTTTACAAAGGGAAAAATCATGGTCGGTATAGGGATTGTCTATCCATGCACCATGAGTATTAGAGGGGGGTCTTTAGGTAGTTATATGTGCATGTTTAGAACACAGTTTTCCCATCCATGTGGCCAAATAGTGTTACCCAGTTATAAAACGTTGAAACAACTATTTTTCTCATAGTTCATTAAAAACATACCCCTCCAATAATTTTCTTATGTCCTTCCATGTGTATAACAGGATACCCTTAACATCTTATTGAAGCTCCCTTCCCTTACTAAATCTATTATTTGAGTTATATTTACCATCCAAACTTTGATTGAAACACTATTGGTCTCATTGGACTCCCCTAAGTGAGTTCTCAACTTCTTATTCTCCTTTCGTAGTTTTATATCTATCAATGAAGCTATTTTTTTGAAAGCTTATATGCACAAAATTTAGGGAATTCATCTATTCTTCCATTTTTCAAGGACTCGGGAAAAAGTAAGTGACATTACTAGATGTGAAGAGTTATACATGTGTAAATTAGGTGGAATATGACTTTTCTCTAATGTATCTCTTTTTTATAAACATTTTTCATTGTGCCCATGCCGATTTCTCTAGAGATTGAATTAAAAATTCATCTGGTTAATTTAATTTGTATAGAATGCATTATATGGACTTAATAAAATTAGATAACATCATTAGAGGTAAATACCTCAATGTTTACCACCCCCTTTATTCTGTTTCTTTTGTATGCCTTCGGTGACTTATTAGAAGATTATATGGGACACTGTTTGAGTGTGCCAAACATGACCTTTTATCAGGTAGGTGCTTAAAGTCAAATACATGTATTATTAATTGTAAAAAGGGAAAGTATATGTGTGTAGATATTACATGGACCTTACAATTGGAAGTTTAAATGATAGTTGTTTGTATTTCTATAATTCACCTTCTCACTTGTGATGAAAGGTAATACATTGAACATAATGCCACTACTATAGAACCAGCATCTAACAATGAAAATATTTATCAGCGCTACAAGAAATAGTTGATAAATGGAATCTTTATCTATTCTAAAGAATGCTTTGATAAATTTAACCTTCTATCAACACTTTTTTAGCTCTAATAAATGGATCCTTTCTCATCACAATACTTTAAGCACTGATAGATGGTACCCTTTATCAATGATTTTTTGTTTTCCCAGATAAATGATACCCTTTGTCAATGCATTATTTTTTTGTGCTAATAAAGTGTACCCACTGTCTGCAGTTTATTTTTAGTGCTAATAAAGATAGATTTTATAGTGATTTTTTATCACGTATAAATGTCTGAATAAATAAAATGAAATAACTAAATAAATAAAAAATATTTTATTAAAAAATATTACAGATTTTCTTAATTAAGTAATTATTGATAAAAATGAACAAATTTATTATACATTATTAAATATTAAACCTTTTATGAATTTAATAATTATGATAATTAATTCTAATAAATTTTATATTTTAAATTTGTAGATATATATTAATGTATTTAAATTTGATTTATATATTATCATATATTTATTCAATTCACATTAAATAATCATATATATAGTTAATAATTGTTTATAATTAATAATTAACATGAATTAAAAATAATGACTAATTTCATATTGTAATGGACATATAATTGAATGTGGTGTTTGAATTTTCAATTTTACCTTAATAAAATGTGTGCAATATTGATTTCACAAATACAAAATTAATGAATTTTTATATACAATGCACACACAAGAAACTTATACATTTTATCAATATTGTTAAATATTGACTAATTTCATAGTGTAATAGACATATAATTTAATGTGGCGTTTGAATTTTCAATTTTACATTGATAAAATGTGTGCTATATTGATTTCACAAATACAAAATTAATGAATTTTTATATACAATGCACACACACAAAACATAACCATTTTTTCAATATTTTTAAAGTATAATTATTTTTAATTTATTCAATTTCACTCATTTTTAACATATATGTAAATTTATGGAGTAAAAATAAGATATAAATATTATTTTTCATAAGCATTTCTATGATTGAAATTAAATAATTATAAAATTATAATAAATATTTTTTAATGGAATATATTTAATATATTTAATATATTTATATTTATATTTATTTATTATGTATATATATATATTAAAAAAATATTTATAATTATAATTATAAATTCTTTAATAGTGCTTAAGTAATATACACTGATAAATATGGATTTTATCAGCAATTTTTTAGCCATGATTATGACCTACCATTATAAGTGATAAAAAAGAAATGATAAATTTTTCATTTAACAGTGCTTATCCCTTCAGAACTAATAAATGAACTCTATATCAGTGCTTATGTTTAAGTGTTGATAAAATTTTCATGATCTATTTAAACAACCATATACATTTTTCAACATGTCGTGATATCAAAAGCTTTCCGTGGAAGCCACCCACTACGGGCACTCCTCCTCAGTTAATCGAATCTCAAATGACACCACTCAACTGCCTCTAGTTTCTGAATGTAATTTTCTTCACCCAATGGAGGTAGGACTTGATATTTTATTTTTATTTTTTTCATTTTTTTCCTTGTTCGATGATGTAATGATTTATTTATGGTCTGGTCCTTGAATAATATTTTTATTTTATATTATAAAAATAATGATTTTTTTATGATATATTGTTTGATTGACAAATGATTTGGAAATCCTATTTTGGCCTTTTTAAATTTTTGTTTTGAATCAATTTTATTCACTTTCTAAATTTTTACCCTATCTAAATCTACAAGAATAATTCCTATTTTTTAATTTATATTAATCATTGGTTGATAATATTCCCAATTATTCCTTATCTATTTCTATATAAAGATCTTTGTCATTGATCCTATTTAATGATTCCTTCTTCTTCTTAATACAAAATGTATTATAATTACATCTCCATTGTGAGTTAATATGGTCCATGTTCATTCCATATATGTTTTAGGTTTGGTTCCCCAACATGGAATCAATAACATGCATTTTTATGTAATTTTTTGATAAACATGAGGTGGTTTATTAAGAATGGGTTATATTTTCATGTTACCTTTATAGAACCATATAAAAAAATCCTTCCAATATAAATATCAAATAAAAAATTAATATGTATTCATAACAATCCATGATATCATTTTATATCATCCTTCATGTTGGTGGTTAAATTAACCGAGAAAAATAACAAGTAATAATCAATGGATGGAATTAATATAGAGATAATTTTATTGTAATATATTTATTTTAGAATTATAATTATTTTATTTCGATTTTATTAAAGTGGTAAATCGGTATGAAGATATGGTAGTTGAAGAATCCTATTGAAATGAAATATAATAAATTGTTAATTACATTAATGAAATCATATATTCTGTTGAAGTATTTCCTCTAATTGAATAATTTAAGACATATTATTGATATTAGGTCCTCTAAAAAGTGTAAAGGATGAAAATTATATTGATTATTGGAATATTATATTGAGGGATTACAATTTTGAGATTTTTTAATGGGTTGTGGAGGGGTTCCTGTAAAATTGAGATGGAGTATCATATTATCAAATAAATATTCCTTAATGTGTGATAAATAAAAATATACATCTCATGTAGATCCAATGTGATGAAATAATAGTTATGTCTTGTGAATAACCTATAAATATTAAGGTTTGGTATGCATCATGTAAAATGAAATGATGATGAATTTTCTTGAACATTAACCATTTAATGAATTCATAGGATAACACTAACCATTTTGGAGTAATACTTTTCATAAATCCAATTATCCATTTTCTTCAACATACTAAAAATATTTTAAATAATCAAATGTTGAGTTTTCCTTATTGGAATTGTTTATAACTTTCACCTTTGAAAATGACTATTTTTTATGTATTTAATTACATACTGTAAAAATGAATCTTTTATGAACCAAATAGGATGTATATTAATAAAAAAAATGGATGCATTATAATTGTTTGACGAATGAGTATGAAGATGGAGTAAAAGAGTTCATTGTGATTTCAAGAGAGCATGCAGATGGCCCCTCTATAATCCTCTATCCATGTTTACATTTTTCTTATTCAAATAAAATTAGTATGGAAGAGGTTGAAGGATGTATAATTTTTCATGGAATAGATCAAAGATATAAATTTGGGACTTAAAACAAGAAAAAACTAAATGTAGAAATTTATTGGGATGATACTTCTGTTTATGAATCATTTAATATGAATTTTGTTGGGAAAAAATTCCTCAAGTTAACATTGAATAATTTTTGGGTTGGTTGTGTTTAATGATAAAACAATTTTTCATGGTAAATTTTCATGTTCCAGAGATTTTGTTGACAATTCATGTTTCCAAAGAACAATGACAAAGGAATATAGAATTTGGAGGTGGTACAAATGAACATATACAAGGTGGTTTCATTTTCTAGTGTTTTCCAAATTTGTGGGGTTCCAAAATTTGGAGTTTGGTTAGCATCGTGAATAGTGGATTTCATTAAAGATATCATTAAAATATGGGAAAGTCATGTGTTTCACAAAGATGGGATTCAGGAATTGTATATTTGTAAGACATGAACAATGTTGATGGTGAGCGCTATGATTATGATAAGCTTCGTGAATAGTAGAGGTGAAGAGCATTGTGAGGGAGCATTGCGGTGGTGGAAAAATGGAATTGACGAAACACTCCATGATTATGGCATGCTCTACATTCCAAAAATTGATGTCGGGATTTTGGATATAGATATAATTTTGGCAGAAATTTTGGTGCTTTGGGGTTTGAGATGATGTAGTGCTGACATTGCATGGAAGGATCTCGAGTCAGTGTAATTGCATATAAATAGTTCTCAACCCCCTCGAGGAAAATAGAGAGATAAAATGAAAAACCATAAGATCTCGAATTGAAAAGGAGATTCATGGAGTAGGGTGCTTTGGTAAGGAAAATAGATTTTGTAGAGGTAGTTGAGCTTTGTGAAAGGAAGGTGTGCCATGATGGCCATTTTGGATTTGCGAAGGACGTGTGCTTCGTGGTGGCTCATTTACCATTTCCAAATCACAAATACTAGTGTGAGCTATGTGATCTAGAGAGCTTTGTGATCTAGTGAGATTTGGGAACCTATTATATCTATGAACTAGTGAGATTCAATAATATGTTGGAGCAATTAAAAGGCTTGTTTGAGCTTTGCAAAAGTGGGAGCTTCATGAAGGCAGTGTGGTTAACGATATAGTTTCAAAAGGTATTACCTACTGTTCTGATGCCAAGTGTTATTCATCAGTGGATGATGGAGGAACCTCAATATAGAATCTATCTATATCTAGGGATATATTCATTAGTGATAATGAAGAGACATACACGTTTATATATTTTGATGAAATATTCTAAAGAAACAGTGAGCTCACTTTGTTGAGAGAGAAGTGAGTTCTAAAATTGTGAATGGTTGTGAACTAGGAGGGATAGTGAGTCCGCATCGAACATTTAAAATTAAGTGCACTTTTACTGGATTTGGTACATCTTCACACTACCAGTTTATGCTTTTTGAACATAGCCTAGTGAGGGTTAACCATGTTAAATTGATGTATCATGTGCATGCTTTGTGATTTTTAGTACTCTGAAATGGGAAGGGTATATAAGAGATATTTTTCTAACAAAAAAACAAGATCAAAGGGGAATTTGTTTAAATTTGTTATACCCTAATTCCCCCCCCCCCCACCCCACTCAGGGTATATAGCCTAGAGAACCTAGTAATTGGTATCAGATTAAAAAGTTGATATCAGTGTTTCTCTCTCAAATAGAGGTCAACAATAATAATAGAATTCCGATCTTCGATGGGAATAATTTTTAGATATGGAAGATTCATATGAAACACTGCATGTGATATTTGGGAATGGATGTGTTTACAGCATCAATGCATGGTATAATAGCTGATATTAATAGTGGTGCATTATTGGAAGCCAAGCAAAGAGAATTGGATTATAATAAAAAGGGAATCAATGCTTTTGGGGGATCCCTATCCAATGCTGCATATATGAAGGTGATTTCATTGAAACCATCACATGCTATGTAGGAGAATCTGTTTAAAATATATGAAGGAGATTCATATATCAGAGAGGAAAATATGAAAGTGTTTTGGAATAAGGATGAAGATCTGATAATGAACTTGAATTACTTCGTTGATGCATTATTAGATAGGGTAAATTTTGTATTAAAGGATATGATTGTTTTTTCTAAAGGAAATAATGATATAAGGATTCTTAAGCACACCATGGGGAAAATTCCACCTCAGTTCAATCCAAAAGTTTTAGTTTAGGAAGATAGTGACTCGAAAGAGCAAACATTGGATAACCTGCACAACACCCTTGATGCATATGAAATGATAAAAGATGATAACGATGTTGTGGACAATAGTAAATCTAAAGAGGTGGCATTCTAGGACATGAAGAATCTCACCATTTAAGATTCTAAGGAGGAAGAAGAGATGCATGAGGTGATGTCATTCCTTTCATCAAACCTACAAAGAGGAAAAGGAAAGGTCAAAGGCAAAATTCCACAAGCATGTTTTCAATGTGTAAGGGTCGTAAATTTTACAGAAAGGTGCCCCCAAGATGTTCCAAGGAGAATATGAGGATGAATTCAAAATTCCAAAAAATATGTATTCATCCGTTATAAAAGGAAATAAATTGTTCAAATAAATTTATTAATGAAAAATAATATTCATTCACAATGATGTTATAGTTCATATGAGTCTGAGGTTGAGGAGGTTAATGATATATTGAAATGAAATGATTTTGGAGAATATAAAATGGTGTCGTTTTTCAGTTCTTCTCAGAACAAAGAAGAAACTAAAGCTGATTTAGAAGAAGAATAAGTTTAAGGAAGAGTATACATGGACACTGAATTAGAAACAACTCTTGAAAAAATAGATGTTTGGAGAGAAAAACTGAAGATATAAAACAAATTGGTACATGATGCTAATATTTACATTCAAAAGTAGGAAGAAGAGAAGTCTGACTAGGTAAAATAAATTGAAAAACTTAATTCTTTCAGGCCTGAGAGCTCAAAATAGGTTGATGGACATAAGATCAAGTACAAAGAATAGAAAATGGAGATCTATGGCTTCAATAATAATGTGAAAGATCAAATCAAGCATATCGATGAAATTTAAAAATGAATCTGTCAGCATGTGACCAAAAGTTAAGGATCAATGAAAAATCTTTAATCCTAACATTACTTAAAAAAAGTATATCACTCAAAATATAATAATATTACAAGTGATGAATAGAAGTTTAGTAGAAAAGAAGCAAAAAAGTTTTTTTGATGTTTTGACTGTCGCGGCGCATGACTGTAAACAAAAAGTTGGGAAATTTGATGTCAGATCGCAAGAACCCATTCCATGATTGAATGTTGATTTGGGCACAAATAAGAATCAAAATATTCAGATATCCCACGGGGTGACTAGAAATGCAGAAGTGACACACAGTAATGAACCCTATATCGGGTATTCTTGTTTTGGAATGATGGGACATTGACCGTATGTGTGTTACATAACCAAGAGAAACTAAATGGAACAAGAACAATAGTAGTAGCAAAAAAGATATCTATTTTATAAAACATACATTGAGGGAAATTGTTTTTTTGTGGGGATAATTTGGGAATATGTATAGATATGGTAAATCAACCATGCATAGGAATGTGAGAAGGAAGAATCAATGTATTCGAAACTAGCTAATCAACAAACTGATATGTGAGATGAAAATGAAAAATCTATATGCATCTATGTAGGATTAATTTGGGCCATATCACTATGAGAAAAAAATGTCAAAATACACTGAGTGTGAGGTCAAAGACATGGATAAAAAATAAAATAGATGAACTGGCAATGGTGGAAGAAACTTCCCATAAAGAATCAGATCAATCTAGTGTGTGGATTATTTACAGTGGTTACACATACCACATGACTGGTAATAAGGATCTTGTCATAGGAATAAATTATGACATAGAATAAGTTTTCATATTTGGAAATGATGAAGGCCTAATTATTATATGTTCAGGGAAGGCCAGGTTTGGGGGAAAAGAGATGATATGTGTTGATATCTTAGTAGTAGAAGGTCACACTTACAAATTTCTTATCATAAACAAACTATGTGACTCATTCATTCTATATAGTTTGCTAAGAAGGCGTTCATAATAAAAGGATATGATGGTGCATTGGTTTTATAGGGAAAAAACAAGTAGAAATATTTATCTTGTAAGCGGAATAGAATATATGTGCTTTTTGTCTTGAGAGGAAGAAAATAAGTTGGGGAATAAATGACTGGGTCATCTATGCCAACAATCCCTAGAAGATTTGTTGAAATGTGATGCATCTAGAGACCTCCCTAAGCTATCACATGATTATACTCATACATAGGATTCATGTAAAAATGGAAAATCATCATAAAACATGCAAGGGTATGGAAAATAAGTCAATAATAGTGATTGAATTGGTGCATGCAAGTTTTTGTGGACCCATGACACCAAGAGCCATTGATGGGAAGATGTTTTATATTATTTTAATTGATGATTATAGTAGAATGGAAGGGTTTTCATAATTTACCTTAAGAAAAATGAGTTAAGTTTCCTAAAATAGTATTAGAGGGAATTTGAAAGGATGCTTGGACAAAAAATTCTGATGTTTCATACTGATAGTAGTACGAAATTTAAAAACAGTCTGGTGGAAAAATATCTTGAGAAACACGGAATAAGGTATCATGTTTATTCAGTGAGAAATCCAAAAAATAATGTAGTGGTTTAAAGGAGTAATCATATCATCAAAAACATGTCCATAATAATGCTCATTGAAAAATACATACTAGAGAAATTTTGGAAGGAAGCAGTTTTGACATCGGTCTACATTTCTAATAGGGAACTATCTGAGGGAAGAAAATACTATGAATGAGATGTGGTATGGAAATTATCTAGTAGTAAAATACTTTTGCATATTTGGAAGTAAGTTCTTCATTATCAATAAAGAAAAACACAAGAAATTTGAGTCACGTGGAGATGAGGGGATATTCCTTTGCTACTCATGAAAAAGAAAAGAATACAAATGCTTCAGCAAGAGGCTAGGAAATGTAGCTAAGAGAAAAAATGTCACTATTTTGGAAAATGAAGAGAATTATAAATGGTACAATGGATAGTATTTTGATAAAAGTGATGAAGAGGAATGTCACTAAAGGGGTTCAGATGTAGCAGTTGTTGAATCAGAAGAAGATACTGATAATGAACAGTAAAATGTCAAGCCTGTATCTACATAGGAGCCAAAGAGTTGAGCCAAAAATGACATACATAATATCATTGGTGATCATAAAACACCAATTTATAAAGGAATAATGAATTCACTACAAAATACATCACTATTATCTCAATTTGAACATGTTTTTCTGATGATGTTGAACATGAAATATGGATTCAAGAGATGAATGAATAGCTAGACCATATTGAGAAGAATCAGACATGGGATATTGTTTTTATTCCAGAATATAATAATTTCATTAGGACAAAATGGGTATTTCACAAGAAAATGAATGAATATGTTGTTGTGATCCGAAAAAAAACTCATCTTGTTTGAAAAGGATACTCCCACATATAGGTTATTTATTTGAATGAGACATTTTCACCTATTGCAAGGTAGGAAACAATCGATCATTCTTGTCCATTTTCGTGCAACGGAAGTTCATGGTTTTCCAAATGGATGTCAAATCTATATTTTTGAATGGGGTTATAGAATAAGAAGTTTATATTGAGAAATCAGATGGTTTTCTCATTCATGAAGATGAGAACAAAGTTTTCCTATTGAACAAAGTGCCATATGGGCTGAAACAATGACAAAGATAATTGTACTCAATGCTTGATTCGTATTTGAAGAATCTTGACATTCAATGTGGTAGATTTGGTAACAATCTCTATTTCAACAATGACAATAATCAAATGATGATAGTGCTGGTTAATGTTGATGAAATAATATTTTGTAGATCAGATGATGCTATGTGCAGATAGTTTTCCAAATTCATGAAATGTGAGTTCAAAATAAAGATGATTGGTGAGCTGGGGTTTTTCCTTGGTTTATAGGTAACACAAGGAAGGAATGAAAATTTCATTTATCAATCCAAATTTTCCAAGGTGTTTCTGAGAATATTTGGAATAGAAAATTCCATGGAGATGAAGACTCATGTTTCCACATATATGAAATTATCAAAATATGATGATAGAAAGGAAATTTATATCACAGAATACAAGAGGATTATTGGAAGTTTACTATAACTAATATCAAAAGACCTGATATTATTTTCACCACATGCCAAGCAGTGAGATAGAAAAGAAATCCCAAGTAAAGATGCATTCTTTAAATGAAAAGAATAATTCAGTTTTTTAAGGGCACTTTGGATTTTGGATTGATGTATAATGATGAATCTCAACCAGATATTTTGGGATATATGGATGCATATTTTTTCGGATCTGTAGATTAAAGGAAATCTATGTCGATAGGTGATTTCTATCCTGGTGGTTTGCGTATTTCTTGGCTATGAAAGAAGAACAATTTCATTTCAGTGAGAACTGAAAAAGCTGAGTATATTTTCGCCACTCAAGTATGCATACATTTATTATAGATGAAGCAATAGCTTGATGATGTGGGCATTGAAGTGATGTCACCGATCAGAATCCAATGTGATAATTTGAGTGCTATTAATACTTGAAAAAATCAAGTCCATCACTCATGGAAAATCACATTGAAATATTATATCATTTTATCAAGGAAAAGGAGGATCAAGGTCTAGTGATTTTAAAGTATGTGCCTACAGAGTTAGAGTATTCATAAATTCTAGTAAAGGCCTTACCCAAGGAAGCTTTTGAGATAAATTGACTGGATCTGGGATTCCAGTCGACTCCCCACAATTGAAAAAGTGTGGATGTGGACCCCCTCTCCCTGACATATATTGTTTGTTTTTTCTAATGTGTTGATATGTGTTCTCTACATTGTTGAAGACAACAAAAGTGTGACCTTTGGGTTCATTAACAAAGGGGGATAAGGAGTGACTTCTAATGGGGGATAAACTATGGATAATTAAGGGATAAAATGTCATAGCCAAAGACTTGAGGATAAGTTGACATGTATAGAAATGAGATTGGGGAGAGAAATAAGATAAGGGAGTATGAATTTTGAATCTAATGACTCTTGAGGTGATCGATCAATGATTAGATAACACGATAGCTAAGGTTCATGATGAAAGCAGTCTAATAGTATCAGTATGGTATCAACAGTTGGTGTCAGAAATGAAGTGATTCATTAATGATCATTTCATCATACTATTGTTTCTCATGTCGAGCATTGCTCATGTGGGCTAAGAGAATGTGTTGAGTAAATACTTGGATGCCATTTGAATCTTAAGAGGAAAATGATGGTAGAGGACGGAAGGAGCTTCAGTGTTGTATCAAAGTTCATAGAATCTTTATGATAAGAGTTTTCAACAAAACCAAATGGGGAGAATTTGTGTAAAAAATCCCTCAAGATAACATTGCAGTATTTTTGGGTTGGTTGCATTTGTGGAATAAGTAAGTCTTTGGGGGGAATTGTCATGTTCTGGAGATTTTTTTGATAATCCATGTTTACAGGGAACCATGAAATATGAATGGAATATATGGTGGTGGTACAAAATAATATATACAAGGTTGAACCTTTTTTCCAGTGTTTTCCAAATTTTTTGGGTCCTAAATTTGGAGTTTGGTGAGCATCGTGAAAAGTATATTTCCTTGAAAATATAATCAAAATATGGAAAAGGTAAGAGTTTTGTGAAGATGGACTTTATTAATTCTAATTATCAAATACATGAAGAATGTTTATGGTGATCTCTGTAATAATGAAAAGTTTCACAAGTAGTAGATGTGGAGAGCCTTGTAAGGGAGCAATGCAGCTGTGACACTAAGGAATTGACAGAATGATACATGATTACAACAAGCTCTGTGATATGAAAATTGTCATGGTGATCTATGATTTAGACTGAATTTCAGAGGAAATTTCAATGGTTTTTGTTTTGAGCTGATGTGGAGCTGATATTGCGCGGAAGGTTCTCAAGTCGGTGGAATTTCTTATAAATAGTCCTCGACCCCTCAAGAAAATATAGAGATAAAACAAAAAAACTTAAGACCAAGAATTATGAAGGTGATTCGCGGAGCATGGTGCATTGCGAAAAAAAAGTAATTCAGAGAGTCATTTGAGCTCTGTGAAATGAAGGTGCACCATGAAGGCCAGCTTTTCTATGTACATGCACTTTAAGAAGGCTCATTTATATTTGTGAAATCACAAAGACTTATGTGAGATCTATGAAGTAGTGAGCTCTGAAATCTAGATAGCTCTACGATTTACCCATATTTGTGAACCTATGATCTCTAGGAACCTATTATCTTCATGAAGATGTTGGAACATTATAAAGGATTGTTTTAGCTTTGCAAAATTGGGAGCTTAGGAAAGGTTGTGTGCTTAGCGACAATGTTTCAAAAGGGACTGACTAGTGTTCAAAGGAAAATTGTTATTCATTAGTGGATGAAGGTGGTACTTCAATAGATAATCTATCTATAACTAAGGACGTATTCATTAGTGATATTTAAGAGACCTATATGTCGATAAACTCTGTGCAAATCTTCTGAAGATGCGGTTAGCTCACATCAGTTGAGATAACAGTGATTTCTCAAATTGTGAATGGTTATAAACCAAGAGGGATAGGGAGTCTTCTTTGAACTTATAAATAGTAGTGTTCTTTTAGTGGATTTGGTACATAAGCACATTGTCGGTGTATTTTCCTTGGATATAGCCTAATAAGGTTGAACCGCATAAAATTGATCTGTCATGTGCATGCTTTAAAATTTGTTCCTAATCTGCAACAGAAAGGAGAGAGAATTGAGTTTTTTCTAATAATGAAACAAGATCAAAGGGGATGTTTTTTAATATTCCATACCCTGATTCACCCCACTATTAGGGTATCTAGCCTAGTGGACCTAACAAATTATTTTGTAATGTTGATGAAGACCACATTGAAGAAATTATAATGAAAATTGAATAACATGTTCATGATTGTCCAATGATTTTTGAGGTGTTAAATAGATGTTCCAAAAAACCATTGTATACTGTATTTACAAAATTCACAACATTGTTAGCTATATTGATGTTATATAATTTGAAATCAGGCATTAGATGGAGTGAATCTAGATTTATAAAACTACTTGGTCTTCTAAATGATATCCCACCAGAAAAAAATGAAATATCATGCCAAACAGATGATCATAAATTAATGTTACGTTAAATGGGAATGATTTCTAAAAAAATCATGTCTGCTTAAATGATTTCATATTGTTTCATATGGACTATGAATCACTCATAAAGTTCTATAAGTGTGTTGTAGATCAATACAAAAAAAATGAATGAAGTCCTCAAAAATATGTATGTTTCTTTCCTGTCATTCCAAGGTTTAGTAGACTATATAGATGTTATGAAACTGTGAGAAAATTAATATGGAATGTGGATACAAGAATAAATTATGGGAACATACGTCATCCAGCAGATTCTCCTTAGTGGAATAAATTTGATTACTAGTTTCCTAAATTGGGAAATGAGCTAAGAAACTTGGGTCTTAATTGATCTACAGATATAATAAATCCTTTTGATGTATAGATTAGTACCCATAATACATGTCCCATCATGATGGTAAATTATAATTTTCTACCATGGTTATGCATGAAGCAAAAATATATTATGTTGTCTTAGTTAATATCTAGAACAAAGAAACTCAATAATGATGTTGATGTATATTTGGATCTGTTGATTGAATATATAAAATTTATGTGGGATATTAGTTTTACAATTTATTATTCTCATATAAGTGAAGAATTCACATTTAAGGACAAATAGTATGGAATTATAAATGGCTTCCCCACTAATGGAAATTTATCAGGCTCTTGAATTAAAAGATTTTAGGGGTGTCCCATTTGTAAAAAAACACATATACTCAGTTCAGTTGAAACATTCCTCAAAGATAATGATTTTAAGACATCATATATTTTTACCTAGATGACAAGAATATTAATTCTAGATGACATCATTTAATGGGAATATGAAAAAAGGTACAACACCATCTCTAATAATGGGTGATCAAATGTATAAAAAAGTAAAAAAATATTGACACAATTTTTAGTAAACCATTTTAAAAAACCATAAAAAATTAGGTTGAAAAAAGAGATAAATTTTCATTGAATTACTGTATTGTAATTATTTCTATGTCAGACATCTTTTTAATTTCATGCATGTAGAAAAGAATGTATTTCATATTGTTATTGTAATTTTAATATATGTACCTGGAAAACTGAAATATGTCATCAAGTGTAGGTTAGTCATGATTGAAATGTGGATAAGGGATGATACAACACCAGTAAAGTGTAATAGGTGGACCTTTCTTCCTCTAGAAGCATACACTTTATCCATTAAAGAAAACTTACAATTTTCCCTTTTCTTTACCAGTTTAAAATTTCAACATGGGTATTCATCAAATATCAATAGTTTTTTGTCAATGAATATTTTCAAGTTACAATGACTAAAATCACATAACAATCATGTTTTGATGAAATAATTAATACATTTTCCTTTTTTTATTCTGCCATAAAATTTATGACCTACATTGACTAAAAACTAATTCTTTTTCAAAGCCATATACTGTAAATTTGTAGCACTGATTGAGTTTCCCATCATGAATAAGGACGCTACAGTCATATTATGTGAATTAGATATGTTCTTTCAACCATAATTCTTTGATATAATAGTCCACCTGATGGTTCAATTGGTTAGAGATGTTAAACAATATGGCCCTGTTCATTACAGACGGATGGACCCCATTGAACAATATATGAAATTTTTAAATGGGTATGTCATTATTCAAATTTAGCTAGATGTTTTTATTACTGAATGATATATTGTTGAATAATCTATTGAATTTTTTACTGATTACCAATAATATTTTGAAAGCATCAATCTCCTAATGTCTCGTCATTGAAAACGGATTGAGGGAGAATGGATTTCTGGAAGAGATGTTGTTACAATTACCTTGACAGATTAAGAGAAAGCGCAACTCTACATATTACATAATAGTGAAGATTTTGATCCATATATTGAAACCCAAAAATAAATTATTATATATTTTAGTCCATCAATGGTTGAAGGATGGATATCAAATACACATAATCAATAGCTTATTAGATTGTTCAGAGATCAAATTTATAAAGACTTATACGAAAATTAAAATTCAATCGTTAAACGACTTCAATGGCGATCCAAAGGATTGAATGAAAATGTTTTATATTACACTAGTTTTGTAGTCAATGGTCTCATGTTCAATAAAAATGAAGATGATGTATTTTGTATGATACAAAATTGTGGAATAATACTGGTGGATGAAGTGATGCACATATCTGGTTCCAATGATAAAAATACTATATATGGAATATGTTATATTTTTTCTTTATCGAACAAATACATGAGTTGTATTATACAACATTTAAAGTTCCACTTTTTCATTTTAAATGGTTTTACAATATCAATGGAATGAATGTTGATTAAATGGGATTTGAGAAGAAAAATTTTAGTATGGAAAATGAAAATTATGATTTTTTCATAATCGAATCACAATAAGTGTATGTATTCTATATTTATGATTCAACATACAAGAATTGGTCGATTGTCATGCTAACGACTAAAACAAATGTTGAGTCGTATGAAAATTAAATCGAGGAGGACCTTCTCATTTAAACATCACAATCAGTTCATGTCTACCCTAATGTAGAAAATCTCTTGTATGTTAGAGGGGGGAACATAGAAGGGATTTTTATTCTCAATAGAGGAACAAAATACTTGAAATCATTAAAAAAAGTGGTAGAATTCAATGATAAGGTAAAAGTGTTTTTAAAAATATTATATTTTTCATCATAATATTATATGTTTTCTACTAAGTTAACATAATCTAAATTAAATGTTTGATTACTCATGATGAAAATGTATTCTACACATGATGATGTTACCAATCCCTTCGAAGAAGAATCTATAATTAAGTAAACCCCTTGGAAATAAGTAAAGGTAATGTTACCATATACTTTATTCGTTTTACTAAAAAATTATATAATGAAACATTGATTTAATTTTCATTATTACTTATAGATATCATTTATTTTAGGAGAATTTTGTCCATGATTCATGCCTTTGCAATAATATAAATGACACTATCCCTCCTAAATCATGGAGGTAATCTTGATATTTTCACTGTAATCTCATTTTCTATAGAATTATTGTATTTTTCATATTTATATTAAATAAAAAAAATTAGTATTACTCACATAATAACTGTTTTCTTTTACATGATGATTATTTTGATTGATTTAGGGCATTATTTCCATATGTTATGCCTTTATACACCAAACAAATTCATATACTTATTCTCCATTAAATCATTTCCACCAATAAAATGGTGAATTTATCTCTTTCATTCATGTTATCTCCCCTATCTTTGTAAAAAGAGCAACAACACTACCACTACACAATTATAAAGGCAATATTTATTTTTTCCAAGAAAAATCATTGTCCATATAATTAATATAATTTTTCATATTTATGATTAATTAATTTATTTTTAGTACTACTCACATAATAATTCTTTTCTTATATGTGTAGATTATTTTGTTCGATCTAGGGTGGTATATATATCATTCAAGTCTTTCTCCAAAAAAACATCTATAGAATTCTTCTTCCTCAAAACTATTTCACCCATGTATTGTTTCATTTATCACATTCATTAATGTTATCTCCAATTCCTTTATAAGAAGCATAGTGACTCTCATTATGCAAAATTATAGAGGTAATCTATATGTTTTCAAATTAAAATCAATGTTAATAGAAATAATGTATTATTTCATATTTCTATTTAATTTTTTTCTTTTTACTATTACTCATATAATAATATTATTTATATATAGGTGTATTCATTTGTTCAATTTGGGGATATCTAAACCTATTTTATGCCTTCCAGTACAAAAACATCCACAAACATATTCTCCCTCAAACCCTTTCACCCATATAGTGTGTAAATTTATCAATTTACTTCATGTTCTCTTCACTAATCAATCACAAACATAATATTTATATTTAAAAAATAAAATCATTCTTCATATAATTAATGTATTATTTCATATTTATTTTTAATTTATATCTTTTATGTATTACTCATAATAAATTTTTTTCTTTTATAGGTGGATTATTTTTTTATTTTATATATGGTTTGTTCGAAGCTGCTCATGTAGTTTTGGAAATTTGAAAAATAAATCCAATGGAAATCATGGTAACATTGAATGTTAGAATTTTTTTAGACATTTTGATATGTAAGAATTAGATGGACCTCAATCTGACACATGATGTGACTAGGATGACTCCATGTACTTCCTTATATTTAAAATTGAAATTTATTTTAGTAACAAATATTATTGACATGCTAATAAATGAGAAAACATATTCAGATTGTATTTATAATTTTTGAAAATTATTAATAAGTCATTTTTGAAAAGTAATAATCATCTGAACCTTGATTCTCTATACAATGTGCCCGATATGACTCAATGTTTCTGTCATCAGCTTAAAATCTACATTTTACTCTAAAAAGTGTCACTCACTGAAAACTGAGCAAACAAACTTGGATTTTCCTGATAATTTAGTAAATTTATTCATAAATAATTTGTGACATTAAAAATTGGTCTCATGTAAAACTGATACATGATGTGATAAGTATGATTCAAAGTGCATGATTCTAGTTTAAAATGACATTTTAGTAAAAAAGATAAGTGATGTAATCATAATCGAGAAAAAAAAATTAATATTTTTTTGATAAATTAGTTCAAAAATATATAAGTGATTTGGAATTTGTATGAATCATCCACAACTCAATCTAATGCATGGTGTGACTGGTGTTACCCTATGTGATTCTTTATTTAAAATTAACAGCATGTTTAGTAAAAAAACTGACCTACTCAAATCCAAAAAAACACATTATGATTGTTTTGATACTTTTCTAAAATGATCCATATGTGATTGGAGACAGTCATGAATCATCCAAACCTAAATCGGATGCATAGTGTGATAGGTATTACTCCAAGTGCATGTTTTAATTTAAAATTGGCATCATTTTTTGTAAAATGGAAAAATGAACTACTCAAAGCCAATAAAATGAATTAAAATTGTTTAAATAGTTTATTAAAATGATAAATAAGTCATTTTTTGATGTGTCGTTATCACTCACACCTCAATCTGATACACAATGTTATTGATATGAGTCAAAGTGTGTGTCTCAGTTTTTAAATGATATTTTATTACAAAAGAAAAGTGACATACTGAAAACTAAGAAAACACATTTAGAATGTTTTGATACTTTAGTAAAACGATCTGTATCACATTTGGGACATATTGGAAAGAGACACATGTAAATCTGAGGCATGGTGTGACAGATATGACTCAAAGTGTGTATTTTTATTTCAAACTTTCATCACCATTAGTAAAATGAACAATTGAACTACTCAAAACCAACAAAACACATTAAGATCGTTTTGATACATTACAAAAAAGATCTATAAGTCATTTGTGATGTCTAGGACTTATCCGCACCACAATCTAATACACAATGTGCCAATTTTGACTCAAAGGGTCCGGTATCATTTAAAAATTGATATTTTAGTTCAAAAAGTGTCCCCAACTAAAAATAGATAAACCACACCAGTATTTTTCTTGAAAATTTTGAAATATGTTTTATAATTTATTTCTAATGTAAAGGAAAACATTTCACATAAATATGATACACGATGTGATTGAAATGATTCAAAAGTGTGTATTTCCTGTAAAAATGGCTTCTTTGTAAAAAAACATGTTACTTAATCTAGATTAAGTGAAAAAATTATTATCCTTTATATACATTATTTAAACTATCCATATGTCATTTTTTAGTTATAGGAATCAGTTTCACTTTAATCGAAATCATGGTGTCATAGGTATAACTCAAAGTACGTCCTTTTTATTTACAATTGTCATTAATTTTAGTTAAATGGACAATTTTCCTACTCAAAACTAATAAAACACATTAATATTATTTTGATACATTATAAAAATGATATATAAGTCAATTTTGATGTGTTGGAATCAGCCACACATGAATCTAATACATGATGTGCCCGGTATGACTCAAAGTGTTTGTTACTAGTTTAAAATTGGTATTTTAGTTCAAAATGGGTCACCCACTAAAAACTGATCAATCGAACTGATATTTTCTTGATAATTTTGTAAAATAATTCATATGTCATTTATGATGTTTAGGAATATGTTTCACATCAAACTAATTTATTATGTGATCGAAATGTGTCAATAGTGTGTGTTTCCAATTTAAAATGACATTTTAGTTAAAAAGACAATGGATGTACTCAAAACTAAACACACAGGTTTAGATTATTTTGATACTTTAGGAAAATGAACTACATGTTTTTAAGACCTATTTGAATATGCCTCAACTTAATATGATTCATAATGAGACCTGTATGACTCGAAGTGTGTCTTATTATTTAAAATTGAATTCAATTTTAGTAAAATTAACACTTTCTGTTAATTTATTTCATTATTTTATTACTAATATAAGAATTATTTTCTTATATAGGTGTAGTCATTTTCCCATGAAGAGGTGGTTTGTTCTGAAATAGCATGAATCAGGTCAGGATTAAAAGAAAAAGGAACATTAATGATTTTGAATTTATTTAATAATTTTTATTTATGTAATTCTATAAACCAATGTTTGAAATATATATAATATGGTGTTTTTATCCTATGTTTTTTTATAAATTTAATTTCATTTAAATAATATATTAGGACATATTTTTGTTGATATTTTGTGTGTTTCTAGTTCTATAGTGTACTTTTACTGCATGATGTTGTGCTGCTGCAGTGTGTTGTTAAATCACATTACATTATGGCCCTTTATCGGCGCTTTTAAAAGCACTTATAAAGTAGACATTTATTAGCGCAATTAAAATCACTAATAAATGTTCTATTATCAGTTCTTCAATAAGAATAGGTAAAAAAACCTTTATCAGCCTTGTTATAAATGTTGATAAATAGATCCTTTAAAAAGAGATGATAAATGGTTTCTTTATCACTAATTTTTTTAGTGTCGATAAAATACACCTTCGTCAATGCTTTTTAGTGCTGATAAAATACCAAGGCTTTTAACCTTTTATATGTAGTCAGCGCTTTTCTAGCCTTTATAAAAGACATTTCATACACTATTAAAAGTCTTTATTGTAGTAGTGTGTATTGTAATTATCACGAGTATTACATGAATTTTAATGTTTTTTGTATTTAAATGAAATTAGTATAAGGTGACTACTACTTTTGGAAGTTTTTCATATTTATAAGAGTGGATAGACTTGATTGTGCTTTGAATTTATAAGGGAATGACTTAAGTACACAGAGAATGTTATTCTGATTTATTTTTCATATTTTCATTGGAGATACCCACCAAAGAATCTCGTCTTTGTGTTATTACGTAAATGCCGAATAAATTTATTGATGGTTCACATGAAATATTCTCCAGATATTAGAATGTCTTGGATTAACTCATTGGACTTAGCTTGACATTTTCAGAATCATGGTGCCATGGATTCACCTCATTGGGCCTAGTAATTCATAGCATGTGATTACTGATGAGAACCACAAAGACTCTATTAGAATATTTTATAGTGGAATTCCTTGGTTGTAGACCTTGGTTTACAATTAGTCCCCTTATATCCTGATTACGTGACTTTCAACTATGATTTGGCTTAACACCTAAGGTTGAGGATTCCTTTGTTACACCTAGGAGCCTTTTTAATGAATTTATCCTTTTATATTTCTATTGATACCCCTTTAAATATGATGTTTTAATAATAAACTGAATATAATAATTAAATTATCACAAGTTCATAGAAATTTATAACTGTGGTTAAAGAAAGTATGAATTATTTATTTTTAAAATAATATAATTTTATTTATATGTGCACACTACACTAGTTTATATTCAATGACTAGATTGTATAGGCCCCATTGGTGGTATCCTACTAAGATTTATCTCACACCCTATTTGGGCCATCATTGGTACCCAAGAAGATTATATGACCACAGTTGTGGACATGGTGAAGCATCTCACCTTGGACACCAATCTTGCTTGTTTTAGGATTGGAGTTTCATAGTAGGTAACTGATATTTTTCTTTGGATTCAGGGATAGTTTTTTCCTTTTTTATCCTTTTGTAATCATGTATTCTATGGTCTTCCTGGTGCCATATATATCTATTATCTTTTTTTTAGAGACCTGAAATCATCATCTCATATGTCATATAGTTTAAAACTATTGAGGATTAATTATTAATTATATGCTTATGATTATTTCCACTAAATTCATCATTATTATATTGGTTTCATATACTTGTTCACATTATATAACTATTGTGCTCCACTCTAATCAGAGGTAATAGTCTCCCTATTATCACACCCTAGGCCCTTGCTTCTATTCGATAGCATCTGGCATATGGGGAGTCATGTTCAAGGCCATGTGGCCCACCATGATTAGTTACTCAGGAGTGAACTATTTCTGAGGCATCACATGTATTGTCTACATAAATTCCCTTACTTGGATAATTCACCAACCTAGGGAATAACTCATGTGTGAGAAATTTGGATATGTGATTCACTGACTTAGTGAATCATGTATGTATTTAACAATTGTGAAATCCCTACCTAGTGAATCACCTTTCTCGATTCCAATATGTGATCAATTTTCATACATTGAGAAAAATGCCTATGTGAAAAACTCTTACATGATTTCTGCTTATGTAGCTTAATGAAAATTCAATAAAAACTTATCTAGGTTTTTCATTTTATTTCATACATCAATTTTTTAAATATTTATTTAAACAATTTAAATTGTTCTAGTGAAATTATAACTTCATAATTTTTAGGAAGAAAGTATGAGAAGTATTTTTCATTATTTTAAACATGTTTTGTCAATATCACGGGTTGTTTTATATTCATACATGAAACATATAACTTGGAACTAAAAAAATACATTCTCATTATTTTATATTACTTTCATCGATTTAATTAGTTTAAAATAATTTTTATATGATATTAAACACTTTTAAACCATATTTAATGTTATTAATGTTTGTTATTTTGTTTTTAATTTCTTAGTATATTTAGTTCTCATTTTAAATGGAACATTTTTGAATTTCATATTTTAAATCTCAAACTCACTATTTTCATAAGATACATATTTTACATATTATTATGGAAACTGTTTCTAATATTTATTGAATTATTTAAGGTTTTCATGATTAAGTAGTTAATGTTTTAATTTATTTTCAGGATATGAGATATTAATATTAAACAATAATATCTTCTTCAATCTCAGATAATATAGTTATATCATTTTTATTATTTTGAATTGTTTTAATGGTTTTATTGTGTGTTTAGACCATATTTCTCTCTATTTAAAGGACTTGATAGTACCTGTACCAACCACACAAAAATATACAATTACAATATGATGTGATCATATAATGTAAAGAAATAATAATGCTAATCCTCTATTAACCATCGTGTGATCTTGTACACTATTTTTACTAAAATGAGATGATATCTCAAGGGATGAATAAAAATGAATTCAACTTCCACTAACTTTATGAGATGACTAGGATTATCAGATACTCAAGAACTATTACCTATGTTTTATTCAACTCCATCTACTTATTCTAGTTTTATTGAGTCTTTAACACTTATTCATTTCTTTTAAACACTCTCACTTCTTATTTATTCTTTTACATAAAAAATCCTTTTTCCTTCAGGTTGTGACTCTCGGATTCTAAAGTCAAGACTACTTTGTTTTAGAATCCTAATATCTCAATATAGGTTTGTAATTTTATTGTGACTCCCCATTCAAAATTCAGGTGTCTATTTAATCTTCTACTAGAAAGATAAGGTTATAATTGGGATATTTTTTAAATTTAATAATTAGGTAGTGAACCACATACCACTCATCAAGTAGAGATGTATAAGATGATACTATGTCGACATTGGATTGATATAGTATAAAAATAATTATATTCATTCTTTTATTATTTATGTTAACTTAATCTTATAATTAACTCTTATAATTAACTTTGATAATTAATCATGTCATTTAATGTTTTAGACTTGTCTATTCAACCCACCCTCTAGACCATCTATCATCTTATTCTGAACTAACCTTTGGTATTATTGTGTAATGGTCGGTGACTTCAGTTCATTACATTGATATTTTTGTGGTTGGAGGTGTTAAAGGGAGGTTCATGGTGGTTTTGGTGGATGTTGGAGGTGCATAATGTTTTTTAAGAAATATCAATTGTATATTGTTTACACTACATGATATGGTCATTCATAGATTCTGTATCAATCAGGTTCATAGATTGAACATGGAATAGGGGTCCTTTGAGATGGATCACATGTCGCGTAAGTGGAATTCATGATGTGATTTAAATAATGGGTGAATGATATATGTTTTTTAATTAATTTTTTAATTTTAGGAAACTTGTGGTTTACATGTCATGTAAATATATTACCCGATGTGAATCCTATGAGAGCCTGGTTTTAAATTCATCCCTCAACCATATATTTTCATTCAGACATGGAATCTCCCTCTCTCATTCTGGATGAACCATAGGCATCCCAATGAGGATTTTTATCCCTCTTCTCCTCACTTAGATTTAATGTTTCTTATGGTTTTTTTTTTGGCGATCTGTGGTGATTTCTCTCTCTATTCATCATTATTCTCATTCATTCTTCTATCAAGGACTATTTGTGGTGATTTTTTTTGTGTGTGTTAGGATGTTTTCGATGATCCTTTCGCATGGTGTAATTTTATCCATGGATTTTTCATGTGTGTGTGAGGTTTTTATGAATATATTCATCTCCTTACAATGAAAAGTATGTGAGGAAACCTATTTTAGGTAGGGAATTCATCGTTTCAATTTATTGTGTATCATGCAGGATGGATTTTTATTTATTTATTTATAGGAGATGGTTGTGTTGGATTAATTAAAGATAAATAAATGATTAATAGAAATTAAATAAAATATTTAGAATTATTTTCTTGTTTTTACACCTTTGGTATTGTTGTGATATGATAAATTATACGAGCTTGATTCCTAGATTAAAATTATTTCCATTAGAGGTCCTGTTTGGGAAGGATCATATGTTTTGTAAATGATATATATGTTTTGATTATTGTGATATCACCATAAAATGGAAATTGGTTAACCACTTATATTTGGATAATGATATGGTTTCCCCAAGATTATGGTTTGTGTAATAGTAGACCTAAAATAATGTGAAATGTGATAACATTCCCTTTGATAAGTCATTAAAATGTGATTGATGTGATGTGATGTGTGGCCATGATTTTGGGCATCGATTTTTTTTCGATGAGATCCATGGTTTATGTGTGATATGTGGACATTATTTTGGGGTGGTTATGTGGTGGTAGTGTGTTCATTCTTTTCAAGAGTGATGTGATGTTAGTTTGGACATGATTTTGGTTCATTAAGGTGGAAGTTGTGTGGCCATGCTTTGGGGTGAGGTGGTGGTTGTTTGGTTGTAATTTTTGGGTGGTGATATGGTGAGTTGTTTTTTCATACTTGTTGATAGGTGTCGTGATGGTTTGATCTTCTAATATTTGGTGGTGTTGTGCTAGATTCCTCAGTAATGATGGGAGGAGTATATAATAATGATTTAAATGGACAGTGATTGGTTAAATTAGTTGAATTGAAATTGAAAATGAATATATTACTGATGGTTTGTTTGATTTAATGTGATACATGTTTAGTAATGACTTGAATGTGTTGGATAATTGGTTTGGTTGGAAATGGGAAATATGTCTTCTATCATCAGCGGTGTTTTTTATTTAGAGGTCTTAGAAAAAAGTTATTAGGTTTTGAGTCAATTTGATTTTTGGTTGTGAACTGGTATGGTTGGATTGTGTGTGACTATATGTATGTAAGTATATATTTCTTATGATATCTATATGAATCCCCACCCATGTCAAGCATTAAGTGTCGATACTTATATTTATATGAGTGTGGTTTTATAGACATCCAGTGAGGAGGACATATGGCTTAGTACCCACTCATTACCATTCTCTATTCAATTTGAGGAAGGTATTGAACAGAACATGGTAGTCAGAGGTCTGCTTGTGAAATAGATGGTGTTTTTGATATCCAATGTGTCTTATGGTGAGATGAGTTGTGGTCATGCTTGTAAGGAGGTTAACCTAGGTGTCTTCGATCACAATGTAACATAGCCTACGTGTCTATGGGTGGGATGTGATGGGATGATGTGGAAATTAGTGGGGGTCATGAATGTTAGGAGGAGGGAATAAAGTTGATGTCATTTATGATCATGATACCCTACTGCTCTGGTTATCATTTTGGATGTATTGTGGCCCATGCGTTTTTCAGTGAGATGTGATGTGGACATGATTGTGGGCTGGTGAGCCTAGGTTTCTGAAGGCATGATGTGATGTGACCATGCTTATAGGGTGGTGTGGTATTCAGAAGACATTTATGTTTATCATGTAATGTTTCAACAATACTCTATATTTTTTTGATGATTTTGATTCTCACAAATACCCTTATTTGTTATTCTAATGATCTTACTTTAAGTATATTTCAATAAATTAACATCATTTATATTCCCAATTTTGAAATATTTGGTAATGTGTTCGGAAATCTATTCAACTTGTTCGGGAAACACTATTCATACCATATGTTGAAGAGCGTAGCGTAAGGATTAAATCCTACGATTATTTTACAAGAGTTTAAAAAATTATGGTTAATCAACCTTACGTTAACCGAAAAGTAGGGTAAAAAACCTTACATTTTTTAATAAACCTTACATTTGTTATATGAGAAAATTATGGATGAAGAACTTTACGTAAGTATGGAACCATACATTTTTCTTCACAAATGTATGGATCATTAGCCTTACTTTCTTAATGAACCTTACATTTTATAAAAAAGTATGGATCATGTACCTTAAATTCTGAAGAAAACAGAAGCTTGAATTATATACCATACATTTTAAGGGTGAAGACAAATTAATGGTTCATCAACCTTACTTTTGTAATCAACCTTACATTTGGAAGCCTACATTTTACTTCATCTAGTGTTAGAGATTTGAATTTATGACTTTATTGTTCAATATTCTTTTGTGAAATATCAAGATGACTTCAAGCCAGATTCAAGGTCTTATTTTTGAGCATATCTTTAACTTGTTTAGATAAGTTTATATGTAACTAAAAGGATCGATTTAAGAGGAGTATTTCTTGATGATTATTAAGGAAGTGATGAATGCACTGTTATACAAACATATGAATATTGTCATCTATAAAGAAACTTTTGTGGATCAGAATTTATGAAAAAGGTGATCATCTTTATTCTATATATTTCGTGTATCTGAATTTTTGTTGGATACATGGTTGACAAGATATCCCTTGAATTCATGGCAATTACAAGAATCAAATCTGAAGATATTTGAGTTTTACAAAAAAAAAAGAAATAGTGATTCATTATATAGATCTTTAACCGATATGCTGTAAGAAAGAATGATCATATTCCGTTTTATGTCAGAGAATGAAATGTTGATGATTTACTTTTTCTAAATTGGAAATATATCATGAATATACTGTTGATTTGTTGATGAATACATTTCATGATCAATTGAAACCAAATCGATTAAGAACTTCTCTTATCTAAAGAACATCCTTTTTGAAAATACCAATCCTTTCACTATCAGTTGTTTAATACTGCAACTGTGAAGATCAACTAGAAAGAATTTTCTTCAAATACTCTTTTATTTCGAGTATCGGCTTCTCATACAATGCTACTTGATCGGTTATGTGTAAAAAACTAGAAGGTTTTGATTTAGACTTAAACTGTAAAGGTGTCAACTATGTGCACTCAATTGGGGATGGTCTTGGGAAAAGAAGACCGACTAGTGAAAATAATCAATCTCGTAGAGAAGAAAGTTTGTGGAGTGGAATAGGGGATTATTGTGCCTCGAAACACTATAAATCTTTGTTTCTAGATATCTATATATTTCCACTGCAAAAACTATCTAATAAAGATAAAAGGATATAATTTATTATCATCAAAATTTCTCAAGAAGTTTTGAGTGAAATAATTAACCACCCCCCGCCCCTCCTCTGGTGTATATTTTATAAAACAAGATCTAACAATTGGTATCATAGGATGGTTATTTTGTTAAATATTTGGCAAGATGAAAGTAAAGGATTAAACAGATATCAAAATGGCTAATACACAAGAAGGAATATCAATGATTCAAGATCGGTACTTCAATGGTGAAAACTATGGAAGTTGGAAATCGAGGATGATCACATTCATGAAGAATATAGGATACATAGTCTACTCAAAAAATATTACTACTTATGAAATTCCCAAGAAACCTAAAACATGGATTGCAGCTAATAAAGCAATTTATGATAAATTCAAAATCTATGAATGCTATCATTTTAAGTCTAGGACATGATGATTTTAATCGAGTATCATAATACCCTACTACAAAGGAGATGTGATAGACAATTGCAGTTTCCTATGAAAGAACTGACAATGTCATACAAATGAGGTATACTACAAAAGAACGTCAATTTAATACATTTAGAATGCTTGATTGCGAAAGCATCACTCAGATGAATGGAAGGCTTACAAAGATAGTGAACTACATTAATACCTAGGGAGATCCTATTAACCAACAAGATATAGCTTTAAAAGTACTAAGAGTACTTCCAACCAAATGGAATTGGATATCGGGAACCATTAGGTAGTCATCCCTTGTAAAAAAATCTAACAATGAGAGAATTTATTGTAACCCTGATGATGTATGAAGATGATATGGAAGATGAAGTTAATGACTATAAATTTTTTATAAAAAGAGATTATACTACTATGAAAGTCACATCTCAGAAGAAGAGTAGAAAGATGAAACAGGAGATCAAAAAGGAAGAATGTCCTGACTCCTCTAATTCAGAAATGGAACTAGCATAGATGGATAAAAAATTCAAAAAAAAAATTATAAGAATAAGATAGGATTCAATAAATCCTTCAAGAAATATGGGAAATATCCAAAGGAAGTAAGATGCTCTGAATTCTATAAAATGGGTCACATAATACCTAATTATCCTTTGGTAAATAGTGAATAGAAAAAGTAGTTTTTCAAAAATACAGATTATGAGAAGAAATATAAAAGAGCAATGAAGGATACATAGAGTGTTTATAAAGACTCTAGAATCTCATCAATGGCTGACTCAAGAAAATAAGAATCAAATCTAAAAGAAAACATGTGCTTCAGGGATTAGGATAACGAAGTAAAATCTCATTACACTTCTAATTCAAATTCTGACCCTAGATATTCAAATTACAAACTTGTAGCCTAATGAAACACGCTAGAAGAAAGATATGATTCCTTATTAAAAATCATATATCACTAATAAATTTTCACAATACAATTTTATGAGAAAAAGATACTTTTCTAAAACAAAATCAATAGTTAATTGAAAAAATATAAATCATCTAACACAAACGGTGTATATTATGAAATTAATCTCAAAACACTACAAGATGATTTAGAAACCAACAAAATTAAAACTCTTTTATTTACAAAAGGATAAAAATATTAAATTAAATTCATGGTAAGAATGTGATTAAAAAATGATATTGAATATGAAGTAATGGTGAGAAACCTAAATAGTACAAAAAACAATTTTTTTCCAATTTCAAAAATTGTAATTTGTAATTATTATGGAACAAAAGGTCATATAACTAAAAACTATTATTTAAGAAACCCCAAAATAAGATGAATTAAAAATTTCTTTATTTAAGACTATTAATTTGACTCAAATGATCATTGAAAAATAATGAAAATCAGGATACCCAGATCACTTCTAGCTAACACTACTGGGCCAAATAAATTATGGGCACCAAAACAAACCTCTTTTTAAATACATTTTCTAAAAGCAGGTCCCAGAAGTAGAAAAGAAATATGGTACATTGATAGTAGCTAATCTAGGAATATTAGTGGAAATTCATTGAACTTTAAAACCATATCTCAAAATTATGTTGGATTAGTCACCTTTGGTTAATATGCCAAAGGTAAAATTATTGGTATTGGAACTATTGGATATCGAGCAGCTATCTCAATCAATAAAGTACTTTCTGTACAATGATTGAAAAAAAACCTGATAAGTATTTCTTGACATTGTAATGGTGGTTATTGGGTTGATTTTTCTTACAAATATTATTATATTTTTAAAGATAAATTGATTAAATTTTGAACACCCAGAACTGAATATTTTTATACCCTCTTTTTAAATTCCTTGGGTAATCAAAAAGTAAATTGTGTAACTTCTAAAATAAATTAATCCTAGATCTCGCATTGAAGACTTGGACATTTCAATATTTATTCTTTACAAAAGTTATCTATGAAACAATTAGTTTATGATTTTCCTAGTCATAAATTTGATAGTGAAAGATTAAGTGATGCATATCAAATTGGAAAGAAACATAAATCATCCTTCAAATCAATTAACAAAAATGCTACATCTAAACCTTTAAAAATTATCCATATGGGTCTGTTTGGACCATCAAGAGTAGTATGTTTGGTTGGTAAATTATTTGTTATGTTTTATTTGATGAATATTATAGATTTACATGGATATATTTTCTCGAATATTAAAATTAATCTTTTACATTATTTGAAAGTTTTTGCAAAGCTGTTCAAAAAGGAAGTATTTTAAAATAATTTCCCTAAGAAGTGATCATTTTGGAGAAGTTGAGAATCAGGAATTAAATTCCTTTTGCTCAAATATAGATACTAAACATGCCTTCTCTCAACCAAGAACACATCAACAGAATAGAATTGTTGAAAAGAGAAATAGAACTATTCAAGAAACAGTATAGACTATGATAAATGAATATAGTCTTTATACCTATTTCTAGGAAGAAGTTATAATCACAACCTGCTATATAATTAATAGAGTTTTAATTAGACCAATTTTCAAAAAGACACCCTATGAACATTAGAATAATAGAAAACCTAAATTAAAATACATTAATGTTTTCGGATTCATGGATTATATATTGAACACCAAGGACAATTGTGGTAAGTTTGATCCAAAATATAATGAAGGAATTTTCTTAGGATATTCTGCTACCTCTAAATCTTGTGGAGTATTTAATAAAAATTCAAAGATTTTCAAATAATAAATTCATGTGAAATTTGGTGAATCTAACCATTTTTACAAATAGAAATATCAAATTGATGAATATTTACCTAAAGATAACGTGAGACTTAAGAACCTAAAAGATTATTTTGGATATAATATAAAGAAAATTCACTCCATTTCAAAAGAACATGACACTGATAAAACTAAGAGTGTTTTAACTAGACAGTCACAAATTCTAAAGAATCACCCAATATAAACTGTTATAAGAGTCCTAGACATAGGAATAAAAACTATAAGAAATATAGGAAATATAGTTGTGTTTTCTTCTTTTCTATCCCAATTATAAATTAAGTCAATAAAAGAAGCCTTAGTTTATGAATATTGGATAATATCAATGCAATAAGAACTAAACTAATTCATAATAATTGAATATTGGAAACTACTTGATAGACCAGAAAACTTTCCAGTTAATGGAACTAAATGGGTTTATAAAAATAACCAAGATGATCAAGGATTTATAACTAGAAATAAAGAAAGAATAGTAGTTAAAGGATATAATTAGGAAGAAGGTATAGATTATGATGAGACCTTTTCCCCTGTAGCTAGATTAGAAGCCATTAAGATCCTTTTAGCCTTTTAATCACATATGATCTATAAATTATTTCATACGGATGTTAAGTCTAGAATTTTAAATGGTTATTTAATAGATGAAGTCTATGTAGAACAACCTCATAGGGTTGAAAATTCTCAAAAAACATATTTTTCATTTAAGCATAGTAAGGCTCTTTATGGCCTTAAACAAACACCTAGATCTTGGTAGGAAAGATTATGTTCATTCTTTTTGAAAAATGATTTTACTGTTTATATGGTAGATCTCACCCATTTTAATAATACTATAGATTCTAATATTCTACTGGTTTAAATTTTTGATGATGATAAAATTTTTGGATCGAAAAATAAAAAACATTGTAATGGGTTTCAAACTTAATTAAAAGAGAATTTGAAATGAGTATGATGGGAGAAATAAATTTCTATTTAGGAATTCAAATCTATCAAAAAGATTTTTGAAATTTTTTAAATAAATGAAAATGCATTACTAATTTACTAAAGAAATTTGGACTTGAAAACAGTAAGAAATATTCAACTCCTATGTGTACTAATATAAAACTTGATTAGGATGAAAATGGAAAACTAGTAGACATCAAGTTATATAGAAGTATGATTGGTATTTTATTATATCTTACTTATAGTAAGCTAGATATTATGTATTTAGTATGTCTTTGTGAAAGATTTAAATTAAATTCTATAGAATATCATGCTACAATTGTCAAAAGAATTTTTAGATATTTAAAAGGAACTATTTTTTAATCTCTTATTTATCCAAAAATATCTGATATTAATTTAATTTCAAATTCAAATGATGATCTTGGAAGTTGTAGATAAGATAGAAAAACCACATCAGGATCTTTTCACTTTTTCATAAAATATTTAGTGTCAAGGTCAAGTAAAAACAATTCTCAGTATCTTTGTCAACATCTAAGGCAGAATATATATCTGCGGGCAGTTGTTGTCCACATGTTTTGTGGACGAAAAACACTCTTATGGGCTTTGAACTAAATTTTAATAATAAACCTATTTTATTTGATAATACATGTGCTATAAATACTTCCCAAAATCCTAGAAGTCATTCTAGAATTAAAACTATTGATATTAGACATCATTTTTTAAGAGATCATGTTCTTAAAAAAGATATATTTTAAGAATTTATAAATACTGAATTTCAATTACCTGATATTTTTACTAAACCACTTCCCACTACAGTTTTTGATTTTATTAATTGGGATTTAGGTTTATTTAATTTTAAATAATTTTTCCCTATTTTTATTTATGTTTAAATAAATTTTATTTAATTTTAATCTAAATTTTATTTGATCATATTATTTTAAATTTTCATTATTTATAATAATTTAGTTACTCTTATTTTAAATAACATGCACATTTATTTTTATCCAGTAATAAATTTTAAATATGCCTCATACAATTAAATTTATTTTTATATTCCTTAATGATTATTATGTACGTAATGACACAAGAATCAAGGCTCTATCAGAAACTATTTTGAATTCCAAAACCGCTCATTTTCTCCAAACCATTCAAACTATAGAAACCATTAACCTCTTTCATCTTCATTTTCTCACACCTTCGAAACCCTAGATTCTAAAACATTTAAATATTTTCAATGAAACTGGAAAAAACAAATAGAATTAAAGAATACGAACCCAGTGATGTGAAGCATATACATTCAAAAGGATGAAAAATCCTTCAGGTAAAAGTCATCAATCTGGAATGGTTATATTAGATGAATCTGATACTGAAGAAAGATTTATCCATTCAATGAATTGAAATGACATTCAGTGAGGACTAAATTGAATTTCTATATGATGTTGAGTTGATAAGTATCTTTAAATATGTTCAATTTATTTTGGGAGATACAAAAGATTCGATAGTTGTGAATATCGAAGATAGAGAGTTATTGATCTCTTCAGTGGAAATTTCAAGAATCTTGAATTTCCCTCATGAGGGAGATTTTAATTTTGATATGAAGTCTATCTTGTATAACAATCATAAATCTGAATATGTAATGTCTTTTCAATTTGGTTTTACTGACATCTGAAAAATTTTAGTTAATGATTTAGAACCAGATCATGAAATTTTGGATATGTTTATTCAAACTAGGATATCACCAAGAATATCAGAAATGGGGAAAATTTTGTATCGATATATATATATATTATGTTTTTGTTTTTATGTGATATAATGATGAACATTCCATGCTACATGATTAGATATTTGAGTTACTACTATCAACTTGAGGTTGTGATGAGTTTTTATCCTTATGGAATGATTATATCAAAGCTGTTGTTTAAGAAAGACATGGTGAGGCAGATTGATACAAGAGTATGATGCCATTATAGTAATGTTCTGAATGATGGAACATTGAGAATGCTTAGATTTTTCTAGAGCACTGTAAAATGTAAAATCATGCATATTGGAGATGATAAAGATCACGAATCTTTTTAGGGGGATCAATATGAAAAATATAGAGAAGGTATGTCTGAATCCATAATAGGGGATGTTTCAATGACTTCCAGAGAACTCAAATTTGAAACAGAAGATGAACATACTGATGAAGAAAGACATGGATGACTTTTTATCTCAAAGAAGAGAACATTTTTTCAGGAAAGTTCTATAGAGACATTTTCTGAATCTAGAGACATTTTAATTTATATGTTTTTGAGATAATTGATTCAAGAATAAATTCATTAAGAAGCTTCTTCTTGAGTAGAAGTGGAAATTTTTCCTTAGGTTGAAGTAGAGACAAAAACTAAGGATGTATCTTAGGTTGAAAAATCACAAGAAATGAAAATTATCAAAAAAATATGTGAATCATATTGACACTATACATCATATTCAAGAAGAAATCCAAGATGAAATTTCTTAGGATGAGAACCTACCTTTAGAAGTAGAGAATGCATAATCACCATTTTACAAAAATTTCTCTTAAATCCATACATAAGTACAGAATAAATCATTCTCTATGGAGAATTCTAGAGAAAAATCAGTTGAGCAACCAATGAAGTAGAATAAAGAATAAAAATATGATGATTAGTCTTTAAAACTGATTTTAGTAGATCTAGTAGTGAATAGAGCACAAGGTGCCTCTGATTATATGTCTGATCATGTTAAGGAACTAGTCATAAACTTTAACAGAGCTATAGCATAGAATGCTGATTTAATAAGAGAGTTAGAGAAAGAGAAAAAGAGATTTCAAAATCTGGAAGATAGTTCTATTTCAAATCAAGAATATGTTGTTTTTAATAAAGAATTGTTGGAAGTGGTTGCAAAGTTGAAATCAGATGTTGCATTGAAATTAGATTTGGCATATTTGAAATCCTCTATGGAGCAACATTTTGGAACTGTCACAAGAATTCAAGAAAGTACATCAGGTACTTCACCTGATTTGATCAATATATTCCAATCCATTACATCTGTAATGAGTAACATGAATAAAAGGTTGCAGTATTTACAATGTAATAGATCTCATTTGTTTGTTTTCATGAAAATCGTAAATTACTTGTTTATCATCTTACCTTAGGTGAACTGGGTAAAAAAAATTACTGAACAGATTCACTGAAAAGCGAAAACAATTACTGAACAGATTCACTAAAAAGCGAAATATGTTTATGGAGAATGAAGAAAGATTTCAAGAATTTTTCAGATTAAACCTCATTAAAGATATTCATTTGACCCAGGACTGATAGGATTTAATCATTCAGCTAGGAGATGATATAATGAAGTGATTAAGGATACATTTGGAAGAGTTTAAAGATATTATTCAGGATCGCTGAAATACCCTTTTTCAAACCCTTATCCCGAAACCCATGATTCTTATTCATTTGTGTACATATAAATTCTTTAATAAATGAAATTTATTATTAATCATATTTTATGGGTTTTAACTTCTTTTATTTCTATGTTATTTTGCCTCAAAAAATCCATATTTTTATTGATAAATAGTTTCTCATAGAATTTGTTTACATGTTCAGTACTAAATTAAATGTGTTATATTCTTTTTTCTAACATTATTTTTTATATCACCAAAAAGGAAGAGAAATTTGGATAAACACAACATTTTATAAAGGAAGTTAAAGGAATATAAATTTGTTTTTGTTTTTAAATATTACTTTGGGGGAGGAGAATGATTTTTTTGAGAGAGACATTTGGAAGTAACAATTAAATATTGTTTTTATCCTCATAAAATTCTACATTTTATGTAAATAATTTTTATGGTTTTTGTAACCATCAAAAAGGGGGAGACTGTTGAGCATGTATTGTTTCAAAAATACTTTATATTTTAATGATGATTTTGATATTCCAAAATACACTTTTTTGTTATTCTGAAGATTTTACATTATGTATTTTTCAGAAAATTAAAATTATTTTTATTCCCAATTTTTGAATAATAATAAAGCATATGATTCACATGAAATATATTTCAAATTGTTCGAAAATCTATTCATCTTGTTCTAGAATCATTTTTCATACCGTATGTTGAAGAGAATAGCATAAGGATTAAATCCTACGTTTATTTTACAAGATTTCAGAAAAGTAACGTTAATAAACCTTACATTAATAGAAAATTATGGTGAAATAACTTTATGTTTGGAAGGAACCTTATGTTTTTTATGAGAAAAGTATGGACAAATAATCTTATGTATGTATGGAACCTTACGTTTTTCTTCAAAAAAGTATGGATCATCAACCCTACTAATGTAATGAACCTTACGTTTTATCAACAAGTATAGATCATATACCTTATGTTCTGATGAAATGAAAAGAATGAATTATATACCATATGTTTTTTAAGGAAAATACAAAAGTATGGACCATAAAAATTACGTTTCTAATCAACCTAATTTTTGGTACCCTAATTTTGACTTCTTCAGGTGTTAGAGATTTGAATTTATGAATTTATGGTGCAATGGTCTTTTGCAGAATATCAGGCTTATTTCATCCTAGAATCAAGGCCCGATTTTAGACCGCATCTTTAACCGATTTATTGATGTTTATACATAATTCAAAATATCTATTTAAGAATAGGATTTCATGCCCATTTTAATGGATGTGATGACTTCTCTTTTATTCAAACATTTGAATATTTCAATCTATCAGGAAACTTTTGTGGATATGAGTTTATGAATAAGGTGCTCATCTTTATTCTATATATTTTGTGTATCTGAATTTTTGTAAGATACAAGGTTGAAAATATATCTAATGAATTAATGTCAATTAAAAGAATCAAATATGGAGATATTCAATTTTCACAAAAATAGATATATGCTGATTCTTTAAAGATATCTTTTATAGATCTGTTACTATAAAGAACGATCAGATTCAATTTTATTTTAGAGAAAGAAACATAAAATATTTACTTATTATACATTGGAAATATATCATGAATCTGATACTAATTTTTTGCTGAATATATTTCAAGTTCAATTGAAATCGGATCAATTCATAACATCTTTTATCTGAAGAACATCATTTCTAAGAATGAAGATCCATTCACTGTCAGTTGTGTACTGTGGCTACTATAAAGATCAACCAAAAAGTATTTTTTTTTCAAAAAAAATCTTTTATTTTGAGTAAAGGCTTCTCGTACTAATATATTTGATCAGTTCTGTGTTTAGAACCAGAATTCTCTTTTTAATCCTTAAACTATAAATGTGTCAACTTCATGTACTCAGTTGTGGATGGTCTTTTGAAAAGAGGGACGACTACTAAAAATCACCAAGCTTGTAGAGAAGATTATTGGTGGAGTGGAATCGGGGATATTGATGCCCTAAACCACTATAAGTCATTGATTCCTGATATCTATTTATTTCCTCTACATAAACAATAAAATAAAGATAAAAGGATGGAATTGATTATCATCATGATTTCTCAAGAAGTTTTGAAAGAAACAATTCACTCCCCAATTTTGTATATTTTTTATAACACGATCTAACAGTGTATGTGCCATGACATACAACATTGGGGTGTGAGAGTGGAATACTAGCGAGAAATAATTGAGGGGTACCCATTTTCTATGGGACTCATGGTATATTATATTACATAGATTATATAATTTTGGGATAATTCCTTGGTGATGATGGGATGGATTGTTGACATGTTCAATTTTTTTTGTTATGATGTTACTCTCATGGGTGAATTAGTATGATTCTTTCACATTCTCATGAGAGACTTTGGATTTCCTAATGAGTATACATGTATCATCACCATATGTATATTAAATGATTTCAAGGGTTCTGGGAGGACAATTTGGACCATGTTGTAAATTACTTTCTTAGACATCAGAATTATTTTGTTTGGATTCATTGTCTATGCTTTTGAGTATTTACTTTGGAGAATTTTATCTATATCATTTTCAATTATACATGTATTGTGGTACAATTTTTGGATTCTTTTTATATTATGTCATGGAATTTATTTTCGATGATTCATCTTATCTCCAATTTTTATATTATTATAGATGGTAATTCCAACAATTCTATGTGATTTTTATACCCTCAGGGCTAGTCTAAAACTCAGGACCTTCTAGAGGTGGGATTCATGTGGTCATTATCCCCCCCCCCCCCCACAAATTTCAGTTTTTTAGAGGTAGAGGGAGGTGTAAGAGTGGTAAGAAAGGTTATGGTTGAGGGATAAGATGCACTTTGGAACATGGAATAATGAGTATTTCATGGTTTGGTATGACATCAGTTTCAGTTGACCATGGTATGTGACAAATGCTAGGTAGGTTTGCTAGGAAATGGAATTCTAGCCCCCTACCTCATGATACAGTGCATGGACTCTATGTTTATTTATGAAATAAGTGAGGCGGTCATATTTGTAAGGTAGACACCTAGGAGAGGTACATGATTTACAATGAATTGTGTTCTTTTTTTCATTAGGTTGATTTTGGAAGGATAAAATGAATAAATGGAATTAAAATGAATCTATGTGAAATTCCATACTACAAGGCTTAGGGAAATATATTTTTTAGCTATATCTCATGTTCATGATTGTATGTGGATCATGAAGATGATATTCAATTGGATGATTCGGTGGATCCCTATAGGGTTGATTTGGCAGAGGAATATAAGGCTTCAAAAAAGGAATTTTGGGATTTATAGTAGCAGAATTTGGGAAAGTATGAGGTAATAATTTTAGATGTGGCAAAAAATGTCTAGATAGAGGATCTCGAGATCACATTCAGTTTTATCTAGGGCCCAATAGAGTATTGTTTTGATTTTTAATCTAATTTGATTCATGGAGATACACATCATTGGTGGGTGCTATATCATGGTGATCAGAAGGTGGAAAATTTTTCCTAGATCTAGATTTAGAAAGAGTCCTACATAGAGTTCATTTCATTGACCATGGATGTAGTGAATAGGTAATTGATTATTTCTCTCGATAAGGGGATTATGTTAGTGTGGGAGTTGGGAATGAAGTTCAATTTTCTTATGAACTTTTCCAAAGATATTTTCTAGATGGGGAGTGTAAAGTGAGATGTCTTGGGGAGGAACTCAATTATTTAATCCTATATGATGATACTCTTTTTATGTTTATAGCATATCTGGATATTCTGAGGAAAAGATATGTGATCAATATTTAATCATGGAGAGTTTTAACATGATCGATGTTTCCAAAGGGTACCTCATGGAGTAGAGTTGATAGTTGAAGGACTCAAGATCTCGGGCCTTAAGGATTTCATCTATATGGGAGTCAAACCAATCATTTTAACTTATGAGAATCCATGGATAGTGGTTTATATTCACTTAATGGGGGTTTTATTCCAGAATTCATTATCTGCAATGTTAATGAATGTCATTAGAACCGGTTCTCAGTGGTCCTTCGAGCTCTATTCAGTGGAGGTGGACATGTTCTACATCAGTCCTAAAAAAAGTTTCTATTTATAATGATACAGTATCAGGGGAATTACGATTATTATTCATTAATGGGAGATGGATGAGTTATAGGATCATCTCTAGATTCTCATCCTATTTAGAGACCTCAATCTGAGTGTGGTTGTGGGGGTGGTCTTCAGAAAATATACAATAAATCTGGGCATGGTTAGTTGCATGTAGTAGAAGAAAAAATGCTATAGGGGCTAGAGATCATAGAATTAATTTGATTAGTATTCTTGTTTTCCAATAATTGATTCAATATCTTCATATTACTTTATTTTACCAACATTATTTCATTCTCTAATACTAGTTGTAGAGAGGAATCTTGTTCCCCCGGTGTTTACTACGCCACGTGGAAGCAAGACCAACATTTTTAATGTGTTATGGGGATGGAGATTGATGATGAAGACAAATCAGCCCCATGGGGTTCTTTTCCTACTATAGATGTAGCCATAAGATTTCTTCATTTGAATTGATTTAATGTATTCCATGTTGGAGGTTATTGGCTTCTTCTATAGGATACTCTTGTTCTCAGATGTAGATAACTAACATGTGGATTTCATCAAAAATTGAGGATTTCATATATGTAGTTAGTCTATCATGTCCCTTTTTTATTTGATGGATATGTTTTCAGTGGAATTAGTGGACTCTAGGATAGTGGAGGTTCTTATGGTCATTCATAAGTTTCTAGATGTTTTTTGTGATGAGTTTTTGATACTAACTCCTTGATGTGATGTTGAGTTTTGGAGAGATTCCAACCTAGAGATTCTCTAATTTTGATGGATATTTATTGTAGGGAACATTCCGAGTTGATAGATATAGGGATTTAGATAAATAAGTTATTTTTGAAGGGTTATATCCAGCTCAGTTTCTCATAGTGGCACGTCATATCGTAAAATCGGTAGTTGTGATGGGTTATTTGAGACGAGGAATGGTCTCCTCGCAGGAAGTCCATCAGGAGGGTCTATTTGTGACAAGACCATGTTCTCATTGCGAAAACATAAATGTGGACTGCACAGAAAATCATGGGAAGGGTATTTTCAATGGGTCTCATTGAAAAAACATTTTTAACCATCGCCCCTAATTAATAGGGGGTTTAGTATTTGAAACAGAAAATATAACTCATCGCAAAAACAATGTCGTCAGGTAGGTATTTTCAATGGGTCTCATTACAAATGCCTTTTCCAACTGCCACCCCTCTTTAATAAGGGGTTATTATTTTTGATGGGTCCCATTGTAAATAATCTAAACTATATAAACCCTCATCCATTTTTTCGATTTCACACAACTCTCAACTCATCTCTGCCTCTCTAGTCACAAATTTCAGTCGTAGATTTTTTCAAAGTTTAAAATTTTACATCGAAGTGATTTTCAATCTAGACTCGTACAAAATATTCTATTTTAATTCATTTATATAATGGTTATATTTTTAATTTAATTTATTTAGTTATATATCTGTTATGATTTTTCATGACCCGCCTTCTCCAAAATGAGATAAGGGAGGGAAAAGTGCATTTTCCTTCCTTCCTCATGGCGAATGATAGATAATGACCCATGAGTCCTGCCTTCAGTAGGAACCGGAGTGGCTACTAGAACCAAGGTTTTAGAATCTCCCATAAATGGAAGGCATTAACCTTTTTATAGAAAAGGATCCGGAGATGTGATGGTAAATCCCATCAACACCAAGGACTAAAGGAAAAATGTAATGCCATGAATCCATTCCCACATGCATGTTCAAAACTAAAACTGAAACAAAGTAAAGAAAAACTACAAAAATAATGTAACAAAGAAAAGAAACTAAACAACAACAACAACTATCCAAATATCCAAGAAAGTAGAGTCCTGAACGGTCCTCAGAGTCTTCCTAGAAACCTAAAAACAGTTTTACATATGTAGGGTGAGAAAACACATATACTCATTAAGGAAAAATAAAGCTACTTGTGCACAAGTGAGGGAACATAATAGATCCCCTTTGAGAAAATAGTAAAACCCTGAGCACTAACCAAGGAATACTAACTAGCCCAACCTCACCAAGGCACAGTCACCCAGGCAATGTAAATCATGTGAAGTAATAGTATAAGCACATCAACATTTGGGTACCCAGCACACCACTTTCCCACTAGTTATCTACTCATTCCTAATGATAAGATGTCCTGACGTTGCCACTCTTCCAACATGTAGTCCCACTACCGTAACCTTACCACACACACCTGGGCCACAACAACCACCACCAAATTCTCAGATCCCTAGGCTACAACATCCACTACCCCAGCCGTAGGCACCTGAGTATCATGCAGAAGATACATTGTAGAACATGTATGTACAATAAACAACTGATCCCCTCATCCAAAACAAACCTTTGTCTGAAGAATCATAGAGTATGGTATGCCCAAATCCATTACAGTCTGCCTGGATATGCCCGAGTGATGAGATACAGAAGAGGGTTCAAGGAAAAAAATGAGTAACTAGACATCCATCCTCCCACCGGGAAGTTTGTAAAGACACCATCCCCCATGAAACAGAGGTTTTTGGCACCTAGTTCTCAACAAGGGTGGGGTCTTTATAGAAATCACAATGAACTACAATGTATATATATATAAGTAAAAAAGCACTCTTTACCAACCTACGGGTTTAACACGAACAAAAAATCAAGCCCACACTAGCATCACTTTTACTACTACTCCTACATGAACAACAACACAACATCTACTGCCAAATCTTAAACCCAACCCCCTTATTATTCATCAGCCATTTATTTTTTTAACGGGATTCACTTTATATTATTCCAGCACTCACAAGTAACTAACAACCGTAACCATAAAAAAACCAACAATAACCAGACTAATTCCCACTATAGAGCAACACAAAACCACATCACAAATCTAGTCTTGTAGTCCCACTGCACATCCCCATTAGAATATTATCAACTATCATTATTCTATGTGATATTGTCCATTAATTCTCTCACAACCCATCCATATATCCTTGCTACCCAAACAAATCCCCAATGCATTCCCACCCCATAATGAGTCCACAACCACACTGCAGTCCCACTGCTTGATATAGCTTTGTGACCACAACATTACATAAATACAGTTCAGTTGCCTACAAGTTCGTCCATTCCATAATCAATCAATATCTTTGACTAAGACTCCAACACACAATGGATTGTCCCACTTCCTACAAATTTATCGATTCCACAATCAATCAGTCTCTCAGACTGAGACTCTGACACCCCCAATAATCCCCCCCCCCCACATACTAGCCCATTAAACCCATTCCAAAACACACAACACATAACCAAAACCATCTATCCATGCGTATTAAAATTTAAACTGCATGGGTTTTTTAATTACCTCCTTAATATAAAATGGGTGATAAAAAAACAAGTTTGATATTGGTGCATCCATTTAATTAACTGAGTGTATGTGATGAATCAGAATTCATGTTATTGCTATTTTTGAAGTCATCACAAGAAAGATAGAGTATCACCGGTGTGCATTAAAAGACCAAAAATTGTCATGATTTTCATAAGGCATACCTCAACAAAAATCTATAAAAGAATCAAATATAACATATAAAATAGATGATCAAACATAAAGCCATATGTTTCCCATTATTTTACTTATGGGAGTTGTCTTTTGATTATATTAAATCCTAGTTTAATTCCCATTTCAAGAAGAGTATCCAGTTGTTTCCTATAAGGAACCATTAATATAACCACCCCACATGATGTACAATTGAGGAGAATAAAATGAAAATCCATTATTAGATGATCAATGATCAAAGATCCTTCTCACGCAAAGAACATGAGATGGCACAACTTGTAGGAAGAACTCCATGATGGCTGAGCGGGAAGGGATCTGGCATGGTTGCACAACTCTTCTCAGGAGGAAGTCTCCAGTCACACCAAGAGAAAAGAAAAAGGAAGAAGGAAGAGAGGATCATGGATTAAGAAGAGGACATATCCTAAAATCACAAAGGCTATTTTGAAGTACGTAAAATTTAGATTATAGCTTGACAATGTGGTTGGGTGGTCTCACATGTTGGAATTAATTGAGATTTAATCATTCCCATCTGAAACAGTGTAGATAGACCAGCAGAAGGCATTGAATTGGTAGATTAATTCTAATTGGAAAAAAACACATAACAAGGTAGAAACTGGGAAAACATAGAAAACTGGGCAAGGGGGTGTGACACCGTTTGGTGGGACACCATAACGGTGCCATTGTAAATGGTGCGACTGGGACAGTGTGACCATAATGATTCCACCATTGTGGTTCCACCGTAATGGTGCAACCGTGAATGGTGCGACAAATATGGGTCGACCATGACGGTGCCACCGTTTCGATGGAACCATTTTATGGAACCATGTTTTTAGAAAACTCCCTAAGGAAGGCACATTTATCCCTAAAAACACTAAAACCATAGGATCTTCACAATGGAAAGGCCTGGGAAAATCTATTTCATTACATCAGATACCTCTCAAACTATTCACATCCATGAGAATCTAAAACCAAACCATAAGATAGGGAGTACGAACAACCACCTCTTAAGATACCTCTCTGGAGTAAACCACCCTTTTCTGTAAACTGGAGGGGAAACCTCAACATCAAGGAATACCTCTCTCATATATCTCCTCAATAACTTTAAAAACACAATGTAATGTCACAAACACCAAAAGTCACACTATCCAGACACATGGATTAGGGTGCTCCTTCCACCATGTCATGATACTATCCACTTTGGGTAGCACTGACTCACCCGCACGGGTTTAATATCATCCACATAAATTCATTTGGATTAGGGATTAAGTTTTTATCCTACCCATAGTCATGAATTTTCACAAAAAAAACTGAGAACATATAAACAACTTATCATACAACAAGCGAGGTCAAACATTACATCATAAGCATGGCATAATGAAACCACTAGACAGAAACTCATAATAGCTCTGGGTACTAGCCACAAATCAGTGCATACAATTCCCAGGTACAATCCATGAGGCCACCATGCCTCCCTAACACACAAACCAAAGGAATGGTCCATACATGAATGACATTCTCCTTGAAATCTTTGATTCTCATAGAATTCTCCCTGATTTCACGTTGTCCTCGATATACAACTCTCCTCAGTCTAGTACGTGAGAGTAATCATGTAGATACCGATGTACCTGAGATACCTGAATGACGTTTTGGATCCTCTCAAACTACAGTGGTAACGCTAGCTGATACTCTACCTTTCCAACATGTCCCAACAACTTGAAATGTCCGATGAACGTAGGATAAAGATTATTCTCCCTGCTAAACATCTGTTATCCACGCTGAGGGGAGACCATTAAAAACATGTTGTCCCCAACCTCAAACTCCAAGGGTCTCCTCCTATGATCGACATATGACTTCTTCCTGTCTGGAGCTATCTTCATCCTTTCACACACAATAAGATCCTCCTCTGTCTTGCTCTGCACTACCACTCGACCAAGAACATCTTCCTCCCCAACCTCTTTCCATCACACGGGTGAACGAGATGGTCTCTCATACAAGGATTTAAATGGTGTCATAAAAATGGTATAGTGATATCTATTGTTTTAAGAAAACACCACTAGGGGAAAGTGTTGTACCCACAGTACTCTGATGTCTAGAACATAGGCTTGCAGCATCTACTCCAATGTCTGGATGGTCTTCTCTATATGCCCATCCGTCTGAGACTGGACCAAAATGTTAAGGCACATGTTAGTTCTTAAAAATGATGTAATTTCTTCCATACACGTGAAGTAAATTTTGTATCCCAATCTGAAATGATGGATTTTGGAACTTCATGTGTCCGTACAACTTCACCGATAGAACTCTATGTTAAGGCATCTGTTGTGATCATTTCCTTAACCACCAAGAAGTGAGAAGATTTTTTCAATCGGCCCACCACTACCCAGATCGCATCACAGACTCCCTCATACCTGGGTAGTCCTATGAAGAAATCCATCGATACTTCATCCCACTACAACTCATGAATGTCTAAGGGCTGCAACATACCTCCATGAACATAGTGTTTAGCCTTCACCTACTGACACATGAGGAACATTTCCAAAAACTCTACCACTTCCCTCTTTACATCAGGCCACCAAAACTAACCTTAAATCCCCATTACATCATGGAGACCCCAAGATATACATCCAAGGGTGAGTTATGGAACACACCGAAAACTCCCTCACGCATCACCACCTGGAAAAACAACATCCCACAGAACAACATCTGATTCCGGATATCCTCTCACCATCCTTTGGGAGCATCAACTTAGATTTTGTAATCATGCATCACTTCATCCTCTGAGTATCCCCAAATAGAATCCTCCACATTCCTTACCAAGGAAGACTGCACTATCATCTGAAACAGACAGCCTCTACCATCCTCCACTCTCAATCCCAAATATAAAGAAGCCAACTCCCTCATTGCCTTCTAAGAATCTACGGACTCACGAACTACATTCTTCTATGACTTATTACTCAAGGAACTGGACACCATGTTTCCCTTTCCTATGGTGTAGGATATATCTAATTCATATTCCTGAAGAAACTCTATCTGAATCTATTTATGTAGGTTCAGGTCTCACTGGGAGATGATATACCTCTAGATTTTGTGATCTTTGAAGACCATGAAGCGTTCCTCGATGAGGTTATGTTGCCACAGCTTCACTGCGAACACAGCCGCTGCATGTTCTATGTCATAGGTGGCATGGATACATTGGTGAGGGCATAACTACCTTGAACCATAAGAGATAAATCTCCACTACTGCATCAACACACACATCAATCCTAAATCGAAAGTAGCACAAAAAACATCAAACATCACCCCCTCCTCTAGAAACCTCAGCACTAGGGAATTGACCATGTTCCCTTTATGATAACAGAATGATTCCTAGAACTGATCAATCCATATGAAAGCCTAGTCTTTTCTTGTTAAATCCATCAACAGAGACACAACTTGAGAGAAGATAAGTACGAACCTCTTATAGTAACCTTCGAGACCTAGGAAACTATGAACCTCTTCCGTGTTCTTGGGTGTTTCCCAAGAAAAAACAACATGGAACTTCGACGGGTCCAATAATATAACCTTCTAGAACACCACATGTTAATTGAAGTGCACCTCTCGTGTCCATAACATGCACTTGGAAAACATTGCGTAGAGTTGGTGGTGTCAGAGGACTGCCCAAAACTTTCCTTAGATGATTAGTTTAATCCTTCTCTGATCTTGAGTATATCAGGTTGTCTTCGATGGACATGACCACAAACCTATCCAGATACATGCATAAAATAGAGTTCATGAGTCCCACAAAAATAGTGGGTGCATTCAAAATGCCTAACAACATGACCACGATCTCAAAGTTCCAATACCAGCACCTGAAAGTTGTTTTCAGGATGTCTCCCTCCTTCACCCTCAACTAGTGATATCTACACCATATTTATATAACAAACCTACTCCCTTCAACTGGACAAAAGGTTGTAGATCCTTAGGAGGTGGTAATGGTTCTTGATTGTCACAGGATTCAGTCTTTGGTAGTTTATGCATAGCCTGGGACCATTTTCTACCTTCTTTGTGAACAAGACTGGAGCACCCCATGGTGACACACTTGGTCAAATAAACCCCATCTCGATCATATCATAACCTAAATATTAAACTCCTACAAATCATAAGGCTCCATCTGATAGGGACCCATCTAAATCAGATTGGCACCATATTGTAAGTCTATCCCAAACTCTATAACGCGTCGAGGGTGTAGAGTCACAACCTCTTCAGGGAAGATGACCAGGAACTCATAGACAATCCCTAGAACATCCACCATATCTGAGTCTGTTGATTCCACTGATAGATCAGCTAATAAGGAAATAAGAGACTCCACATGCTAGCTACCCTATTGGAAACTCTACACGCCAATGAATGATGCATGATGGCCACCCATATTTGAGAACATGGTCCTTCTCTAAAATAATTCAATAACATCATGCACAATAAAAAAGCATTCGATGACTATGATGACAAAATATGGATACATTTTTAGTAGAAGGAGATCCACACTGGACTGATGTAGCCCCAACATTAGTCTACATCCTTGAAAAACATAAAACATGATAGTCTAACCTCAAACTAGTGTACTTAACACAAGAGGCATGGAACATCTCTCTATGTCTAGACATATTGTCTAGGAAAGACTGGCTGCAAAAAATAAGTGAGATGATCAAGAATCAAACAAAGCACATATAAGAGTAATAAAAAAGTTGATCGTACCTCAAACATCTCCTGACCCTGCTGAAACTACTGCCTCTACGGCATGTAAATACCCCACACCCAACTCCTATACACCTCTACTGTTGTCCAACTCCCCATCTACGCCTTGGTCGAGGTCCCTGAGGAGTTCCCACATGTCATCCTCCTTGAGCACCATTCACCCTCAGTGGAGGGAGAGCTCACTAACCCTACTTCTAAAAAGGCCTGGCTGGAAACTTCTGTTGCAGAGGTGGGCGCTGAACCGGCCCACCCCCACTGTACAACACTTGGACAAAGAACTGATTCTGAAGATTCCCATATCTCCCATAGATAATAAAGCTTGATCATAGGCCCATGGTGAAAGGGAGAGGACCAGGAGATCAGAACTGGAACTTCGGAGACTGACTCCCCACTGGCCAAAACCTAGAAGGCCCTAACACTGGAGACCTGCAGCTGACGGCGTTCCCCATTGATGAACTCATAAGGCTTTCCTTTGGTGGCACACCTCCCAGATTGTGCATCTTCTTCACTACCTCAGACATCTTATGATCCTAAAATTACGTTGGTATAGTGAATTAAGTAACAACATAGTGAAGATAATTTCGGAGTGCCTCCTCTAAGAGTCTTTCCCTCAACTCCTCATCCTAAAATAGGTCCGAAGAAAAACAACAGAGATCCTTGAACTTGATCCCCAACTCCTTTACCAACATATTTTCTTACTGGAGGGAGTGTAGATCTTGTCCCTTATCGGCCTTCATCAGGGAAGAACGAAATTCTGCCCAGAACACCTTCTCAATGTCAGTCCATGAAACCTCAGTTTCCTTCTTCTCCTAGAGGTAGAGAATCCACCAATGATGCACTTCTCCTCACATTGGGCTCACTACCAGAGGAACCCAATACTCTATCAGATCATGGATCAAGCCAAAAGTGATCACCATCTCCTCGAGCCACCTCTCTTTCTCCATGTTCGTGACACTACCCTTGTACTTTCCTAGAGTGTGTTGATAGAAGGAACGATGAATCTTCAACCACTTGTCTTCTTTCTCCTCTCAAATCGACCCTCCACTAGTCAACCAGATCAACCTATTATGCCTCTACTGCTCATACCACTCATGGATAATGTCAGGGTGCCACAGCTAAAAATAGAAACAAAGAATTCTTAATACGTAGGATTGAAATTTAAATTTTGTTTGAACTCTTTATCCATTTTAAATTCAAAAACACCCAACACACAGAAGAATACATGCCATTATGATGCATCTACCTTTTCCTATGGTCTCTACCCTGAAATCAGTATAGCCTCACCTTGTCGTCTAGTAGGTCTAGTGTTTTTTCATCGGATCACGGGGGCCCCTAAAATCATGTGTCCTAGTCGGTCGTCCCTATCATATTTCACACACCAGGATCGACTAACACTATTTCCCTAGCATCCCATGAAATCCTCACTATGCCTAACCTCGAACTCCATCCTATATCACAACCATAACCTCTGATACCATTCATTCATAAAGTGACATCTCCAAGATGGGGGAAGGAGCGGGAACGTCCCATGTACTTCCTTCATCAATGTGAAGGAGAGATAATGACCCACGAGTCCCACATTCATTATGCCCTAGAGTGGTGACTAGCACCAAGGTAATAGAATCTCATGTAAATTGATGGAATTACCATTTTTATAGATCACGATCGGGAGATAAGATGTTAAATCCTAGAAATACCATGGACTATAGGTAAAAGTATAACCAAGAATCAATTCCCACATGCATGTTCAAAAGTAAAACTGATACAAATTATGGAAAAACTCCCAAATAATGTACTAAAGAAAATAAACTAAATAGTAACAGCAATTATCCTGAAGCCCGAGCTAGTAGAGTCCAACATGGTCCTCAAATTCCTCCTAGAAGTCTGAAAATAGTTTTACATATGTAGGGTGAGCATACAAGTATACTCAGTTGGAAAAACTAATGATACCCATGCAAAAGTGACAGAACATACTAATTCCCCTGTGAGAAAATAGTAGAACCCAAAGAAACTACTAAAGAATACTAACCATCCCAACCTCACCAAGGCACACTCACCAAAGAAACAAAATCGAGTAATGTAATAGTATAAGCACATAAACATTTGGGTACCCTTCCCATCACTTTTCCACTGGTTAACTGCTCATTCCTAATGATCTGAATTTTTGACGCTGCTAATCATCCCACACATAGTCCCAATGTAGAGACCCGAAGCTTGACGTACATGGACATTACATTACTTTTGTGGAATACTTAATACATAACAAAAATAGACACACAAGTACAGTAATAGTTTAGTGTCTTTGGAAACTTCGAATAAAATCTTCTAATCATGGTGAAAGATCTTCAACATCTCCCATAAAGATCTTCCCCGTTTTTTTTTCTTACCAAAAACCTTTCTTTATATCCTGGTGAAAATAAAACATAAAAAGGCTGAGATCAAATTCTCAGTAACGGTAACCATGGATAAAATAAAACACACTATATACATTTGAACTTAAAAAAATGAACATAATGTTTAAACATCAAAAGCTTGAGAAATGACATAAAACATGGAAGTAAGTAAGGAATAGATCATAAAGAAACATTAAGAATGATAAAATAACATTGGAATAAAACATGTAATTGTGGAAACCATTAAGCACATGATATGATTTCCATATTAGCCAAGTCATTGCTGTTAAGACCATCTTAGTGGACAAAGTCCCTTTCTGAATCGAGTTCACTCCTCGTTCCAGTCCTGTATTACTGAACCGGTTTAACTTTCCGTTCCATCCATGTCTATCTCATGATATATAAATCTTTACCCAATGCATTGGAGGGAGATATAGGTCCCACCCATCTCATAATGAAATCATTCTTACTTGTGCCACAAAATAAACTTAAAACATTCATCATAACCCAAAGAATAAAATGGGATTCATAAACATCATCCCATCATTTCATAATCCCTATAAAACAAATGGACATTTCATCATAAGAAAAGTGAAACCATGTAAATCATAGAGACATTAAACTTGAAACATACCCATATGAAATAATTTCATCTTAGATGAAAAATGGTTTTGATAAAACCCTTGAAATGAATTCTTGAGGAAAATATCCTTTCTTCTTCAAAATCATTTTCTTTTCACAAAATGTCATGAAATTTTAAAAGAAAAGGATTTTGTTGAAAATAGACATGAAATATTTTGGATGAAGCTTCATGAAAATAAGGCTTTATAAAACCATAAAAAACTGTTCATGCCGTATAAGTTAAAAAAACATTTTTCTCATACTTTTGCCGGAAAAGTCAAAAAGGACCTCGTAACGTAAAAAAGGAAAGATTCCTTACATACCATGTTGTAAAAGTAAAATATGGTTAAAAAGGAAATTAAACATACATGAATAAACTTTTATAAAACATGGAAATGGATGATAGAAATAAACCCAGTAAATACTTACGAATAAGCAATCTCGGATAAAAATGAGATTTGCAAAATTATCCCTTACCGTATGTCTGATATGCTTCATATGTATCCTAACCTCCTATATAATAATTTAAATGATGTCATTGACTTATTATAGAATCATATTTATTGTTATGATATCATATATGGTTCACTTATGACTTTATATTACCCGTTCTTTTGTAAATCCCATGTAAAAGAGCGTTTTGGGTAAAATAGTTTCATTTATCGTATGTGTTTCGACTCATCGTTCTTGATATTATTACTTATATCCTGATTTAAATAATTCCAGAATATAAAACATTATTTATATATAATATATATTCAGAATACACATATATATAATAGATCGATAAATGGAAAGAAATACACTGTTCATGGAGATGGTAGGTCGTACGTACGCATGAACGCTGTTTTCGTTTCCTTATTGAGTTGAATGGAATTAAGTAGATGACATAAATATATATATAAATAAATCTAGTAGCTTTATAATGTCATATATTTCATTATTATTTCTTATATATACTTTATAATCATTCTTAAATGGTTAACATAGAGAATGAATCTCATCACGTCGTGGAGACGGTAGTCCGTACGTACGCACGAGCGATGATATCGTTCCCATAATTATTGAATTGAATTATATAGGATGATACAATATATCATAATCATTATGATGTTATAATAAATATTTATAGTTATTCTTTACACCATTATACCCATCTAAGTAAGGTGGTGTTGGAAAAACCGATTACACCAAGGCGTGGAGACGGTATTCCGTACGTACGCACGCACGGTGATTTCGTTTTCCATAGGATGGATAGATGGTGAAATAGGGTTGTTTCATACTTATAATAACATATCAGTATATTATTGATACTGATGTTATTACTTCATAATGAAATAACTAAAGAAGAATAAGTAGAAAAAGAATTAAAGTTGAAAGAATCGGTAACGGACATTACCTCTTCTTTGAAGCACCTCTTTGAGGCCTCCTCTTAGGGCAATAAAATTGGTCTTTGAAGAAGACCAGGACCTCTAGGATGTTTCTAGGGAAGTGGAGAAAATAATTTTTCATGGGTTGGCCCATCTTTAAGGCTCAAATTGGTGTGAGTAAGGGTGGGAGGAGGTTCCCTTTTATAAGGGAGGAGAGGGGAACCTTTGGAAATCTTAAAAATATTAATTTATAATAAATATAAACCCACTTAAAAACCTCCAAAAATGACTCATATTCAAATATTAGATGATATAGGGTTGTAATATCATCAACCAATAAAATTTAGACATGTTTTGATTTTATTTTAAACCTTATCATTTTGATTTATCCTTATTTAATCTATTTAATTTTATTTGTGGTAATAAAATTCTAAATATTAAATTATAACAAATAATTACTTATTTGTTGTCAATTTCCCATAATTTGATACTTTATAACATTTTTGACCATATAAATTTAAATTTATAATTTTTAAATATTATTGTGATTTCTAAACAATTTTATAATATGTTATTTTTATAACATAACAATAGTGTCAATTTTGACACTATTCATTTATTTGAATTTAAATAAAATATATACAGAAGATATGTTCAAAATAAAAGATTTAATAGATTCATAAAAGGTCATATGTATCTAGAAAATTATTTTATCACATTAAATAGTTCATATAATATTTATTTTATTATTTTTAAAACCATTTATTTGGTTTATCTCTTAATAAAATAATTACTACAATATTTTTGTATAGTTATTTAATATACTTATTTTTGCATAAAAATTAAATATAAAATCCTATGATGAAGATAAATCTATTACCTTTCACAATAATAATTTTAATCGAATTTATCATCTTAAAATCACAATATTTAAATTGTTATATTTATTAAATTATGAAGGTGTCTACTTTGGCATCACTTAAAATAATATAATATAAGTGTCATAATCGCTTTTATAAGGCTCCAAATGGTCATATATTAGACCATTGAATGATTATGTTTTACATTTACATGAAAAATAAGTTTTTTTCAGGGTTTTTTTCCTTTTATGGTCACTATTAGTTTAATAAAAACTATATTCTTGATTTTTCACTAGATAATCAATTTTCTGCATCACTATTGTGTCACAATTAATGATAATTATTTAATCCTGAAAAATTATAAATAAATTAATATGATGTAGATAATTTTATTAGATTTTTGTAGACTATTCATGTTCGAAGTTTCATGAAGTTTATCACTAAATTAAAACTAATATACTTATAATATTTAAGAGAGTGACATGTTGTCACTTTCTTTGGTTTTAATAATAATCAAGTTATTTTCATGGACAAAAGTCCATTAAATGATTCTAATCCGACCCTTAGGTGATATGGATCGACTTTTAGTCATCCAATAGTATTTTGACAGGTGTTAGGGTAATTTTATAATCTTATATTTACCCTTAATTACTAGATTTACCTTTAACTATGGTAAATAAAATTTACCGTAGTTACTATTCATACTGCCCAAAAATAAAAAAGTAGCTTATTAACATAATTTGGACCCACTAATTCCAAATATGGAATCCATTTTTCAAAATTCAAAACACATAAGTTGCATTAATTAATTTAAAATTAATCACATTGTCGAAAGAGAATGGGTTTTTGTTTAAAACATTGCAAAAGATTGAATTGATTTAACCTACGAATTCAAGGTAAAATCATTGCTAATGAAATACATTGTATTAAATGGTAAAAATATATTCTATTTATACTTTAAAACCGGTCAATATTATAATTTAACCACATAAATTATTATGATGAAAAAATTTGTTTTTAGTTAAAATATAGCATGTTTTTACTATTCATTAAAATATGAAAGTTATCAGAAAAATATCCAAACTTTATCCAATGTAAAGTTTTATATCCTGATTCAAAAGAAGAAGTTTATTTTGTAAAATTTAACTTATAAACATTTCAAAAACTAGATTTAATGTGGGTACACCATCAAAAGGTGGCAAAACTTCATTTTTTGAAAAATACTTATTTTACCCGAAAAATATATTTTGTTCTTATACCATGTTCTAGAAAATGTGTAAGATGAATAATAATGTTATAAAATTAAAAATTTAGTTAATAATATTCATGAAGGCTAGTTCATAATAATATTATAATAATATATCTTTGTTTAGTAAAACCCGGTATTGCGTACAACACACGCTATCGAGGAAGGTCGCGATTGCGTGTAATGCAAGCCAATTTAGGGTTGCGTGTTGTGCATGACTCTTTTGTTGTTGTGTATAAAAAAATACATTGAATATATATATATACTCAATGTTTCGTAGAATAACTACTATCAAACAAAAATGAAATTGTGTGTAACACGATCCAAGAATAGTGTTGCGTATACTGCAAGCTAATATGGTGTTGCGTATAGCGTAAGATAATCTTGGTGTAGCGTAAAACAGATGATATGAAAGAAATTCAAACAAATATATCTTATAAAATCTCGGGTTGTTACATTCTACCCCCCTTAAAATGAATTTCTCCCCCGAAATTCGTCGGGGTTATAAATCGTTTACTATTCATAGAAACCCACATCATAAAAAGGAATACTAAAACATAACATTAAATAAGAATGTTAGAAACATAACCGTCACCCAAGGTAACTCAGCATTGGGTTTCCACATAGGAGAGTATAGGTGAAAATATGGATATGGAGGAAAAATCTAACCATCAAGTTCTGATAGAGAGTGGTAGAGAACATGGCTATGAAAAAGACAACAATCACAAAGCCATAGATTTGTGATGATCTAAGGTACCATCTGATTCATCGGATATAAGGTCACTAGGACAACATTTTTGGTTTTCAAGATCATTTCCCTAAAGTTGATGAATTAAGAGAAATACTTGCATGATTTTGGTACAATCTCACTATTGTTCGTGAATTGAACAATTTCCACTTCATCCCTTAAAGAAATGAAATTGAATTTGTTATTTGTGATGTGTTAGCAGATCATGTGATAGAATGATGGGTCATTTCATATGTTTCAAACAAAAGGTTAACAAAAGTTATAAGTCCATCATATGGTTAGATAAATCATATATGGTTCCAAAAATGAACTTATAATTCATATATCATACCGTTTAATAAAATAAAACTAGTTTCTACTAACCAGGGACTTCCTGTAGGCCAGTGGTATGCGATAAAGGCCAGTTTCACTTCGGTTGTCGGATCGATTCCCACAGCCTTGTCCGGTGCGATGGGTTGTCGCCAATCCTACAGGTTTTCCTTTTTGTAAAACTACATTACTATAACATCCCATCAACGGTATCGAAAAAAGTTCTATCCTTAAACAATACTAACTTATATCCAACATAATCCATTCCAATCTTTAGGCTTATCTAAAATACTTCGGTCCAAGCTCATAGTATAAAGAAAATGATTACTTGAAATGTAACATAACAATCACGTGAATTCCATCATTTATCCCTCATATATCTTTTTGGTCACATTCCAGTCATGTGAATACCTTAATCATGTATTCTCTTGCAAAATGAATACCCATTGAATCTTAGTGAAAACATGAGTGCTGTCAAAAGTTAACTCTTTCCACATACCAAAATCCTAAAAATTCTATATACTCAAACCATGATATCACTTAGTCCTTATATCAATCATGAGCTCATGAATACTATAAAATATTTCATTTTATCCTTATCCCTCCATTATGTGCATATCATCTGCTATCCAAAATATTTGAATCACTTTTCATGGTTATCGGTACAATAAAATTATTGAAAACAAAAATATTCTAATACACCATAAAAGTACCTCAACAAAATTATTCTTGAATACCAATACATAAACACTTCAATCCATCCTCTTCAATTATTGTCCTGGAATAATTCCTTCCTTGATTTAAGAAGATACTTTTTAGGTCAGGGCATTGAGTTGGGTAATGCCCATGTTCTCTACAAATAAGACATTGAACACCATAACAGTCTGTCACTCTATGACCCTTTTCTCCACACAGATAACATATGTCCCTCCATTTGAGGTATTCCTCAAGGTTCTTCTTCCCTTATTTAGAAATCTCAATCTTCCTTTCTTTATGCTCCTCAACATGCGAACATGCATAAAATTCCATCTTCCTCTTTTTTGATGAATTAGGCATACCACTAAATTTCACCTTGTTAATCATATATCGCGATGACTGATTCGGCATAATCACAATATCTTTCTCTCTAGGCATTACGCAATTTCATTTCTCATAGTCACCAATTTGTCCATTGGATTCAATGTTAACCAAATTCCTTCCGGTTCCCTCCATTGACTAAAACACAAAAAGAATTATGTGAGAGGAAAAAATCATACAAGGAAAATAACATAATCAGGGGGAGTACCTTAAATATATAACATCTTAGGTTAAATTATATGATTGTTACCATAGTTTTAGGACTATATCATATACGTATACTTATCCTTAGGGGCATCCCTAAACATACCTTAGAAATATCTCTAGGGATCTCACTAAAGTTTTCACATCCTAGTTTCCAAAGGTTGACTAAACCTTTCCTCTGATCCCAACTGTAGAGACCCGAAGCTTGACGTACATGGACATTACATTACTTTTTTAGAATAATTAATACATAACAAAAATAGACACACAAGGACTATAATTGTTTAGTGTCTTTGGAAACTCGGAATAAAATCTTCTAATCGTGGTGAAAGATCTTCAACATCTCCCATAAAGATCTTCCCCGTTTTTTTCTTACCTAAAACCTTTCTTTATATCCTGGGGAAAAGAAAACATAAAAAGTCTGAGCTCAAATACTCAGTAAGGGTAATCATGGATAAAATAAAACATACTATATACATTTGAACTTAAAAACATGAACATAATGTTTAAACATAAAAAGCTTGAGCAATGACATAAAACATGGAAGTACGTAAGGCATAGATCATAAAGAAACATTAATAATGATAAAATAACATGGGAATAAAACATGTAATTATGGAAACCATTAATCACATGATATGATTTCTATATTAGCCAAGGCATTGCTGCCAAGACAGTCTTAGTGGACAAAGTCCCTTTCTGAATCGAGTTCACTCCTCGTTCCAGCCCTGTATTACGGAACCGGTTTAACTTTTCGTTCCAGCCATGTCTATCTCATGAGATATAAATCTTTACCCAAATAATTTTAGGGAGATATAGGTCCCACCCATCTCATAATTAAATCATTCTTACTTGTGCCACAAAATAAACTTAAAACATTCATCATAACCCAAAGAATAAAATGGGATTCATAAACATCATCCCATCATTTCATAATCCATATAAAAAATGGACATTTCATCATTAGAAAAGTGAAACCATGTAAATTATAGAGACATTAAACTTGAAACATACACATATGAAATAATTTCATCTTATATGAAAAATTGTTTTGATAAAACACTTGAAATGAATTCTTGAGGAAAATATCCTTTCTTCTTCAAAATCATTTTCTTTTCACAAAATGTCATGCAATTTCAAAAGAAAAGGACTTTGTTGAAAATAGTCATGAAATATTTTGGATTAAGATTCATGAAAATAAGGCTTTATAAAACCGTAAAAATTTGTTCGTGCCGTATAAGTTAAAATAACATTCTTCTCGTACTTTTTCCGAATAAGTCAAAAAGTACCTCGTAACGTAAAAAAAGAAAGATTCCTTACATACCATGTTGTAAAAGTAAAATATGTGTAAAAAGGAAATTAAATATACATGAATACACTTTTATAAAACATGGAAATGGATGATAGCAATAACCCCAGTAAATACTTACGAATAAGCAATCTCGGATAAAAATGAGATTTGAAAAATTATCCCTTACCTTATGTCTGATATGCTTTGTATGTATCCAAACCTCCTGTATAATGATTTAAATAATGTCATTGACTTATTATAGAATCATATTCATTGTTATTATATCATATATGGTTCACTTATGACTTTATATTACCCGTTCTTTTGTAAATTCCATATTAAAGAGTGTTTTGGGTAAAATCGTTTCATTTATCGTATGTGTTTCGACTCGTCGTTCTTGGTATTATTACTTATATCCTGATTTACATAATTTCAGAATATAAAAAATTATTTATATATAATATATATTCAGAATATACATATATATATATTAGATCGATAAATGGAAATAAAGACACCGTTCATGGAGACGGTAGGCCGTACGTATGCATGAACGCTGTTTTCGTTTCCTTATTGAGTTCATTGGAATTAAGTAGATGAAATACATATATATATATATAAATAAATCCAGTAGCCTTATAATTTCATATATTTCATTATTATTTCTTATATATACTTTATAATCATTCTTAAATTGTTAACATAGAGAATGAATCTCATCACGTCGTGGAGACGGTAGTCCGTACGTACGCACAAGCGATGATATCATTCCCATAATTATTGAATTGAATTGGATAGGATGATAAAATATATAATAATCCGTATGATGTTATAATAACTATGTATAGTTATTCTTTACACCATTATACCCATCCAAGTAAGGTGGTGTTGGAAAAACAGATTACACCACGGCATGGAGACGGTATTCTGTGCGGATGCACGCACGGTGATTTCATTTTTCGTAGGATGGATAGATGGTGAAATGGATTTGTTTAATACTTATAATAACTTATCAGTATATTAGTGATATTGATGTTATTACTTCATAATGAAACAACTAAAGAAGAATAAGTAGAAGAAGAAATAAAGTTGAAAGAATCGGTAACGGACATTACATCTTCTTTAAAGCGCCTCTTTGAGACCTCCTCTTAGGGCACTAAAAATTGGTCTTTGAAGAAGACCAGGACATCTACGATGTTTCTAGGGAAGTGTAGAAGAGAATTTGGCAGGGTTTGGCCGAGTTTGAAGGCTCAAATTGGTGTGAGGAAGGGAGGGAGGAGGTGCCCTTTTATAAGAGAGGAGAGGGGCACCTTTGGAAATCTTAAAAATATTAATTTATAATAAATCTAACCCCACTTAAAAACCTCAATAAATGACTCATATTCGAATATTAGATGATATAGGGTTTTAATCTCATCAACCAATAAAATTTAGACATGTTTTTATTTTATTATAAACCTTATTATTTTGATTTATCCTTATTTAATCTATTTAATTTTATTTGTGGTAATAAAATTCTAAATTTTAAATTATAACAAATAATTACTTATTTGTTGTGAATTTTCCATAATTGGATAAATTATAACATTTTTTACCATATAAATTTAAATTTATAATTTTTAAATATTATTGTGATTTTTAAACAATTTTATAATATATTATTTTTATAACATAACAATAGTGTCAATTTTGACACTATTCATTTATTTGAATTTAAATAAAATATATACAGAAGATATGTTCAAACTAAAAGATTTAATAGATTCATAAAAGTTCATATGTATCTAGAAAAGTATTGGAGAACATTAAATAGTTCATATAATATTTATTTTATTATTTTTAACACCATTTATTTAGTTTATCTCTTAATAAAATAATTACTACAATATTTTTGTATAATTATTTAATATACTTATTTTTTGCATAAAAATTAAATATAAAATCCTATTATGAAGATAAATCTATTACCTTTCACAATAATACTTTTAATCTAATTTATCATCTTAAAATCACAATATTTTAATTGTTATATTTATTAAATTATGAAGGTGACAACTTTGGCATAATTTAAAATAATATAATATAAGTGTCATAATTGCTTTTATAAGGCACCAAATGGTCCAATATTAGACCATTGGATGATTATGTTTTACATTTACATGAAAAATAATTTTTGGTCATGGTTTTGTGCCTTTTATGGTCACTATTAGTTTAATAAAAACTATATTCTTGATTTTTCACTAGATAAACAATTTTCTACATCACTATTGTGTCACAATTAATGATAATTATTTAATCCCTAAAAATTATAAATAAATTCATATGATGTAGATAATTTCATTATATTTTTGAAGACTATTCATTTTCGAAGTTTCATGATGTTTATCACTAAATTAAAACTAATATACTTATAAGATTTAAGAGAGTGACATGTTGTCACTTTCATTGGTTTTAATAATAATCAAGTTATTTTCATGGAAAAAAGTCAATTAAATGATTATAATCCGACCCTTAGGTGATATGGATCGACTTTTAGTCATCCAATAGGATTTTGACAGGTGTTAGGGTAATTTTATAATCATATATTTACCCTTAATTACTCGATTTACCTTTAACTATGGTAAATAAAATTTACCGTAGTTACTATTCATAATGCCCAAAAATAAGAAGTAGTTTATTAACATAATTTGGACCAACTGATTCAAAATATGGAATCCATTTTAAAAAATTCAAAACACATAATTTTCATTAATTAATTTAAAATTAATCCCTTTGTCGAAAGAGAACGGGTTTTTGTTTAAAACATTGCAAAAGATTGAATTGATTTAACCTATGAATTCAAGGTAAAATCAATGCTAATGACATACATTGTATTAAATGGTAAAAATATATTCTATTTATACTTTAAAACCATTCAATATTATAATTTAACCACATAAATTATTATTATGAAAAAAGTTGTTTTTAATTAAAATATAGCGTGTTTTTACTATTCATGAAAATATGAAAGTTATCAGAAAAATATCAAAACATTATCCAATGTAATGTTTTATATCCTGATTCAAAAGAAGAAGTTTATTTTGGAAAATTGAACTTATAAACATGTCAAAAACTAGATTTAACGTGGGTACTCCATCAAAAGGTGGCAAAACTGCTATTTTTGAAAAATACTTATTTTACCCGAAAAATTTATTTTGTTCTTATACCATGTTCTAGAAAATGTATAAGATGAAAAATAATGTTATAAAATTCAAAATTTAGTTAATACTATTCATGATGGCTAGTTCATAATAATATTATAATAATATATCGTTGTTTAGTAAAACCCGGTATTGCGTACAACACACGCTATCGAGGAAGGTCGCGATTGCGTGTAATGCAAGCCAAGTTAGGGTGGAGTGTAGTGCATGACTCTTTTGTTGTTTCATATAAAAAAATACATTGAATATATATATATATATACTCAATGTTTCATAGAATAACTACTATCAAATAAACATAAAATTGAGTGTAACACGATCCAAGAATAGTGTTACGTATACTGCAAGCTAATACGGTATTGCGTATAGCGCAAGATAATCTTGGTGTAGCGTACAACAGATGTTCTGAAAGAAATTAAAAAAAATATATCTTATAAAATCTCGGGTTGTTACTCCCAATGTCACAACCTTCCCACACATAGCTAGGCCACAACATCCACCACCACTCCCATAGACACCTGGTCCACATCAACCACGACCACACCCGCCGGCACCTGATCCTCATCCCGAAGATACTTGGGAAAAAATACAAGGCCCGCAAAAACCTGAGCCTCTCGTCCAAAAAAACCATCATCTGAAAAATCTTGGACTATGGTAAGCCTCATGCCATTACAGCCTTTCTAGATATGCTTGAGCTACATGATCCACAAGAGGGTGTGATGAAGAAAAATCTCTGACCCGCCATCCGTCCCCCCACTAGCATGTTGGGAATGAAACCCTCCCCAAGGAAATGGAGGTGTTCGACATATAGTTCACAACAAGGGTGGGGTGCGTATAGAAATCACAAGGAAATAATATATATATATATTTATATTTATATTTATATATATGTATGTAATCAAAAAATCAACCCCGACCTAAAGGTTTTAGACGAACAGACAACAAGCCCATACCGGTAAAGCTTTTGTTGCTACTTCTACATACACAACCACAAAACAGCCGCCACCAAAGACTAATCCCAACCCCCTTCCTGTTCAGCTACCATTTATTTATTTAAGGGGATTCATTTTAAATTATTCAAACACTGCCAGGAAATTAACAACCATAATCACACCAAGAAACCAACAAAACCCACACAAAGTTCCACTGTACAACAACACAAAACAACATCACAAAACTATACTTACAGTCCCACTGGACATCCTCCTTCGACTACTATCATATTTCATTCTTCTATGTGATACCGCCCATTCCTTCTCTCACAACCTAGCCATGTAGCCCTGCTACCCAAACAGAACCCCAAGGCAGTCCCACTACATATCAACTCCATAGCCACACTGCATTCCCGCTGCTCGACATCACTTTGTGACCACAACACAACTTAACAACAGTTCAACAGCCTACAAGTTCATTCAATCCACAATCAATTAGTCTCTCAGACTAAGACACCAACAAAAAAAGGATAGTCCCACTACCGCTAAGTTTATCCACTTTACAATAAATCAGTCACTCAGACTGAGAAACCAACACCCCCCTGTACCACCCCTCATACTAGCCCACAAAACCCAGACCAGAACACACATCACATAACCACAACCATCCAACCAAGTGTATTCAAATTTAACCAAAAGGGGTCCCTTAATTTCTACATTAATATAACTAGGGTGATCATTGAACATGATTGATCTTGGAGAATCCATTTAATTAACAGAGTGTACGTGATTAATCAGATTTCATGTTGTTACCGTTTTTCAAGTCATCATAAGAAAGATTGAGTATCACTGATGTGCAACAAAAGACCAGCAAGAGTTGTAATTTTTAGAAGGCATACAACCACAACAATCCATAAAAGAATCAAAGATAACAAATAAAACTAGTGATCATATATTATTCCATACCCTGCCCATTATTTTACATATGAGAGTTATCTTTTGATCATATTAAATCCTAAGAATGTTCTCATTTTAAGAAGAGTATCCAGTTGTTCCCTACCATGATCCATTAATATACCCACCCCGCATGATGCAAAATTGAAGAGTGGAAAAAGAAAATCCCTACTTGGATGATCATTTATCGATGTTCCCTCTCTCGCCAAGAAAATGGGATAGCGCGACATGCATGATGAATTCCATTACGGATGAGTGGGAAGGGCTCCGACACGGGCACATGACTCATCTTGGGAAAAAGTCTACATGCGCACTGACAGAAACAAAAAATGAAAAAGGAAGAGAGGATCTCGACTTAAGAAGAGACAAGATCCTAAAATCAGGGAGACCATTTCGATGTACATAAAAGTCATATCGTGGCTTGACCATGTGGCCAGGTGGTTTCACACATTGGAATTAATTGAGATTTAATAAATCTCCTCATAACTGGTGGAGATAGACCAACAGGCGGCTATGAGTTAATAGATCAACTCTAAAAAGATAAAAACATGTAACATGTGTGAAACTGGTAAAACTCAGAAAAATGGGCAAGGGGGTGTGACACCATTTTGTGAGACACTATAATGGTGCCACCATAAACGATGTGATCGTGATGGTGTAACCGTGACAGTGCGACCATAACTGTGCCACCGTAGTAGTGCCACCGTAAAGATGTGATTATGACGGTAACACCATTTCAGTGGAAATTGTTGGTGGAACTGAGTATTTGGCAAATTCCCTGAGCTAGCCACTTTGATCACTACGAAAACTATGACCACTGGATTTTCACAAAGGAAATGCCCCTGGAAATCTGGGCTGTTACATGATTATTGTCAATTAGGGACAATTAAATTAAATTAAAATTAGATAGTTTTAGTTTTCATTATTTTTTTCAAATAAGTTTTTTTTCATTAGTAATAAATACTAATGAATTGTAATAATTAGTAGTAATTAGTAATAATTAGCGGTAATTAATAATAATTAGCGGCAATTAGTAATAAGTAGTAGTAATTAGTAATAATTACCCATAATTAATAATAATTAGTAATAATTAGTGGTAATTATTAAAACATAGCGGTAATTAGTAATAAATAGAAATAAATAGTCATAAAATAGTACTAAATAATTATTATTATTATAAATCACTTAAAATTAGTAATAATTTGTGACAATTAGTATTAAATAACAATAATTAGTAACAAATAGTAGTAATTAGGAAAAAACAGGGGAAATTAGTGGTATTTTGTAATTATTAGAAGTAATTAGGAATAAAATGTCAGAATATATTAATAAATAGGACAAAATAGTAATAAATAATAACAATTTATAATAAATAGTAATAAATAAGAATAATTAGTAATAAATAGGAATAATTGTGAATAAATATGAATAATTATTGATAATTATTAATAATTAGAAATAAATAGGATTAAAAAAGAATAAATAGTAATAAATAGGAATAAATACCAAAAAATATGAATAAATGTTAATAATTAAGAATAAGTAGTAATAATTTGTAATAATTATGAATAATTACTAATAAATAGTAATAATTAGGAATAAATAGTAATATATTGTAATAAATAGTAATAATTAGTAATAATTAGTAATAATTAGTAATAAAAAAGAATAATTAGTAATAAATTATAATAATTCTTAATAAATAAGAATAATTCGGAATAATTAGAAAGAAATATTAATAAATTGGAAAAATTGGAAGAAATTGGATGAAATTGGAAGAAATAGTAATAAATTGAATTTTTTTGGAATAAATAATAATAATTAGTAATAAATATAAATAAATAATAGTAATTATAATAAATATTAAAAATTAGTAATAATTAGTAATAATTAGTAACAATTAGTAACAATTAGTAATAATTAGTAATAATTAGTAATAATTGGTAATAATTAGTAATAATAAGTAATGAATAGGAATAATGATTATTATTTACTAATATTAGTAATAATTTGGATTAATTAAGAATAATTAGGGATAATTATTAATAATTATAAATAATTAGTAATAAATTGTGATAAATAGTAATAAATAAGAATAAATTGGAATAAATTGGAATAACTCGGAATAAATATGAATAATTACAAATAAATATGACAAAATAGTAATAAATAGTAATAAATAGGGATAATTACTAATAAATACGAATAAATGGAAATAATTAAGAATAATAAGCAATAAATAAGAATATATAGCTATAATTTGAATAAATTGGAATAATCAGGATAAATAAGAAAAATTAGTAATAAATAGTAATAAATAGTAATAAATAGTAATAAATGGTAATAAATAGTTATAAATAGTTATAAATAGTATTAAATAATTAGAAATAGTAACAATTAGTAATAATTAGTAATATATAGTAATAAAAATTAAAAAATAGTAATAATTAGAAATAATTAGAAATAATTAGTAATAAATAGTAATAATTAGTAACAATTAGTAATAATTATTAATAATTATCAATAAATAAGAATAAATACGAATAGATAGGAATATATAATAATAAATAGTAATAATTATCAATAATTCAGAATAAATATGAATAAATAGTAATAATAATTATTAAATAGGTATAAATAGAAATAAATAGGAATATATAGGAATAAACAATAATATATAGGAATACATAAGAATAATTAAGAAAATTTAGAAACAATTAGTAATAATTAGTAATAAATAGTAATAAATAGTAATAATTAGTGAAAATTAGTAATAATTTCTAATAATCCATATTAATTAGTAATAATTAGTAATAATTATGAAAAATTGTTATAAATAGTAATAATTAGTAATAATTAATAATAATTAGTAAAAAATACTTATAAATAGTAATAAATAGTAATAAATAGTAATAAATATAGTAATAAATATTAAAAATATACTAAAATATAATAATAATTACTAATAATGAGTAATAATTAGTAATAATTAGTAATAATTAGTAATAATTCGTAATAAATAATAATAAATAATAATAAATATTAATAATTTGTAATATTTGGTAATATCTAGTAATAATTAGTAATATTTAGTAATAATTATTAAAAAATAGTTATAAATAGTAAAAATTAGTAATAAATAAATAAAATAGTATAAATTAGTAATAATTAGAAATAATTAGTTATAATTAGTAATAATTAGTAATAAAAACGAATAAAAAGTACTAAATAGTAATAAATAGCAGTAATTAGTAATAATTTTAGGTAACTAGCAATAACTAGTGGTAATTATCAATAATTACTAATTATTACCAATATTTAGAAAAATGTGTGAATAATTAATAATGATTTAGAGTAGTCAAGAACAATTATAATAATTAGGAATACAAATGAAAAAATACCAATAATTATGAATACACAGAAATCATTAATAATAATTAAGAATACATAGAAATAAATAGCATGTTTTTATATTATTTTTTTAATTTTTTTTGTTATATTAAATAATTAATAAAAACAAATTATTTTATATTTTTTAGAAAAATATGGAATGGGGAATTCGACAATAGTAACTATTAGATGATCTTGATTAGATAAATCAGTGTTGGAATCCTAATAATTATGGTATAATTACTAACTATATTGAGGGTATTTAATTATTTTTATCATTTGCATCAAATAAAAAAAGAATTTATTTTAAAAGGGACAATTATTTTTTCTTGTAAAAAATGTATTTTAAGGATGTTTGATACATTTGAAAACATTGGGGTTCATCTATTGTGTTTTATTTTTCAAAAAGATTATGTTTTCTGATTCAATATGGTGATTTTGTTGGATAAGATTCTAATAATTTGGTTCCAAATCCATCATCGTTTAAGAATTTAGTAAATGATGTTCTAGGTCTATATTTTATCAAAAATGGAAACATAAGATGATATTGATTTAACTCATGAGATGGAACAATATCGTTTTTTTAGTTTTTTATGTCTGATGATGTCCACCGAGGATGCCTTATATCCTGTTTGTAAGATAAGAAAATTTGAAGTGGTTATAAAATTTATTGCTATTAAATCAGATAATAGAATTTCAATTAGTATTTTTATTAGATATTCTCTTTGGTTAAAACCCTGTATCTAAAAGAAATGTGTTTCCAATATGTTTCTATGAGATCAAGTGGTTGGATCGTAATCTGGGTCTTGGAAATCATAAGATTCATGAATGTTCAAATGATTGCATCTTATATTATCGTTTAAATGAGTTGGTGGATATTATTCTTACATGTTGACAATCGATGTTTGAAGGGGATCAACAAGGGAATTATAGATTGATTCCTATAAATAGTTGAGATCATTCTAGATTACACCTAGATTGAAACATTTATTTAAATTTTAGAACACAACATCAAATATTTCCTGGCACAAAACCAATATTTCAACCACTAAAATATTAAATAATCTCATTAAAGGTGAATCTTGGAATAATTTTGATGAATTACATTTGTATTTTTCTACAGAATCCCAAAATTTGCGATTGGTTCTTTCTACGGATAGTTTCTATCCATTTGGTTTTTACGCCAGTTAGTATTCTTATTAACATGTATTTATAACACCATACAATTTTCCTCATTGGATGTTGATGAAAACATTTCATATCTTTTTTACCTTATTAATTTCAAGACATCTGAAAATGGTATTTATGATCATTTGAAGCAATTGATTGATTAGTAAAATTTATTAGGGAGTAATGGTTTCATTACATATGATGTTGTTGTGAAACAAAATTTCTTTCTCAATGTGGTATTGATGTGGACAATTAGTGACTTCCCGACATATGCCATTTTATATGGATAGAGTACACATGGTCCAAAATATTTTCTATACTGAATGAGAGAAATTACATAATTTATGTTTTTCAATGGAAGAAAAAATTGTTTTTTTGAATTTCATCACAAATTCCTTCCAACAAAACAACCTTCATAGAAGAAAAAATATCATTTCAGAAATGGTACAATTGAAAGAGATAGACCTCTAATAATGATCTCAGATATGGAGTTAAAATTATTTTTCAATTTATTACCTCCCATTTCATTTTGACCAAATATAAAACAATAGAAAATTGATGTCTTTGAGAAATAAAAAAATTGGATAAAATAGATCATTTTCAGGTATCTACTATATTGGTTTGACTTAATGGTCTGTAATATGCTAGACTCCATGCATATTGAGAAGAAATGTTTTGATAATTTATATTCTACTTTTTTGGATACACTTGGTAATACCAAAGATAATGTAAAGGCAAGATTAGATATTTCCCAAACAGACAGAAGACTATAACTTGAAATATATGAAAATGTAGGATCATGACAGTTAATATAGCCAAAATCAGTTTAAAAACTTTCCAAAGAAAATAATTTATTATTTAACCAGTGGATTTCATATTTGAGACTATTAGATATTTATGTTTCCAAATTGGGATGATGTGTCAGAAATGGTATTGTTACATGATTAAAAGGTATTGACTTTCATGTTATAATGGAAGGAATTCCACCAATTAGATTAATAGGTTTGATGAATTATATGATTTGGTATGTGCTAACAATCATATCAGATTTTTTACGATACATTTTTGTGGTGAAGATAGACTATGAGGATCTAAGAATACTGTAAGAATATGTTTTTTTAATGTTTTGTAAACTAAAATAAATGTTCCATCGAATTTAATTGAATCAATGGAACATTTGAAATTAAATTATATGCATAATGAAAAATGTGGAGGACCAGTATAATTTTGATGGAGGTACCCATTTGATAGATTCATGAATAAATTGATGAAAAAATTATGTAACAAAGCATCGGATGAAGGATCAATTGTAGAAGCCTATTTTTAGAAGGAAATTTAATTTTTTTCTACTCTCATTATTTTAAATATAAATATATCTCAAAACACAACCACATCAGCTGTAAAAAGGAAAAATTTATGATTAAATTAGCAATAAATCATCATTTTTTAATAAATAAGAACATTCCATTGGTGGAGTTCATTATCAATGGATTTTAGATGATGAACATCATAGAGATCATACATATTTTCATCTGAACTGTGAACAATTACACCATTTGTACTATGAGTGATCATGTCTCTTATTATATATTATTTTCTAGAGTAAATTAATATAATTTTATTTTTAGGTTATATGATAATCATATCATGAAATAGGATGCATAATATAAAAAAGTTTCCCTTCAAGAATGTCCGAAATTTAATTTTTCTCCCTGGTTCAAAAAGTGCTAACAAAAATTATAAATGGGTTAACATTTAAATTAAATTTATTATTTCTTATATTGAATTTTTTTAAAAAAAATCATGTATCCCAACAAGATAATTAAATTGATAATTGATTGTGTGTATTTAGTAACCCACCTTCCAAAATGGTTAAATATTATAACACATATTTGGTGAATGGTTTTGAATTTCATAAACGTGAATATATAGAATAAAAAAACAATGAATAGTTATGTTTTCTTGAGAGGATCTCATCACAAAGAAATTGAAGTTTACTTTTATGGCATGGTTGAAGTAAATTTTTAGCTAAGTTATTTGTGATGGAATTATATAAGAATGATTAGATATTTGTGGTTGAATACTAAGAGATCCTTTCATGATGATCTGAGCCAAGGAACTGTTGATATTAAATATAAATTCCTTATTTTAGTAAATGAACCATTTATATTAGATGATTAGGAACAAAAAATTTATTATAGAAATTATTGTATAAATTTAAAAGTTTTACGTTAATGACGGAACATAATAAAAATTAAATCTCAGAAAAATCAGTTTATTAAAAGTGAATGTGGTTCCACTAAAGTGAAAGGAATTGAAATTTTTCAATAGAATTATCAAAATCCATATTTTTGAATAAGAGACCTGAATGTTGATAATGAAACCCCATAGTTAGGGTTCAATGATAAAAATGATGTTATTGATGTAAAAAATGAATTCGAAGTGAAATGAGATAATGAAACTGAAACTACTATGGAAATTGATGAAACTAAGGAGGAATATGATGATATTGACCCCATCATATATGAAGATGATGATGGATATGAATATTGACAAAGTTACATTTTAGTTATAATAATATGTAATATATATCTACATATAACAGTTGTATTCAAAAAAAATCTAACAATAGTCATTTTGTGATTCAGATAGATTTGGATATTTTTCTTAACTTGGAGGGTGTTGATCTGCCTAGTGACAAGCAGGATATTGGATCATTTGACCCTCAGACAACTAGCGGTGTAGCAAGGTCTCGGCGGGGTTGTGGTCTTGGGAGATTGATAATTACTGACCCTATCCCTCTGAGATGTCCATGTCTTAACATTGATCCCTGCATCCAGAGGTATGTTTACTTGTTTATTTTATTTTGTTTTCATTAATTATCATTGATTTATTTTTTTGATTATTTAATCTTTTTTCACATATTTTCATATATAGTTATTGGGACCAGAGTGCTATATTGAAAAACTATTTTTATGGAGTATGGGTTACATGGGATCATATTCCCATATATATTCTTCACTTCATGTTCAATCACTAGTTGGTATGTAAATAAAAAATATTAATTTGGAATTTATTTAATTAATAACATTATATTAATAATTTTTTAAGGGTTTGTGGAATCCTATCAATGAGATCATGAATGAATATATCTAGAAGGAATGTTAAGGTTGTATGCATGATCATTGCCATCAGTTTTCACACAATTTAAGGAGGACAATAATGAGAAAAACATGGATTCACAATGTTTGATGAGTCTTACTTAGACAACCGACCTGATTACATTTAATCCTGGGTTTGGGATGCGTAATGTTCACATTTGATTGATTTTCGTTTTCAGAGGATATCATCTATAGGTCAACAAAATTGGGGTTACATGAGGTGACACATCCAGCAAGTAGTCGCACATTCAGTATGCATAAGGAACATATAGTAAGTACATTTTTTAATTAATTTAAATAAAATTAAATGTAAAATATTTATTTTTTATTCATATAGGTAGTCGAACATCCTGATATTGTAGAGTTCTATATTTATAGGATAATGTACAAAGATCCAATCACTAGAGAGATTAGAGGTTATTTCTAATGTCTAATTATTGTTAGTATAATTTCATTTTGAGTTTTAAAATTAACAATAAATAATATTTTAACAATTATTATTTAATATTTCATTTGAAGGACTTATATAAGACCATAATGTCTCAGTCATAAACAAAGATTTAGGCCGAGACCTAGGATCTGACCAGTTCAGCAGGATTTGATGTGGTTGCATGGATGTAGGTGACCAAATATGTCTTCGAGAAAGACTTTGTTGTTTTTAACTACTCTCAATTGAAGCATGAGAGTTATTAGTGAACCGCTATGATGTCGGAGTGCATATCGAGAGAAACTCATGGTGATTCATCTTCATCTACTACACAGTTTTAATAGTTATTGAGAGATAAAGGTGAGCTTATATAGAGTATGCATAGAAAGCAAGAAGATATTCATAGACAAAAGCAGTAAGAGGAGGAGGAGATGTGTCGATGATAGCAGTAGCAACACAAATAGATGATGTTGTAGATGCGATGCCCGAAACATGATTTAGGGATCAAGTTCCTTCCACCATCTCCTCTAACTTCTATAGAAGACCCTCCTCATTAGTTATATATTTATATTTTATGATAAAACATTTGAATGTAATTTTTTTTAATATTATATTTTTACATTTCTTTATAATGCAATTTTTAGATTGTTGCGATTGTTTTGTTTTTATTATATTATTATTTTAATTATTATTTATTTATTATTTATTATTTATTTATTTAATTTGTTTACTATTATTATTATTATTATTTATCTGAATAATAATGTTTTTATAAATTTATAATATTTTTGTAGTTTTTAATATTAATTTTTTCATATTATTTTTTAATATTATTAATATTATTATTATTATATAAATATAATTTATATTATTATTATTATTATTATTATTTAATATTAAATTTTTTTAATAATTTTTTTTGTGACGGGGCCGTCACAAATAGTTATTTGGCTCGGGCCAGTCATAATAGGGTTTTTTAAAATTTCATAGAAACTATTTGTGATGTAATTTTATGCAATGGGGAATTTGCAATGCGACCCCATCAGAAATGAATTTTTGCGATGGGGTCCTGTCACATTTTCCCCAACAAAAATAATTCAATTTCTTGTATTGATGCTCCATTATTGTTTTCCAAGAAGGATGACACTGTGAGGTTGCCTATTTAATACTGATTCTCTTTTCTTATATACTATCATTGCACTTCAATCGATGAACCTGTAAGGGGCGCGACTTTCTAGGGTTTACTCTATCACCACCTATCTCGTTATGCTTCAAGTTGACATAAAATAACATCCTTTCTCTTCCACGGTGCTCTTCGAAATGGAGGATTCTATCATGGGCACCCTCGTTTTTCATGGGCACGACTAGCATAGAATTTTTCACTGTTTTCTACCCTCTTCTTTCTCTACCACCTATACACTAGGTAGGGTTTCATATGGTTGCATGGTGGAGCATGTGTTCATTACTCGTACTTCTCCTATTGTGGATCGACGTGCAGTTCTATATTGACTGAGAGTTCACATGATGGTTCAAGGTTGTCTCTCGGTGAGTTTGTTAAGTCGACGATGGGATCTAGCATGTTTTGAGACTAGATCTATGGATGACTTCGGGGTTTTGATTTTTCCTTCTTTATTTCCTATCCTCTTTTTTAATTTTTGTTTATTCTTTGGGAATTATGCATTTTTTGGATTTGTTGTTTGCGATGGATCATGGTAGTTTGGATATGGATTTTTTCTTGATGTGGTATCACGGATGAAGGTCATTATGGTTTGGTTCAGTGGCATTGGCGGCATTGTGGAAGTTGCACTAGGAGCACCTCATGGCATTAGTGAAGCCTACATTTTATGTGGGTTTCGGTTCTGTTGCATGAGATTTTGGAATGGTCTGACTACAGTTAAGTAGTATGTGAATATTCAATGTAATTCAATCTACAGGGATGCAGCTTTGGTTTCTTACAATTTGGTTAAGGTTGGTGTCTTGATGTGCATTGATGAGGCTTTTATGGTTTAATTTTTGTGAATTCTCTTTTGGAATTGTGGGAATGGTCCATGAGATACTACATCTATTTTACATTTAAGGGAATTCCCTTGATGGGATTATGATCAAGGAATGTTCTCTTCATAATCATTATCCATAATTGGATGTTTTGAGAGGGTATTGTGTTTTCCTTCAGTACCGGGACTATGCATCATTGCATAGGACAGCTAGCCGAGCAGTGATGGGATGGTGAATGCTGATCGAATTATTTTTTTTCTAGGGTGGGGATTCATCTTACTCTTGAATTGAATTTTATTTTTTGTTGATGATGTTTTCCCATAGAGTCATGGTTTTGTTTTAAGTATTTCATGTCACTCTAGTTTCCCACATTCGCATAAAATGTTCTTTTGAAATAAAAAAATTAATTTTCAATCTATAGACTACCAATGGTTTAATTTAGTGACAATCAAGAACAAAAACCTTTTTCTGATTATAGATGGTATTTTCGACAAGTTGAGATGGGGGAGTTAGTTTTCTGAGATTGATTTGTGGTCTTGATATCACCAATTGATGATGAAGGATGGTGATATCACAATGACTTCCTACAGATGCAGGGATAGGCACATTGAGTTTGTTTTCATTCCATTCGGTGTTACGAACACATCAAATGTGTTCCTGGGTCTTATAAACTCCATAATACTTGGGCGTTCCTAGAGTAGTTCATCATCGTATTCATTAATGATTTCTTGATCTACAAAAAGTCATAAGAGAAGCATGTATATCTTCTTGGTGCTATTCTAAATGTCTGTAGACACCACCACCATTATGGCGAGTTGTCCAACTGTGAGTTTTGTATGTGATGGGTTCATTTCCTTAAACATGTGGTGTATCATTTGGGTGTGGTAGTGGACCTATGAAATTTAGATGATGTTGTTTCATGGGAAGCACCCAATAACATGTAAGAGGTTCTATGTTTTCTTCATTATGTAGGCTATTATTGATGGTTTGTGCCCAATTTATCAAAAGTTATATCCCTCTTTACTATTTTTACCTAGAAGGACTAGGATTTTATGTGAAAATAATAGTAGTAGAAATGATTTTATTACATGAAGGGGAATTTGGTCTGTTATATTGTGCTAATATTTTTTAAGGATGGTGTGATGTTTGAGGTTTTTTGGGATGAATTTTTTTGTGGATTGGGATGTGTGTTGATGTAGTAGAAGGAAGTGATATGTTAAGGGTCTATGAGGTTATGTCCCCAAGAGAGTAATTATTCCACCCATGATCTAGAGCGAGCAGCAGTCATGTATTCATGGAATTTGCAGTGGCATTACCTCATTAAAAAGTTCTTTTGGGTCTTCACAGTTCACAATAGTTTTATGTATATCTTTTCTCAATGTTATCTAAAATTGTGATAGTGGATGTGGATGGTTTTTCTTTTAGATTATGATTTAATATCTCATACACCTTATGAGAGGGGAATTTTATGGCCGAATCTTTGAGTAGGATGGTGGTAAAGGATGTTTTTTAAGATTATAGGGATACATAGAGTATAATAGAGGAGTTTTCAACATTGTAATTAGATTTAAGGGTGGATGGTGGTTGAGTTTATTTATTTTAGAAGATGGTGAAATATTATCTAATGTATAAGGTGGATAATTATCAGTTGGGAGACTTAGAGGAAAAGGTGATGTGTGACCATGTTATCCATTGCGATGATACAGAGGGATGGGTGAAGAATTCTCATATTCAGATGTTATTTCATGAGAGGATACAAGAAGTGCATGACAAGTATATGTCTTATGTCGATCAAAGGAGGAGGTCCTTGGAGTTCAAGATTGGGCACCCAATATTCATTAAGATTTCCCCTAAATAATTAATGTATAGTTTTGGAAAAGAGAATAAGATTTTGACCAAGTTTTTTGGGCCCATTGAAGTGTTTGGTTGAGTTAGAGTGATGTTGAATTGGTCGGAATTGCCACTGATGTTGGAGAGGATCCAAAACATCTTCCATGTCTCATAGTTTTTTTAGTATCTTCAAGATGGATTTCATGTCATTGAATGGGTAGAGTTTGGTATCAACGACAATGTGATATTTATAGAGTGGTTAGTAGGGATCCAAGATCTCCATAAGAATGTTCTGTGAGGATAAGCCATTCCCTTAGTTCACATGTTGTGGAGGCATGGTGGTACAGAGGAGGTACTTGGGTGCAACATACACAGATGCATGAAAAATAATATCAATTTTTTTTGTAATGTTTATTTTCACTATTTTTTAGTACGGTGTGATGATTAGATCATTTTATACTATGAGATATGCAGATTTTATTGATATATGTTGTATGAAAATGATCCAACATCATTAAATGGGATGAATTGATTCCTAATCGAGATGTGTTAACTATGATGTGATTTAACATGTGCAGGTTATATAGTTCCACCTATTGAAGATAGTATATTAACAAGGGGTGAAATTACATGATTAATATGTTCAGGGTAGTGCATTTTATTTGTTGATATGGTTTTTGGTTTCGGATATGTTGTGGTTGGATGGATGTAGTGATGTGGAAGTGTGGTGATGAGTTTGGTTGAGATGTTTTCTGTCCATTTGGGTTGGAATTCTTGTATGGTTGTAGCATATAAGGCATGATAATATTCTTGATAGGTATCTCTCATTCTGGTTATTCGAACCCCTTTACATTGGGGCTTTGTTTTGGATTTTGAGGGTGAGAATCATTTGATATGTATCTGATGTAAGGATATGTGCCTTTCTAGTATATTACCTTTCTAGTTTTGTGGATAGATGTGTTTGGGGGAAGTTCAAGGAGTTCTCAATAGAGGTTGGAGGTGAAACAAACCTGTTGTAGAAAATAAACGTCATCTATAGTTTAAACAATAAAAAATTGTGGTTCATAAATTGTGTAGCTGGATAGTTTATGCCTTATACATCATAGAGGGGGAAACCATCAGATATATTACATGTCATGTAAGTTTAACTCATGATATTAATTAAAAAATTACTGAATGAGTTGTGATTTTTAAATAATTTTAATTTTTATAAAAACACATGGTTTACATGTCGTGTAATTATATTACACATCCAAAAACTAGTGGGATCTAGGTTTTAAAGTCTTATATTTGATGAATATTTTCCATTAATCCATTGAATCTCACTCCATCATTCCAAAAACACCCTATGTATCCCAATGAGTATTTCCATCCCTCATATCCTTGATTCGATCTATTGGATATGGTGGTTGTCGGTTAGCGATTCACATTGAGTTCATTCTCTATTCCATGTTGTTTTCTTTATCTCATCTCTTGGGGGTTCATTGTAGTGATGTTGTTTTTATTTGGTTTGTGAGTTGGGATGAATTTTGATGATCATTCGGTGCAGTGATGGTTGATATATAGTTTCCTATGTGAAGGTGTCATTTTTAGAGTCTCTTATTCAACTTGAGGTGCACAATGAGTCATCAATGATTCTTTAAGGGAAGGAAATACCTCATTTCTATTTATTGTGTATCACTTGATATGGGTTTGATTTTGTTTATCTATGGTATATAGTTCATTTGGATTTATGAAAGATATTTAACTGTTTAATTTAAGTTTAAGGGGAAAGTGGAATGATTCACATGTTTTTATAGCTTTGATATTATTAGGAAATAAAGGATAGTATGGGCTTGATTACCTAAATAAAATTTTGGCCACAGGGGGATTTTTTGGTCTAGATCATATGTGTTTTGGATGCTATGTATGTTTTTATTGTTGTGATATCAAACAAAAATGGATATTTTCTAACCACATATATTTGTATTAGGATATGGTTTCCCCAAGAATATAGCTTGTTTGATAACACCCTTAAAATAATGTGAAATGTGATAAAAGAAACTTTTTTCAATATGTAAAATGTTATTGATTTGTTGTGATGTGTGTTCTTTCTTATTTGGTGGTGATGTGTGTTTGTGATGAAATGTGGGGATTATGGGTGATATTTGGACATGCTTTTGTGGAAGGAATGTGGTGTTTGTGTGGTTGCACTTTTGGGGTAATATGGTTATGGTTGTGTTGTTGTCATTTTGGGTTGACAAGGCAGAGTTTATGTTGATGTTCTATTGGAGTAGTGAGGTGGTGGTTATTGTTCATGCTTTTGGGTAATCTAGGTGGTGGTTTGATTGGATATGCTTTTGGGGTGATGAGGTGATGGTATGATGGGGGTGATCAACTGGTTGTAATGCGTATTTGTGTTGTGATGGATATATGGGTACTTATGGAATAATTATATAATTATGATGAAAGTTTAAGGGGTTTGGTTTAGTTAATGTGATGGAAATGGAAAATGAATAAATAAATGATGGGTCTGTTAGTGGCATGCTAGTGGGAAAGTGCCACAGGGAACCCTTTATCGATGTGAATCTTGTTATATTATATCACATGGCTTTAATTATTGGGTGAGAATGCCTTGGTGAGGTTGGGATAGAGAGTTGACCTTTTTAGGTGTTATTGGTTCTACTTTATTGATCATTGGTACATTATTAAACTTCTTTCATGTGTTCATGAAAGTCCTCAAATTTCCTACTGAGTATACCTATATTCTCGCCTAATGTATATTTAAATTTTTTTAGGTTTCTAGGAGGACTATATGGATTTTTCTACAAATTACTAGCTCATATTGTGGATAGTTTTTGTATTGCAGCTTTGCCTTTTTTGGGTACTTTACATTGGTGAATTTTATCAACATCACTTTTATTTATACATGAGTAATGCAATTGGATTTGGTTTCTCTTTATATTATATCATGGAGTTTCATATGGATGATTCATCATATATTCTGATCTGATATTATATAGGGTAATGCCTCCCATTGTATGCGTTGTTTATACCCTCGGTTATGGTCTCCATCCCAGGACATAATAAAGGCGAGACTCAGGATTCATTATCTCTATCCTATAATTGTGATATCATTATAGGGATAGTTTTATGACACATAGGTTCTTCCTTTTGGAATTATAAATTTATTCTATATAATATGTTTGTATTTTATTATGCTAACCAATTCTTAGACCTCTAATTCTAAAGACAAGATCTCCAATATGGCAGGATAGAATGTAATTTATTCATGGATTTTTCAGAAACCACTACACTATAATTGTAATGATTATTGGAAAAGAAGATTCTTAAGAGAGGAATACCTCAAAAAATTAATCATAAAAAAACTGGTTGCTCATGGAAAAATCAAAAACTCAACGAGAGGTGGTCTCATATACACATACAAAAAATTATTTTGATAGATTTGTGTTAAAGTAAAAGGTTTTCTATATTATATACTATGGTATTAACATAAGATTTTTTATTCATGTTTCTACCTATAATAAAAAACATGGTATTTAGATGATTCTACAAGTGACTCACCATAGACCAGAAAAATTGATATGAACCATGATATTAATGCATCGAGCTAATTAATAAGACATAAAAATGGGTAAATACAAAATAAAAAATAAAATGTTCTACTGATTGAAAATAATTTTAAATGGGATAAATTCCATCAGTTATGCTTTGTAGAACCCCATACTAGTAGAAAAATTCCTAAGATATCTACCAAATAAGATTCATGTGGAAAATATGTGATTGATGAAAGTAATAATTTCCTAGAATAAAATTTTCCTGAACTCATTAGATAACTTATTCAATATGAACTTGAGTTGAAGAATATTGTAGAAGAAGGGATATATTTCATTTAAAACTCATATAAATTTTAATTATAACACATTTTAATCTGATTTATATGAATGTGACAAAGGATATATTTTCAGTATAAGAAAACATATTTATAATTTGATGAAGTGAATGAAAATTTTCACAAGGGTAACAAGTAAATATCTATGGAATGCTGAAAAGGAAAAGAAGGGTAACACATATTGATAAGTTGTAATTCATTTTGAATGTAGAAATAAGGGATACATCAAACCTAATTGTCCTAAGATAAATTATAAATGGTGAGATAAAAAATACTAGAAATAATTGAAACTTGAATATCATACTCAATGGATTTCCACTGAAGTATCATAATTAAGTAAGGAATGTCAAAGTGAAAAAGTGATATCTAACATTTTATTGATAGAGATATATAAAAATAAGGTTAGTAATAATTCTAATTCTAGTTATTATTCAAAAATTTATGGTTATATGTTTGATTAGTAATGTGAAGATAAATGAAAAACTGTAGAAAGACGTTTTAAGAGACAGAATTGTATAATGAATAGAAATAATAATGTAAAATTATTATCAAAGAATTAAAAAACACAACAAGTTGAATAATTCTCTTAAGGATGAAATTAAAATTTCTATATCATGTTCTAAATTTAATATCTATGATGATTTTTGAGTTAGTCCAAAAAGAGAATGATACTCTTAGAATGGAAGTTTAAGTTTAAATGTGTAATTATTTATAACTGTTAAAGGAATAGAAAATTAAGATAAGAAGGTATCTATGATGGAACAAAAAATGTATAAAACGGGCATTGGTTATAATCCATATATTCGTAAATTTTAAGATACTACATTTATTAATAGTTCTAATATTAATTTTTATTATCTAACATGCTTTAGATGCAATATATAGGGACACTATCCTAATGAATGTTCTATTATATTTCCTAAATCTCTTGGTTTTATCAATAACTTTATTTCAAATAAAATTCTTCAAAGTTATCAAACAATAAATGTTTTAATTCTATATGTCTACCTAATAATTATAATGACAACCCAGTTGAACCAAAAATAGCATGGATTCTAAAAATGTCATATAATTGATTTTTTTTTAGAAAAAATATCGTGGGTGTCTCAAGAACGAATCATGTTATATAGATGGTGGCTTTTCCAAACACATGACCAGTAACCTATTATATTTTATTCCATATACCGATTGTGATGTGGGCTCTGTCACATTTAGAGATTAATTTAAATGAAAGGTTATTGGTTTTAGTAAGTAGGTATTTCAAATTTATTATTATTAATAATGTTTTATACATTAATAGGATAAAACATAACTTAATTTGTATTCCAAAATTATGGGATTATGGTATGTATGTAGAATTTGAAGATAATAAATGGTTAGTTTTCAAAAATGAATTTATTTATCATTGTATTCTAATAGACAAGATAATATATATTATATTAATTTATATGATCTCATTAATAATAATGTTATATGTCATAATTATATAGAAACTGATTATATTCTTTGCAATAAAAGGATTTGACCTGATCATTTCTTAATAATACAAATTTTATCCAAGAATGGATATGTTATAGATTTACCTAATTTAGAGCTAAGTGAATATAATTTTTTTATTCATGTTTGAAAGTTAAAAACATAAAGAATCTTTCAAATACACCAAAAATGTTTCTACTTATAGATATTTTGAATTATTACATCATTATTTAATTTTTCCAAAGAAAACTGCTAGTTTAAGTGTGAAGAGTTTAATTTTTTATTCTTGATGATTATAATATATATATGTGGTTTTATTTCATGTATCATATTCATGAAACCTTATCCAGATTTATTTACTTTTATATGTTAGTTAAAAAGATGAATCCTTGTTTAATTTTTTTTATTATAATTTATAATGGTATTGAATCCATTAATTTTCATTTTGAAATTTTATGTGAATAAAATAATTATGATCATAATTTTCTACTACTAGAACACTAAAACAGAAATGTGTTGTAGAAATAAAAATAAAAATATTCAAGATATGGTTTAAATGATTCTTAATGAATATAATTTACCAAAATATTTTTTGGGATGAATTTTTTAACACTGCATTCTTTATTTTGAATAGAGTATATGTTAGAACAATTTTGAATAAAACCGCTAATGAATTACATAATGGTAGAAAACCAAAGGTTCGTTTTTTAGTGATTATAGATGTAATGTTTTTATCTTAATTTCAAAATATAAATTTGATAAGTTTGATTATAAATTTTTTGATTGTATATTTCTTAGTTAGTATTATAACAGTAAAGATAGTATAGTTTTTCCTACGCACACTATGACTATTGAGTAATATTTAAATAAAAAATTTTGATGGATATTGTGATGTTCATAAATATATTTTGAAAGACCTTGAATTGGATTTCATGGTTTTCAGATTTTATATAGAAATATAATAAGATAATATGTTGGAAGAGGGGGAGAAAATGCATCCCAAACTGATCATTGATTTTAGAGTATTCATAAATACAATCCCATTAACTATGTGATTGGTAATGTTGGATCATTTATGAAAACTAGAAGATAATATTTAATTTAATTCTTAAATCTGATTTTTTATCATGTTTCTACTAAGATTGATGATGATTTAAATGAACCAAATTAGATAATTTCTGTAAAATATGAGGTTAATCAATTTTTTAGAAATAATTATTGTTATTTAGTTTAATTTCTTATGAATATTAAGTATTCATAAATACATTGTTATTTTGAAATAAGATTAATGAATCAAGATATATTTTTAAAAATAAATCTAATATTATTTACCAATGATACACTCAAGAAGAAGGTATAGACATTGAAAATTCATTTTCACCTTTTTCCATCTAAGAGGCAACTAGAATCATGTTATCATTTTCTAGTTTTCATGGGTTTTAAATATATCAAATGGATGTTAAAATTGTTTTTGTATATTGTTTTATTAATGAAGAAGTTTATGTATCTCAACCCACATGTTTTTAAAAGGAAATATTTATTAATCATGTTTTTAAATTATATAAAGCATTGTATAGTCTCAAACAGAAACCTCATGCTTCATATGAAATTCTTTCTTTGTTTCTTTTAAATAATTGGTTATTTAAAGGTAATGTTGATCATATAAGTTATATTAAAATAATTTTAATGAAATTTTATTTTTTGAAATTTATGATGATGATATAGTTTTTGGATCTTCTAGTAAAATTATTTATAATGATTTCTATACATTGAAATCATTAGAGTTTGACATGAGTTTTATGGGAGAATTAAGGTTTTTCTTAGACATAAAATTTCTCAAATGAAATATCAGATATTCCGTAATATATAAAAGTATGATAAAGAGTTAGTTAAAATAATTGAGCTAGATTCTTCCAACCTTTGAAAACATCCATGATTACTAGTTCTAAATTAGATGTTGATGCATCTGAAAAATCAGTTGATATAATTTTTTTAGTGTCATGATAGATATATTTTTTATATAACTACATCTTGACCTCATATCATGTTTATTATTGGTTTATATGAATTATTTCAAGATGATCTTAAAGAGATACATTTTAAATCTGGGAATAGATTATTTAGATATGTAAAAGTAATGATTAATTTTTTTTGTTTTATTCAATGTAGATTCTTTTTTATTTTATATCATATTTTGATTTTCATGTAAGAGGATACAAAATTTAAAAAAAAATTACATCAGTTATGTGTAATTTTCTTATAAAGTTTTTAATTTATTAGTCTTCTAAAAATAAATTATATGTTGTTCTGTCTATGGAATAATTTGATTCTATCAATGATACTAGTTTTTGTGCACAAAGTTTATGGATTCGGAAAATTTATGTTATTTTAAATTTATATTGAAAAAATGTATATTTATTGTGTTAATTAATCTTAAATATCTATTTATAAGAATCCATTATAGCATTCTACCAAAAAACTTATTGATGTTAAAATTCATTTTTTATAGAGATCATGGGAATAAGGGTGATATTGTTTTAGAGTTTATCCATAATGAAAAACAAATTATAGATATCTTAACTAATAATTTATATTTTTATTTGTTTGAAAGAATTAAAATTGAACTTGTAATGATGGAATTATAATATTTTTGTATTTTTACATAAATTTTGCTGGATTTTTAGTATGCTTATATGTAGAAATTTTATAATTTATATGCAATCAGTAATATGTAGAATTTGGTTTTCAAATTTCTTATGTTTAATTTAAGTACCTTTTTGTTTATTATATAACTATTTTAAAACATATAATATGTTATATATGTTGTTAAATTTCTAATAAAATGTTTAGTTTTCACAAAATATAATTTAGTAAAATATTTCCTATTTCTTTTTTAAAATAGTCTTTTTAAAATTCTGTTCTCTGTCTTTAAATATATGTTTTAATAGGTGATGACATTGTCATAGAGTTTTGTTAAATATTTTAAATAAAATATTTAATTATTTTTATCTATTTTTAAAAAAAAATTGGAGTTATTTTGGTTATTGATGTTGAGTTTTTGTAGTTAAAAAAATGGGGATATTTTTTGTTCATGTTATTACATGTCTTGTACTGTTAATTGATTCAAACATCTCCCATGTTTTCTTAATATTATCATATGTTTATATTTTTATTTTTTTATTAAATACTTTAATATTTTAATATTTATTAAATTATTTATTGTATATTTATTAAAATATTCTTATCAATGATCATACAAAAATATTTCATTAGACAAAAGTTCTATAGATATCATGTATTAATTTTTCCTAACTTTTTAAAAAATAAAATTTAAATTCCTAGGATAAATAAGTAATTTAAAACCTTTAAATATAATTTATATATGTTTTATTATTTTTACATATCGTTAAATAGTTATACACTACATATCAAAAGGGTTATCGTTGTTTCTAATTTAAGATTCACATTGCCGATTCTAAAATTTGACTAGCCAATATCTAGAATCAAGTTCTCTCTCTATTTTGACCATATATAGATATAAATGAATAAAACATTAGTAGTTATTTTTTGTTTCAAATAAAATAATATTTACCACATTTAATTATATGAAATAAGGTTTTGAATTGATTTATATCAGGTCTGAAATTAAGTCTGAATTCAATTCATGTTTTCAACTGATTTTAGCTATTTTTGAATATAGTTTTGTTACTATTTTTTGAAGAAAAAATTATTTATATATTTCATGTTATAATAATTATTTCTTTTTTATAATTGGAATGAAATTTTTTAAATTTAAATTAAAAGGACCCAAATCTAATTATAACTTTTTCAAGATCTTCTTTTAGCTCTGAAATTTGAAAAGGCAATCAATTTTCAGTTTTTAGGAATTCCCTTACCTGAGTAATTGTCTTATGGGATTGATCCAGATAAGTGATAAAATCACATAAGTGAGTCACATACATATAATTTCTAATAAGAATTTCAAAATTGAATCACCTATGTCGATTCCATTACGTTTATTTTTCACCTATGTAGAGAAAAACGTTTACTTGAGGAATTCAGATACACGATTCCTTTACATAGTGAATAACTTGCGTAATTACCATATGTGAAATTCCTATGTAGTGAATTTTTTACATCAATTCACATAAAATATCAATTTGAATACATAGGTAAAAATAATATTTTAAATACAAATACTTTATTTTTCCAACACAGCATAATAAAAATGCTACAGACATCTAGGTTATGTTTTTCATTTTATTTCATATATCAATTTTCTGTTTATTTGTTTCACAAGATTAAATTTTTATAATGAAATTATAAATTCATATTAGTTATATAAACATAATCAATGCGATTTTCATTTTTGTGAACTTTTTTTTGAAGATCAGAAGATGTTCTGTATTCACACAGTAAATATACAGCTTGCCACTCAAAAATTCATTTATGTTATTTAATGTTTTTTAATAAATTTTCTTGTTTACAAATTAATACTAAATGATAAAAATATCTTCAAATATGTTTTAATATTTTTAATATGGTGTTACTGTGTTTTTAATTTCTCCAAATATATACACCTCATTTTAAATAGAACATTTTTCAATTTCATATTTTCATATTCAAACTTGATATTTTCATGATATTTATCTTAGACATATTATTATGGAAACTATCTAAAATATTCATAAAATGATTTAATTTTATTGAATTAGCCTTTATAAATTTAAATTTATGTCATGAGAATATCTATTAACATGAAACAACAATATATTTTTATCTCTCTGATAACCTATTTATATCATTATTATTATTTTGAATTGGTCTAATGGATTTCTCGAGTATATATTCCATATATTTTTTATTTAAAGGATTTGATGATTCTTGGAAAAAACTAACAGACATATATAGTTATAATATGGTGAATGCATATGACAAAAGGAGATAAATAGTGTTCATACTCTTTGAACATTCATGTGATCAGGTGCACTGTTGTTAGTAATATTGGAGGATTTATAAAGGGATGAACAAAACCATCATTTACTTTTACAACCTTGATAAGATGATCAAGGTGATCAGATACTAAGAAACAATTAACCATGTTTTATTATTCTTATATCTATTTCAAATGATTTTATTTTGTTTGTAACACTTCTTAACATAAATCATGTACTCACACATTATCTTTATTCTATTACAAACAAAATCTATTTCTATTCTTTTTGTTGTGAGTCCTAGATTAAAACGTCTATACCATTAAGGTTGTGAATCACAATATCTAAAGGTAGGTTTTTAATTATGTTGTGATTACTCATAAAAAAATTCAATGTATGGTTATTCAACCAAATTATAAAGAAGGTTATGATTGGGTTATGATTCCCTTTTAAAAATCATGTAGTTTACTACAAATCACTAGTTGAGTAATGAGGTATAAAACTGGAAAACATCTTCTTTAGAATGAAAGAGTATGAAAATCCTTATATCTATTTTTTATACTTTTAAATAAAACTTATAATTCACTCTTATAATTATTTTTCATAATTAATCCATTTGTTAAAAATTTTAATCGGGTCTATTCAGCACCCTATAGTCCTTTTATCATGATACTTTTTCCTTACAAACACAAGAAAGATAGAAGGAGTAATATATTAGACACTTGAGTGATATGATCAATCATGTATGTCATGTTTTTTAATTCACTTGATGTTGCCTACGAATTGAGTATAGAAGGTAGATATCTAGTTGATCTAGGATAACAACTTTTGTCTACAATTATGGATATCTAGTATTTGATAAGATATAAGGTTATGTTCATAGTGTATAAAAAAGATGAAAAGAAAGTCATCAATGTTTATACTAATTCATGTTTTCAAATAGGTCATATTGATCTGAAGTTATAGGCTGGAAAAGTTTTTTGTCTCGTTGGGGGATCTTTGAGATGGAAGAGTTTAAGGAATCAAGTTATCTCTATATCTATTAAGAAATATGATTATATAGCTTCATTGGATACAATTTTGAAATTCCATCGGATATGAAACTTTTTCCAGGAGATTGATGTATCACTAAGAATTAAATTCTCTACGAAATTGTGTTGTGATAATACTATAGTTGTGGCTCTTGAAATAGATAAAAGGTCACACTAACAGAGAAAGAACATACTTTATAAGTATCAACTCTTTATGATTTATTCTCATAGGGGTGAAACTACAGTAAGATATTTTCCCATGAATATGAAATAGAATACCCCTTGTCTAAAGGGTTGTCATATAAGAATCATGAATATCATGTGACTTCTAGTGAACTGAAGGTTATTAGTAGTCAGATCTAGTGCAAGTGGCAGTCTATTGGAGTTGGGACCTCAGAACTAATTTATCCTTACATTATGATAACATGTATTAATTGTTTTGAATATTAATAATCTTCTTGTCACATCACTATGATTATTATTTGAAATATATTATGTGGTAATGTTCTAAGTGTAGTTTTCACACTGAAAGGTCATTGAAGTTTCCTAATATGATGAAAAACTAGAAGTTCCCTAACCATATTCTTAAATAAATGTTCTATAGACCGATAAAATCATTTCTCTAAAACTAATGATATAGTTTGTCAAGTGTGGAGACTCCATGGACATTTATTCACCTTCTCATGGTGTATTCCCTTGGTAATATCCAATTTAGAATAATATGGGAGGTAAACACCCATATAAATATTCACATTTATATGTTTCATTGGATTTCCCTTTTATGGATGTGTTAATTGATCCATAGACATTAATATTATTATTATTGAGTATTAAATGTAATGAACATTGATGTATTGATGAAAATTGTGACAACATATGTTCGTGGTGAGGTAGGATATATTAGGTGCGTCATAAGTAATATTTCATAAATGAATAACATGAGAAAGAATCAACCTCTTATTTACTTTAATTTAAGTCGATATCTTAGGCACTTTGTTGGAAATGATATAGCCTAAATAAATCCATTAACACAGTATCCTATAGATAATCTACAATTCCAAAAAAAATTGAAGGAGACATTGATCACATATGTTGATGACACCACCATTCAACCTGCTTGATTAAATATATCAATATAAAAAGAATATATTACACTGTATGTGTCTATATGAGGTATTTTTCTTTTTGGAATTAATTTCTTTTCTATGGGTGAAATGTTCTGTTGATAAACATTATCCTTGGGTTTTAGGCATCTTTTCTTAATTCCATTAACAAGGCATCCTAAAGAGTCACACAATAAGTGCATCTAGAATCCTAGTTAAATAATAACAAAAGATAACAAGTTAAATAAATATTAATCATTATCATTGTTTAATAATTAATAATTTTTCTTAATTTTATATATTTCATAACTAGGTATTCAAGAGAATATTATTTTATATGAATATTTAATAAATATTTATTTTCAATTTAGTGAATATAATATTTATTTATTTATTTTTGAATAATTTAGTTACATTTATTTATTTAATAAACTATAATTATCCAATAATCGATAAATATTTTAGAGTAATGGAATATCATGTTTAATGGTCTCAAGAGAAATTATATATATTGACTATTATATTATTAAATAATATTTAATTTAACTTTTGAGTTTATCTCATTTCAAGAAATAATAATAATAATTTTATTATTATAGACATGGGGTTCTGTAGGAATTGTAAAAAAATAATGGGTTCTTGCGAAATTATTATTTTCTAAACCCAAAGATATTTAATCCCAATTATATTATTTTCTTAATAGAGAAAATTAATTTTTTATGCATAATGGGATCAAAATATAATCCTCTCAAAAAACTATACAAGTCCCTCCACAAGAAAATTGTCAATAAAGAAGAGAGATCCTACTCCACCAACACTCTCAATTCTAGAGAGATTGATTAGAACCCTTCATTGATGTGATTCTTTGGGCGATCAAATATGAATGACGTAGAAGTTAAGATCTACTATGAAAGTACCTATTTATTCTTATGATGATGTTTGGAGGTTCAGGGAACACATGTGGATAACAGATGGAGAGAATATATTCTTGATCCCTATTACACAATGACAGTATGATGTAGAGATGTTGTTAGATCTACTAGAAAAGAAATAATTTATCGCTAGGTAATTATTTTATTTATTAAATTCATTATAAATAATATGTGATGATCTTGAAAATTGGATCTAGAAATTTTCTATTGTCTATATTCCTTTATTTAATTCTTTTTATCATGAATTTTAATATCATGTAAATTTTTGATTAATAATCATTAATGAAAAAAGATGAGTTGGGCATGCCCCATATGCTGTTTCTTCTATAATCAGAACCCTATAGGTGGCCTCCATGATATATTTATACATGGACATTCCACTATTGTGTATTATTAGGTAATTCATAAAATTATTAAGAAATATTTGTGACAAATTACTCCATTAATTTGGTATAGTTTATGAGGTAGAACATCATATTCACACACATTTCTTATAATAATAAGAAGATAAAAATATAAAATATGGAAAAAGATTCATTAAATCTATATTATCATAGTGATTATTCATATGTATGGACTTTTGAAAAATGATGGGATACCATAAAGAAATAATCATTAAGAAAACATTTTCAACATAATTTCAAAATTCTAAAATAAGTTAGTGAATAAATATAACACCGTGCAACTTCCATGTAAGGATTTAAAAAAAGAAACTTAATGAAAAGAAAAAAATGTGTCATGCACATTTTCAATTTAGGATAATTTTATGGGTGATTTTTTTTTGATGAATTAGAATTTTTTTCAATTTCAAGGTCAAAAGAGGACATTACCCATGACTTACCCATTGAATTTAGCATTGGAGATCAAAATAATTTATATAATTATTATGCTAACTTTGTTGGAAATGAAATTAAATTTTCTATCTAAAATTTAAACTATAAAAATATTTAACTTTGACTAATCTTATGACTAAATATTACATTTATTTTTAGTTGAAATAATTTTAAGAATGAATGGAGTGTCAACTTCCCACTACTACAAATGAATTCCCAGTGAAATTTATGGGCAAGAAAAAGATTGAGGAATAATTTTATTGTGGAGACATACTTTTGGCATTAATTTTATTCAATGTTCAATGATACTGAATTTAAAAATAATATTACTTATTTAAAAATTGAAAATTTGGATATCATAATGTCATATCTATATTATGGTAATAAAAATAGATTTCCCACCACCACAGAGAAGACAATGGTTGAATTGAAAAAAGAACTCCAAAATCCTATGGTGAAGTGACTACCTCCTCATCATCATATTTTATTTCACATGGATGAATATATGAATTTCAATAGTTTTCCCTTCAGTATTTCTTCATATCCCCACTTTCACATCCATTTATATATTTATTCATTCATAGGGGTTGTAATATTTATTATTCTCTTCTTTTTGGGTTCACAATCATGGAATCTAATTTTATATATTGGGAGAAATAACATGTGGTGGTTTATAAGAATGAAACTCCATCATCTATAAGATTAGGGATTAAATTTTGTAATTTCTTATTTAGGGGTAATAAAAACATAGTATCTCTTGGAGAATTTAACAAATTATCTACCATATTTTCCCTTCAATTTTCATTGTGTTATTTTATTTCTTCAAAAATATGTATCATTTTGATTTTTTCACATGGAAAAGGTTGTAGAAATTATGATTATAACTCAAGGTTCTTCCTTTAGAATACATTGAGGTAATATCTCTCATTATGATTACTTTATCTTCCTTATTATCTATATTCATTTTGAACTAAAATAAATAGTAGTTAAATTTAAGTGTAACTGAGTGTCAACCAGATAAAGATTTTTTTTTGGTTTTCTTTCTTTTTAGTAGCATTGAAATTCAGTGAATTTTCATTATCATTTTTCACTCTAGAATTGATTTACTAAGTGTTTACCTTATTTTTTGAAGAAATGTATTTTTAAAATTATTGATGAAATTGAAACATTTTATTGACTTTGAAATTAAATAATTTATAAGAGATTGAATAATTTTGTAATTACATGAAATGAAACACATACACAAATTATTTTTATCCTCGAATGTGGTATTCTAAACCCCATTTAACATACTCTTACCAATTACCCTCACTTTCTTAAGTGAAAATATTTTCTTGTGTGAGAAATATAACTTGTGATTACTTATTTTTCAATGCTTTAAAGTTCATTAAATTATTTAAATGGTATTTAGAAAAATCAATGGCTAACTGCATTTTAAGCACAAGACATACCTTTTACATAAACTATTTTTTCCCTTCAAACCCATGAATTTAATTATTAGTTTATTCCACATTACAAAAATTATTATTCTTACCTACCATAAATAATTATATATTTTCATTCCCATTTCATCTTTTATTGTAAGATAAGAAATTTTCATCTGGGTTATTTTAGAATTAGAAAATTCTTGGATTTTTGAGGTGTGTCACTATTCTGGGCAGTAGAGATAGAATTTACATTATTCATGATCATCATTTATCATATATTAGTTTCATTCATTTCTCATAAAAATAATAATAATAAATGAAGATAATATTTATTTATTCATTTTCATAAATTTTATGACTAATGTGCCTTTAAAAAATCAATTGCAAGGACTATCTTTCATTCACACTATTCAATTTTTATCTCATCCAAAATAAACAAAAATGGAAAATAAAAATAAGTGGAGAATTGATATGACATCATTCATTACATTTAGTGTTGGACTTATGGATAATGGCACAAAAAATGATTGTGGTTTATATCATTTAAGATTATTTGATTCAGGACTTTTGTAAAATCTTCCCCTAGTCTATGACAATTGTGATTTTATTGGAGCAAAGAAGTATCTACTAGACCTTAACTGAACCTCCCCATATGCCAAAATCTACCAACTAGTAGAGGCAGTGTAGGGTATTTCTATGGGGAGATTTTACCCCCTTATAGAGTGTGCAATACAATAAAAAATTACAAAATAACCACTATAATAAAAATCATAAATAAGAGTATATAGATTCAATAAACATGAATGTTGAATAATAAATAATGAATGTTGTAGAACACAATCATACAGACTCACCGTCAATCCTTCACACATAGACTAATTTCCCAATTGTTCGATCATGTTAATGAAACTAATAAAAGAATAATACATGAGGCTTTACTACATCTCAGATTCATACATCATCCATATCCTGACACCATCCAATCTATCCATATAAAAAATTAAATCCTATGCCTCTACCCAACATGAACCTATGAATAGTGAATATCTATTTGGGTACCCAATTGATACATCCACCCCTATAGGGTGCGAGTAAAAATCATTAGGGAAAAAATATTGGTCCTTTAAAAATTAATAAATTAGTGTGTGTACATGAGAAATTCCCAGATGAGTAAATAAATATTGTTTGGAAGAATAAAAAAATAAGAATCGTTGATCCACAAGGTCTGCATGACAACTGGGATCGACCCAGACCTACCTCGTTCAATAATGAAGTGTCTCGGAGCATGTCACACAACCATGAAAACCAATATCAGACTCATAAATGATTATTAGGAGTAACTAATATTAAATACAATATTATCAATCTTAATGAATGTATTATATAAGAAATACCTAGGAATACCATAGTAAATTGATCAATCTTGGGTAATACATCCCTCCCGAATGATATCACATATAACTCACATAAGGGGGTAGTGTGTTCCTGAGATATTATCTCATAGTATACTAATCACATGGGGAAATGTATCCATCCATATCATCTCATATATACAACTGTGCATGGGGAAAGTGAATCCCTCTTTTCTATCACATGTTAATTGTGACATCGTCTGGATCCAAGGAGAACATCAATGAAATCGTATGAATCTGTATACATACTGGTGGTAAGTGAATCCCACCCTAACCGTCCCATTACTATCAAGCATGAAGGGAAGATCTAAGAAGAACACAAAATTCATCACTTGTATCTCAATATATCTATGTGGGAAGTGAATCCCACCTAAATCATCTTGTAGAAAATATCCCAATGGGGTCATCCTTCTACCCAAACCCTTATCAAAAACCATGGATGGCCTCTAAAGTGCATAAACTATCATGGATTACTAGAGATTTATCTTACCCTTTGTCTATTTGGGTTCTAATTTGATACCAACAGTCACATCTATCCATTCTCATTAAAACCCTATCTGGGGACTACATATCATTGGAGAACATTCATAGGTCCCCTAGGTCACATCTATATCAAGAAACCCTTCCAAGGATTCTCTATACCATTTCAATCACTTAGGTTCAGTCCCCTCACTCATAGCTCATAGATTTCTGTAGGTTCATCAAGATCTCATCAAGGCCTAATTGGCCTCTTAATAAATGTCACATGGCATCCTCAATATATAGAAGTATTACAACACATCTCAATTCGCAACTCATCCCAATCTAGTATTATCAAACAACATATCCATAAATCTTACTCAGGGGCATCCTAGCTGATGCATAATAACCAAAGGGGGAGGAAAACTCGCCCCTAATCTTGTCTGACTAGAAAAAATATCTAAGGCATATAAGGGACCCATAATGTCTACTACTATCATTTCTTCTCATCTTGTCACATATCCCTACTCATTGGGACTAAGGGAACCCATCTAGGTTCACCATGATAATTAATTTCATTTAAATGTCACTACTCAGGGGATCGAGTGTTTCAAGAAACAAAGTAATATTCATGTTGTCAACCACCAGTGGATTAGGCATAAATCTAGTGAAAAAGGGTATATTAGGACACTTAAAACATTTTTCATCCTTTCCATAATAATTTTAGAGTAATAACAACATTTCATTTTGAACTAACTAGTTTATTTAATAAAAAAAGTATCAGTCATGGTGGCGAGACCACATACACATAACATATAAAAATAATGATAATAATTTTCCAAGGGAGTATGTTCAAGGGACCACCAACCACATATATAGATTTATCATCTATTTATAAGTGAGTCTGACCACCCCCATCAATGATCATTTAAGACCAAACAACATCCATCTAATAATATGAGGCCTTAAATCTAGAGATAATATATTAATTAATTATAAAATATATGTAATATTATTTTTAGAATTAAATCAAAAATTAAATCACAAATAATAAATAATAATTTATTTCTCCCAAAAACCTCTATTTATATATTAAAATAATCATTTAACAAAACCAAGAAAAACTATATTTTGATAAATAAAAATATATGTTACCATTATACTTGGGTTTTATTTCTCAAGGGTAAGTGGCACATTACCATTACACATGTCTGTACTTATTGGTTAACGAAATTTACACTTACATAGGCCAATGTGTAAGGGTAATTAGAAATATGGTTTTATATTGGTTTATATATAAGGGTAAATGGAATGATACCTTTAAACATGCCACTCCATAAGGGTGAAAATTTATTTACACTGATGTATTCCACTACATAAAAATAAACATATGTTTACCCCTATACAACAGTCTAAGTAAGGGTAACATAAATCCAAAAATGAAAAAACCTATTTAATATTATTATTTTAATTTATAATCCTCCTTCTAATTCTCCTACATATAATACAAGAACATTTCTAGAAAATTCAGGCCTCTTTCCAAAACACAATCCAACTAAATCATAAAATTAATATGCTCTTTCATAATAAAATTAATCTACCAAACCCTTTATCCATACAAGTTAATATCAAAAAATATACTAAAAAATTAAAATGAAAAACTGAAAAGTATTTCATAAAAAAAAAAAATATCATAACATAAGGAAAATTATTAAAGAATCAATCTTGGAATGAAACCTCACTATGATTTTTTTTTCATATGGTTTTAATTTAGTTCCTTGAAAAAAACCATCTAAACTCTTAACATTTCCCCCCATCAAGTCTTGAATGACTTCTAGAGGAAGCAACCAATTCCAATTCAAAAAAAAATTGGAGAAAAATTGAGTGGATGGAGAAATAAAATTAAATTAAATTTTTTGATTTAATTTAATTTAAACTCTCATTTAAAAGCTCACCTTGGGTCCCAAAACCCATGTAGAGTTTATACCTTACCTAGGTAAAAACCCCATTTTGAGCTCAAATGAAGCGTAAAAATTTCAATTTGAGATTACATTTTAATGACATATATGTTCACATAATCATGAATATTTAAAATTTATTTAAGAAAAGGTAATATATTTTAAAAATTCAACTTGTCTTGAGTCTCATGAAATGTCGATATTATGGTAAAAAACCTGATACGTGATCCATGAAATAGGCATGAAAATATTATGAGATCATTTTATAAGGAATAATACCATTTTCCACACATAATAATGTAGAAACCAAAAATTAAAATCTCCCCTCATTATCACAACATCAGATTATATATTCTCTCTACCATATCACATCACGTCCTCGATAAGCTTCAACTAACTCATCTATAAAACTAGACCTATTTAAATTTATCATGAATCAGTATTCTAACCTAACATATCAATAAATTTTACCTAGGGCCTTCCTACCCAGTAATCAATTACAAAAGGTGGATGAAAACTCACACTAGATCTCATCTTACATTCCCAACGATTCTAAGGAATCTGAAGTCTCTATTAAGAACTACTAGGGTTTTTTATTTTAATCATGTGACATATCAACACTCAATGGATCTTAGGGAACCCATATAGATTCTACATGACCATTATGTTCATTTATAACTCATAAATCATGGTATTGACATTCACAGGGAACATTTTCATAATCAAGGCCACGACTATCCTTGGTAACCTCAACACATTATTCATCATTTTCAGATGAATATTTATTTAACAAAATTAATTAATTTTTGTTAACTATTTAATTACATTTAAGATGGTAGATTTACCATAGAGGTGATACTACATAACACATTCCAACTATAAATAAAATAGTAAATTTACTAAGGGGTTGTGTTAAGGAGACCACCTACCTCAATTATAATGTTATCATTCTTTTATAAGAGATATATGACCACTCTCATCATAACTTTACCAAGTTAGAATGAATATCATACACCAATAAGAGGACTTAAATTTACAAAATCATAATTTATTCCCCCCAAACCCCCCTATAATATCTTTAAATAAACATCTAAAAAACTGTCAAAAATCATTTTTTCAAATAAAAAAATAGTTACACATGCACATGGATGCGTGTGGGGGTGAGGGTGTACCTATGTAAGAATGAAATTATTTACTTTTTTCCAGCCCCCACCTATGTGTATTTCATAACATGCCCTTACATAGGCGCCCCTGTGTGAGGGTAAGCAACACCTTACCCATACACAAGAATCTACTTAAGGGTAAACAAAAGTTTACCATTAGGTAGGCCTTGTGTAAAGGTAAACAAAAATATTCCATTGATTGGCCTACTTGTTATGGTCAAATTTAATTCTACCCTTATGTGGGAAACTAGGTAAGGGTAAAAAATTTCTTCCCTTACACAAGTAAATGTGTAAATTTAAACTTATGTCTACCCATACACATGCTGCAACATAAGTGAAAACTATATATAAATTAAAAACACCACTATTTTTTTACATTCCTCTTCTACTACTTATATATACAACAAAAACTATTTTTTAGAAATTACAATCCTCTTTCCAAAACAAAAAACCAAATAAATAATAAAATCAAAACCCTGTTTCATGAGAAAATTAATCATAAATGGCCCTCAAACAAACCAAAATAGGTCAAAAATTATACAAAAATTTTTAAATGACAATAAAAAAAATCTAAAAAAATAGATACAGCGAAAAAAAATCTTGGAAAAAATCATTATGCTCAGAACTATGCTCAGGAACATTGCATCTCGATCTATCTTTGATCGAGATCTATGGTGAAATCACTCTCACCTCTTCCTCTTTATCCCCTCATGACTTGAATTGATTCTAGAGGAATCATTCCCTTCCCATTGACATGAAATATAGGATTCATGGGAGAGGAATATAATTAAATTAATTAAATTAATTTTATTTTGGTAAAATTCCTATTTAAAAGCTCTTCTATAGATTGAGAACCCATGTAGAGTATATACCTATATTAGGTAAAACCTTTATTTCTAGACTCAATTATAGAGTAATAATTTTAATTTGGGACTCTATAAAATATATCAATGTTCACACACATAGAAAATTTTAAAATTTATTTTATAAATAATAATATATTCTAACAAATTTAATCATCCTAGGATTTTAGAAAACTCCTACCCTAGGGTAAACACCCCGATTAGATATCCACAAAACCATTAGAAAAATATTTTGAGATCATATTCTATGGTATATTACAATTTCCCCCTCATAAACACCCAGAAACTAAAAATTAATGTTCTTGATCATCTTCACAACTCAGGGTTTTATAGTCTCCCCCCTATATCACTTTTTACCCTTGAAAGGTATCGGTTTCCTCATCCATTAACCTTGATCTACCCTCATCATAAATTCATGATAAAATCATTGTATTCTACACCTAAATTAAAACTGATATTCTATTGTGAATCTATCATCATGGGGTAATATATTCATCCAAATATTGATCCACTAACTCATAAACCTAACTAAAATACCTAGATGGTTTACCACACCACCCATCAATCACGAGACACCACGATTTCATGGATCAATTCATCCACATTCTTATAGTTATCCCTAAAAAAAGGGTATGATACAAAGGGTTGTTCCTAAGATATAGTATTTACCACCATCAGAATAAATTACCATAATACATTACCAGTGGTCAAACAACATGCTTGATGTGGTTCCCAACTCACCCAACACAATTTTCACTCAAAAAAAACCTCGCATCCTCCTATTGATGACCAATTCTAGAAAATTCGTAGATGTAGCTTCTAACGCATTATCGCATCATCCAATAATGATTTCTGGATCATTAGAGGCATTTATTGGCCTTCTAAACAACCACATGAAAGTTCAAACTCTACTTTTCATGTAATATGATTAATTATTCACCTGAAGGTTTTTTTAGAGTCTAATAAAATTTATCATAATTATTGATAACGATTTTAAACTTTTTCCAAGGGTCTCCCTTAAAAATAATATGAAATTGTAATGAAATTGAAATAATAAAAATTCATCCTATATGTGAAACTTGAACTATATATCCAATATATCATTTGATCATTGTTTGGTGAGTTTGATAAATATTACCAAAGTGGAAAACAAAATCGTACAACATCCATAGGTATCAAGAGGCTAATTTGAATTACAATTAGTACTTGAGGGGTTCTCCTTTATCCAACGACTTGATAGCATCTTAACATTATATGGAAGAAGAAGAAGAAATATATGCGTATCTGTGAGATTTATCCATGAATCATGGGTACACAACCATATACAATTATATGAAAATGGTATTTATAAATCCCTGGAGGTCACTCCTCGGTAGTGAAAGCATTAATTCATGTGTCCAAATTCATTTATAAATACCTTGGATAGTTTATAAATCCTTTAAATTTACACCCAGTACATTTCATATAAATATAATATTATTTCATTAAATAATAGATCATGTGGGTGAAACACAAAATTAAAAGTGTTTGCCATTTTTCTACAAATGAAAATTGTATAAATAATATTCCCTAATTTTTATGAAAATATTAATTTACATGAAACAAATATATTTAAATAAGTCATTAGATAATATCTCCATAAATATAAAACATAAACTAAATCCTAATAGACATTGGTCCCTTTCTTCTTATATAGTATAATAGAAAATTATTTGTTAAACCTTATCTACATCCTCTTTTCAATCTCTTCTCAATCACTTTTGAAGAGTTATCATCCACTTCACCTTATATCACATCATATAAAATAACATGTGAAAACCCATAAAAACACTTTTCTATTAATACTAAAACTCATTTACAGTATCTCTCTAAGTCATATTCAATCATCATTCAGTTAAGAAAAAAGTATTACCCCAAAAATCAATATGGAGTGAAAAAATATATGGATTCGTAGATTCATATATGTATGAAAATAGTGGTCTCTATAAATTCAACAATGTTACTAAAGATATTAAAATATATGATGTGACCTCTATAAAACACATGAATCTCATTACCTTTTTATACTAGAATAAATAATATAAAAAATTTATTCTCATATTTTTCCATTATCCAATACATCGAGTGATCATAGGATATAAAGAATTCCAATACCATATTGGCATCTCCCTTGTTCTCGATTCATAGATTATAGATTTATTTGATCAATGAATATATCACACTACATTAATCCTTATAGATAAGAACATAAAATGTCCCTTATCTAGATAGATATACTATATCTAGGTGTAGTTGCGCACTCCCATATTCTATCCCAATATAGTGCCAAGATTTTATACTTATCATATGATATAAAAATTTACTCTAGTTTAAGCTCCAACCAAAAAAATGACCAAAAACATACCAGAACACACCCATATTAGCTAAGCCAATATGTAAACTTGTGTAAGTAGGGTTTATAAGAATGAAGGTTCTCATGCTAGTTACCTCACTAACCTCAAGTATTGGGGACTCAAATATGATCGATGCACCCATTGTATAACAAAGACATATGTATGACACTCTATATAGCATACTTAATCACTGATTTTTTATAATCCTTTTTTCAAATTAATATAGATATATTTAAAGGAAGTTATTTTATGAAATAAATAAGTGAAGATAACCAATGAAAATCAAGGATTTCACCCATTACAACTTTCATCCACACAGCCTTTCCACCATGATGCATGCACATCTACATGGTCCCAGAAGAGGTAACCACACATAAACCTGACACATGTGTGCAAGAAAAATGAAATGGATCATCATGGAAAAACTCCATCACCGAGGGTCCCATGTTATCCTATAAATAGGACCCTAGGGATCCCCATCTGATGTGATTAAAAAACCAAAAGATTCCACAAATAACATATTTTCATATCCTTCTCCCAAGCCCTCAAGACAATTCATGTAGTTCTCCAAAACCTAAGAGAATTTGGAATTAAGGGTTATAGTATGATAAATGTCCCTTTAGTATGTTAAATAAAAAGATAATATAGGAGGAACCCCCTAATAAAAAATTAATAGCATGAATATATCATCACAAGCACTAGACCAGTGTGATAACTCTGCAGGGGCACTTGAGGAGACACCTAGATCCTAGAGCAAGGCATCTCCCATGTTTTGTTACTCATGATTTCTGTCATCTAGAACCCATCTATAAAATATTCAAGGCTACCCTGTTTCATGCTAGTCTAATCCTACCAGTCCATACCCTATGTGAGACTTCTCTAGCATACCCAGATTCCACATATATGAGCCCACTTCTTCTCTCTTGATATTTACCTGTTAGAGCCTTGTTTAATCATTCGTTTATGACAGTATTATTAGGGAATCTATTTTTGAGAGGTACTTATGCAAGAAAATTTCCAAATACTTGGTATATTTGTGATTATAGTTTAGGGAACACTATTTTTTCTTCTCCATTTTTCATTCTCATGGTAATAAAAGTCATACATGTAGACTACATTATTGGAGATATACCCAGATTGTTTTTAGTTATATATTCTCATGTTAATGAAAGTTCAAAAAATGGGAGAGGTTATTGGAATATTGAGTTCATAGACATAATTTCTTTGGATTTATTCTCTCATTATCATCTCTCATACACAATGGCTATAGATTTGTCCTCCCCTTATTATCTTTATGACTAGTGGCCACCCTTTTAATAAAGTGGGGGTGATATGCTTGGTTTTACATTTTTTAGGGTTAGTGTCTTATAATCCTATATTATCTATAGTTATGAAGAGGGAATCCCTCCTAGAGTAATCCCCACTGACCTTTATTGTGGGCCATAGATAGATGGGTATCCAGATGTGCCTATCCTGGTCATGAAAATAGAAGTAGATATATGAACCTTAATGACTTTTCTTTATCTTGTTTCCCAAGACTTATCCTATAGTAAACAAAGTATATAGTGTGTTTTTACAAATTTTTCACGTCTTCTAGTTTCTCACACCGAGAATGACTCACATTGGATTACAGTTTAATGATGATCATGACATACACATGCATAGATTCATGTTCTAACAGAGAATACTTTTTCATATCTTCCTCTAACCTTCTGTTAGAGGGATTACATAGGCTTGGGTCCTTAAATCCATGTATCATATCCAAATTACATGACCATTATGAGACATAAAAGGCACTCTTATTTGGTATAATCCCTAATCATACCCACTATTAGGGCCTCTTGTTCTATAAATGTCTGAGAACCATGTCAAAATCCTCTCAAATGGCCACACCCCCAATGATGAAAATCTTCAAATCGAACCTATAATAGTGGTTCCTCAATCATTCATAACAATGATAGATTTGATTCCCATCCATATGGTATATATTGGAAGCCTCTAATAGGTTCAAAACCAACACCCTAAATCAGCACCATTTTCCTATGGGCCACATTCCTAGTAGGTTTATATCCAACATGGGAGCCCACATCCCTTCCAGGTTTCCATGGTCAGTTCAGCGTACGTCCCTCACCAAACATTGAATAGTCACCTTTATTCTAGGCATCCTTACCTCTTGAAATTAATTTATATGGTTGGTTCCCCTTAAAATTACCTTTTAATGGATGAGGTTACCATTAACTACAATAATACTATGTGGGTTTTGGTTTCTTTCCCATGTATATGTAGGAAACCCATTAATGATCTCATTACCAACATCGAAACAACTCATATTTTCCCAAATGAAAATAAATTCTAGAGTGACACACTTCATGTCTTAAATTTGGATTGTAGTAATAAACAACCAAAAATAACAATTTCCTCATAAAAGTGTGCCATTGTTCGAGAACCTTAGATATGTATGTATGTCTCCATTAACGAAGAACCGAAAATAAATATAGATGATTCTAAAGACAATGAGTTATAATAATTGATTTTCAATTCAAGGGTGCCTCATGTAAAACATGGTAATTAACGAAGGATTCACGAATTTCATAAATATTTAAAAGAGTATCATTATAGAAAACAATTCCCCACAAAAGGGTGAGATGATCCGGACCTCCCACCCTCAGAACCAATATGATCCCCTAAGAATTGATGGACCTTTTCCTAACAATTTATTACCTTTGTAAAACTTGTTTGTAAAACATCTCAAATTAGGGAAATAGTGGATTTCTACATATCCATTAAAAACCCCATTGGAGGCTATTAGAAAATTGTTTCACTGAATGTGTATGATTATGAAGACCTTTAACCCCCCACAATGAAGTCATCTGGCATAAAATCAACACTGCATATTCATTGGAAAAAAAATTGTGAACCCGACTTGAATCTTTAATGAATATGACTATGTCAAAAACATGTCATACCCCTTTAACATAGAAAATTAAAGGGTAAAAATGGATAAAAAAATCAATTTCACATGTATTTGTTTATTAATATGATACTTTTATAGGATTTTTTATCTTTTATTTTAGGCACTTTAAAGCATAACACCCTTAAATCTGAATGAAGTCATACTGAATTAAATATAATTATGCATTAGCTATTGAACATGCTTGGTCCTAAACCAAACAAAGAACACCATATACCACATGTTTTAGTCAAAAATGTGTCTCAAATTTCTCTGTTTAGGAGTACCACCAAAATCGTATCGTCCAAACCCTCGAGGCAGCTCAACAATCCCTACGTGTAACGACCCAAACATCAATTAGTGAAAATTACCCTTGATCAATTTAAATGTCTTATTATGTAAAATGATTATATAGAAAATATGCACTTCCTTGGATTTTTGTTTTTGGATTTTAAAATAATTTTAATAATTGTGTCCATTGCTAATATAGCTATTGAATAGTGATCAAATGTTTAGTATAAATATAAGGCTTTAACAAATCTAATTTACTCAGTCAAAGGAAGCGATGGAATTATATTATTGAATTTCTCCATAAAAATTACATTTTTCAGAGCTCAGAAAGGAGGTGGAATCCCTGGGATTCTCTCTTGACCAATACCAATCCAAGATTCCACATTTCAAGATCAAATGAAACTGCCTACGGGAGAAGTGTAAGTTGATAGGGATTACCTCCCGAGGGATGTTATCCAAACCACCCCGAGTCTGTCACCATCGCACACATTACACTTAGGTCATATGCAGGTGTTATAAAGGATTAGGTAAAAATAACATATCACTATTGTTATGTGTTATATTTTTGTATACAATGAAGCATATACATTAATTTTATTATTGTTACATTATAAATAGCTTTTAAAGCACAAATAGTATTTTTAGTTAACATTCAATTAAGAAATATATTTTGATGAAATAATGGAATTATTAATTAAATAATATTTTAATTAAATATTTCTACTGAATTACTTTTAATTAATTATAAATGATCTTATAATTTTTATAAATTCAATTTTAATTTTTATTAAGTTTTGAGAGCTATTTTCATCTAAACGCATGAATTTTTGATAAATGTAGGATTTTATATTAAAACTAAAAATTATCATATATAGAAATTTTATTAGATAAAATAAATTTTATTTTTTGAATCAGGATGTCAAAATTATCCAACGGTGAATTTTTCATAATTTTTCGTGACAGTCGAACTTTTGTGTAAAAATTAAATACCATTTAAAAATATAATATGTATTATGAAAACACAATGACCCAATAGTGATGTAATTAAATTATATAAATTTTATGTTCATACAATATATGTCATACCTTTAAATTTAATTTTTTTTTATATTTTATTGACTTATTTTACAAAGCTTTAGTGGACCCTCCAAGACTTATAAAACATTTTATCTTTTTAAAATGATTTCATTGAGAGTGTGACTCATCTCCACAAAAGCAAGGCAAATATTTTAATAATGTCTAAAATTTTCATTATAAAATATTTTTTTCCACTCCCCTTTAGTAATAAACATGGTAAAAACCATAGTATGGTTTGTGTTTTTGATTAGTTTATTGTGTAGTGTCCAAAACATAAATAATAATGAATTCCTTCTCATTTCCTATATAAACCCACCCAAGATCCCAATTCTCATCACTAAAACAATTTACAGCTTGACCAACCCCTTCAATACTCTATCTAAAATCCTCCCAAGGTTCCCCAAGCTCCCCATAAGCCTCTCTCAATCATTTCCCAATCCTTTGGGATCACACTTCCATGTATGGGATTTCTTCCTTTCTCATTTTTGTCCAAATTTCATTAGGTTGTTATACCCTTTTGATTTCAATTAAAAATGTTGGGGTATGATTTAGAAACTCACACATACTTCACGCTTTTATGTTTTAATGATGAGAGACCTCTTTATCTCTCATTAACGCCTCTCATGTATACCTATTACAATGCCGAAATTCCGTAAAGAATTTCTCTCTACTCATTTACAGTCAAGTAACTATTTTATATCATGCATCTAAATTGCATTACATGTGTATGGAAATGTATAAATATTACTCCCTCAAATATAAATTTCATTTAAAATTTATTATATACCTCTTTATTTCTCATCAACCATTTTTATGAATTGTTATGTCATGTCATTATACTATCTAAATTGCACCGCAATTTTCCAAGCCAAAGTCATTGTGTAGTGAATACCATACCCATTTCTCTGTCAAGGGTATTCACCTTTACACACATTTACATACTGATTATAGAGTTACATGTATGTTTTAAAAAAAAAATATAGTGGAATAAAGTATGATCTTGAATGATTCTATGTAGTATGATCCATGTGACACATTAATGAATGAAATGAAAAGATTAAGAAGGGTTCACCCTAATAGCACTCCAATTAATTGGGTAAAGATTAATATAATGATACATCAAGTGCAATGAGGTTTTACTCATATAATTAAATTTAAATGAGTTTTTACTCAAGCTCTATGTGCAATGAACCTTGGATAATTCTAATATCATATTAAATGTTTTTGTCGCATTTCTATGTTATGTTAATCATACTATATCATGAATTTATGTTCATGTTTATCTTGTGCTCCATTGATATAATATTGATTAAAATGTAATATATTATTCAAGATATGCCTTGATTACTCCCTTATTGGGCTTTATATCTCACCCGTTTCTTATTCATGTCCTCAATTTATCCCATGAAATTTTAAGTACGAAGGAATGTGTGTGGTCATGTAAAAGAGGTTTTCAATAAAGATGTGTATTTCATGTTTTAAGTTGTTATTTAATGTCCCTATTCCCCAAAGAAACTAGAATACTCAATATTCTATGGTTTATCTAGAAGAAACATTATGTAATAAGTTGTTTTTAAGTGTGAAATTAAGAGCAGGATTGTTATAGTTGGTATCAGAGGAGAGATTTAGTTATTTTTTAGAATAGTATTAGAATACCCTGGTGAAATCTTTAGAGATAAGTCTAAGTATAATAAAAACAAACATAACTTTAGTTCAGTATTGAGTAAGTGGTTTATAAAGCAAATATATCTTTGTTTGGATACGAGCTGGTAGAGGCGGATCTAGCACATATAAATCTAGTGGTAAAACCTGAAAATACTGTTTTGATCTATATTCGAACAAGAACTGGTGAACAACAATGGGCCTTGCTGCACTCTTGGTTATTACACTCCGGGGGTTTATGATTTGAAAAATTCATAATCATAGTACGAACCATTATTATTATAATAAAAAAATTCCCCTAAGAATATATGTTGGGAAGTAGATCATGGATAACATAGATTGAAGCCTATAAATTCATATGTTAAGGAAATAAAATTAATTTATAATCCATATATTTTTTGTCTTTGGATTACCCTTTATGTGTTACCCTTAACTTTCCTTTTTTTCTTTCCAATTACTGGTAATAGGAGGACATAGGCTAACAATCGATGCAAAGATCAATATGATGATTGTTCTTATGAGATTCCCACTATGATGAGAGCATGAATCACAGACTTTTCCTTAATACTCTCTAAGTTAACTATTATTTTGAATAGAAACATGGGTCAATAGGTACGTTCAACCCCCCCCCCCCCCCCCCCCAATAAAGAACATATCGTAATTGAGAGCTTCATGAGACAAAGGACTACGAATTTTAATGGATCATATGATCCCTCGATTATTGAACAATGGATAAAATACATTGAAATGATATTCTCTATCCCTAAATGTTTTGAACAAGAGAATGTTCTTTTGGATACTTATCGTATTGAGGGTGAACTGATAAATGGTGGAAATTGATCAAAAAAAATGATGACTAAAGAGGATATCAAGGTGTTGTAAGGGAAGGATTTCAGGAAAATATTTTTTGATAAATATTTTCCCCACACCCTCTGACATAATATGTAAAGAGACTTCCCTACCCTCAAGAAAAAAGAAAAATAATCCCTCATATTGTATGAGGAAAACTTCACATGGATTAAATGATATGCCTTTTACTTTTTCATTACCCTTGTATGTAGGGTTTACCGCTTCTTTGGTTGTCTAAATCCTAAACCAATGAAATCCATAACAATTTGTCACTTCGAGAGCTATGAGAAAATTCTCTAATGTGCACTCAATGTTGAAATAGAGATCTAATAATGTTATGTGTATAATGTGGAGAATAAGTGTAAAATCGACATTAATTCTGGAGGTTCGATGGATAAATCTAGCGGTGCTAATAAAATCAATCACCCCACATGCCAATGGTGAAAAAAGATGCACACCATAAATTACATGAAGGGGATGAGAAAATTCTTTAGTTGTAGTAAAGAAGGGAACCTACCCATTAACTAGGGACAAGAAAAACGTGCTGCTTCGACAGAGGATAGGAATGCTACATTCATCCCTCAATGTGTTATTCATTGATTAAGCTACAAATAACCACAACATTTTGAAAACTAGTGCACTATGCCAATGGATTTTAGAGCCAACCAACAACCTCCAACACATCAAGGGTGAGCTTTTTCCATCACTACCATCGAAATGAACCTCGAAAATGAAGTTTTGATAGGTAATATAGTAATTAATTCAATAAAGGGAATGTGCCTTTTGATTTTGGTTCTACGCATTATTTTATATTTTGAATGTTTATTAGAAAAATCCCAAAATCACCATAAATAATGTATGTAAAGATGTTGGTGAGAATGGAAAATGGGGAAATCCTTGAATCCTATGAATATAAATCCTCCCCTATCATGATTTGTGGATTGAAATCCCAGGTAAACCTCATCATACTACCTCTGGTGGAAGTTGATTCAGTTCTTTTCATGGATTTGATTTCCCTATATAGATACAATATAAATTTCCATGAGAGGGAAATCACTCTCCATATGGAGAATCGACCCCCCAATTCTGTACAAATGAAAGGGGGAGGATGAATATTATTTAGCACTATCATCTTAAGCATGGATATTACTGTCCAATAACCACACATATCTTTCTTATATGATTGATTTTATGGAATCAACCATCCTTGAATCCATGCCTATTGTGAGGGAATTATCTGAAGTGTTTCTAGAAGAATTTATTTGTCATCCTCCTAGAAGAGATGTTGAATTATCAATTGATCATATACGTGGGGAGTTTCCAATAACCCAGACATCATATAGAATGGCAGTTGTGAGGCTTGAGGAGTTGAAAAAAATATAAATGATAATTTGGATAAAGGGTTTATAAACCCCAGTGCTTCACCATGGGGTTCACCATTCCTCTTTGTCAAGAAGAATGATGGGTCAATGCATATTTTCTTGGATTATAATGAGCTCAATAAAATCATGATATAAGACAACTATCCACTTCCCTGAATTGAGAATTTTTTCGATCAACTACATAGAGCATAATACTTCTCCAAGGAAGATTTACGGTTGGGATATTAACAAGTAAGGTTGAAGGAGGATATCCCCCAAAATAATTTTTTTACAAGGTATGGGCACTATGAATTCATAATAATTTCTTTTTGACGCACTAATGCTCCAGTAATCTTCATGGAAATGATGCATATAGTCTTAAGTGATTACCTAGACAAAATTATGGTATTAGTTATATATAATATTGTAATATACTTCAAAACCAATGAGGATCATGAGAATAATCTAAGAATTATACTATAAACCTTGAAAAAGGATAACCTCTATGAAAAGTGTAGAAAGTGTGAGTTCTGGTTGAAGGAAGTATCATTCTTGGGTCATATCATCACAATAAATGGGATATCTATGGATCCCTCCAAGATAGCTGCAATTAAGGGATGTCCAAGGCCAACATCAGTAATAGATATTTTTATCTTCCTTGGGTTAGCTAGACATTATCACTAATTTGTTATAAATTTCTCATGATTTTCAAAACCTCTTACCAAGCTAACTCAGAAGTGATTCAAGTTTTCATGGACCGATGAATGTGAAGAGAGCTTAAAAGAGTTGAAAAGAAGGATTATCACTACACCAATGCTCCCATTACCCACAAGTGTAGAACATCTTGTGGTATTTTGTGATGCTCTGAAGAAGGGCATGGGTTGTGTGTTGAGGAAAAATGACAAATTAATTGACAATGCTTCAAGGAAATTGAATGTTCATGAGAAAAATTATCCAACACATGATCTGGAGTTGGCTTCAGTAATCTTTGCTTTAAAAATTTGGTGATATTATGTCTTTGGGGAGATTTTTTAAATATATACGGATCACCATAGCCTCAATTATATATTCACACATAAAGAGTTGAACATGAACCAATAGATATGGTTAGAGCTGATTAAAGACTTCGACTGCAAAATCCATTAACACCCTGGGAATGCGAACAACATGAAGGATAGCCTAAGTAGAAAGGACCCATCGATTCTATCATTAATGAAAATTGAAAAGTATCTAATCATCTTTGATTTTATGAAGAATAACATGGGAATCATAAAGAAAGGATCATCTTCAATCCTTTCAAAAACGATTGCTCATTCGTATCTTTTGAAAAGGTTAATGGATGACCAAAAGGATGATGTGGGAATTTAGAATAAAGTGAAAACTATCAGAAAAGGTAAATCCTCAGATTTCAATGTTAAATATAAAGTAATTGTGATATTTTCATCAATACTATGTGTTCCATAAAATCCAAGGTTAACTAAAGAACTTTTGGACGATGCACATGGTTTGAATTTCTCCATTCCCCCAGGAAACATAGAGATGCATCGAGATCTCTGAGAGCTTTATTGCTTCAATAACATGACAAAGGAGATCACTGAGTATACATCAAAGTGCCTAGTATTTCAGAAAGTGATGGCTAAGAGGCAAGATACTAAGGGAATGATGCAACCATTACCCACACCATCATGGAAATGGGAGAACATAACCATGAACTTTTTCACCAGATTTTTGAAAACATCCAAAATAAATAATGCTATCTATGTTGTTGTGGATCATCTTACAAAGACTACACACTTCATTGATATTCGAGGGGATTTATCATTGGATCAACTTTCATGGATATATATCAGATAAGTGGTAAGGCGTTATGGAGCACAACTATCTGCTATATCCGATCGAGATCCATGATTCAACTCTATGTTCTGGAAGAGTCTTCAACATGCTCTAAATACTGATCTAAACTTCAGTATGGATTATCATCCTCAAATTGATGGAAATCAGAGTGGGCTATCTAAACACTTCTAAACATGTTGAGATAATTCTCAATGGAATTAAATTGAGGATGGTATCAATATCTTCCTCTGGTTGTGTTCTCTTACAACAACAGTTTCCACTCAAGCATCGAAATGGATCCTTATGTTTCCCTCTATGGGACAAGGTAAAACACACTTACATGTTGGGATGAAGTTGGGGAGAGAAAAATATTAGATCCATAAATGGTCAAGGAAATAGGGGAGAAGGTTAAGACCATCCATAAGCACATTAATTTTGCTCAGAGTCGACAAAAGAGCTATGATGATAATCATCAACGAGACATATATTTTGTTATCGGAGACATGGTATTCCTCTGTATATCACTGTGGAAGAGAGTTATGATATTTGGGAACAATTAAAAGTATAGTCCAAGGTACATCAGCCCTTTTTCAATCCTTGATCGCATTGGAGCAGCAACCTACTGACTAGAACTCCCACTGAACCTATCTTAAGAACATGATGTATTCTATGTATCACTTTTGAGGAAGTACACACATGACCTTTCACATGTACTCAATCCATATGTGGTACCATTATAGAATGACCACTCTTATGAAGTGAAGTCAGTGATGATCTTATATCATAGGGAAAAACTTTTACAAAATAAGACAATTTCCCTCGTCAAGGTATTGTGGTGAAACTAAACGTTTTAAGAAGCAACATGGGAGTTGGAGGATGTGATGAAGTAGAGTTACCCTTATCTATTTTAGTATAAGGAAATAAAATTTCAAGGGAGTAATTTATTTAGGGGGGTGATTGTAACGACAAAAAAATTATTAATTAAAATTCCTATTGATCTATTTAAATGTATTATTATGTAAAATTGTTATATAAAACATATGTAATTACTTGGTTTTATGAATTTTTATTTTAAAATACCATAAATAATTGTGACAATTGCTAATATTTTCATTGAAATTTGATCACTTGATTAGTATAAATATAAGGCTTTAACAAATCCAAGTTACTCAAACAATGGAAGTGATATACTCATCCAATATAATTTCTCCATACGAAGGCTATTTTTTGGAACTCAGAAATGAGATGGAATCAATAGTGTTCTATCATAACCAATCCCATTTTAAGCTTCAACATGTTATGTTCAAATAAAACTACCTTTGGGAGAAGTGGAAGTTGATAGAGATTACCACCCAAGAGATATTATCCGACCCACCCCAAGAGTCTGTCACCATGTCACAACTTACCCTAAGGTCGTATACAGGTGTTATAAAAGTTTATGTGATAATACCATAGCACTATAATTATGTGCATTATTTTTGTATAGAATGAAGAATATACATTCATTTTATTATAGTTAATTTATAAATAGTTTTTAAATCAAAAATAGAATTTTTACTTAATATTCAATTAAGAAATATATTTTGATAAATTAATGTATTTTTGAATTAAATAATATTTTAATAAAATATTATTAATAAATTACTTTTTATTAAGTATAGATGATTGTATAATTTTTATGAAAACAATTGTAATTTTTATTAAAGTTTTAAAGCTGTTTTTGTCTAAACCCATGAATTTTTTATAAATGTTAGTTTTATTTTAAAAGTAAATATTCTCATATTTAGAAAATTATTTAGATAAAATTATTATTATTATAAGAATTGGAACATTTAAATTATCCAATGGTGAAATTTTCATAATATTCCGAGATAGTTAAATTTTTTGGGAAAAATTAAATACCATTTAAATATATAATGTGTTTTATGACATCATAATGACACAATAGTGATGTAATAAAATACTATAAATGGGATTTTTGGCCAATAAATGTTTTACCTTTAAATAATTTGATATTATATTTGTTTTATTTATTTTACAAAGCCTTATTGGGCCCTCCAAGACTTATAAAACATTTTATCTTTATGAAATGATTTCCTTGAGTGTGTGAATCACCTCCATATCTAAAAGCCTAATATTTTAATAAGGTAGTTCATTGTCCTTTAAAATAATTTTTTCCACCACCCGTTTTCAAATACCACGGGAAAAACATAGGATGGTTTGTGTTTTTGATTAATTTAATGTGTAGTTTCCATAACCTAAATAATAAAGAATTCCCTCTACATTTCTATATAAACCCACCCAAGCTCCCACTTCTATTTACTAAAACCATTTGGAGAAAAACCAACTCCTGAAACGCCTTCTCTAGAATCCTCCCATGGTTCCCCTAACTCCGAATTATCCTTTCTCAAGCCTTTCCAAATCCATTGGTATCACACTTCCATATAAGGGATTTCTTCTTTTCTGATTTTTGTCCAAATATCATTATGTTGTAAAACCCTTTTTTCAATTAAAAATGTTATGGTATGATTTTCCACCTACACCATACATCCCTCTTTATTTTTTAATGATGATAGACCTCTTTATCCCTCATTAATTCCTCCCATGTACATTTGTTACCATGCCGAAATTCCATAAGGAATTTATCCCTTATCAATTACATTAATGAGATTATTTTATATTATGCATCTCAATTACATTACATATGTTGGGACATGTATCTATATGACCCCCTACTATCCATTTCAGGTACATATGATTAGATACCCCTTTCTCTCTTATTAACCTTTTTTATGAATTCTTATGTCACGTCGTTATGCTATCGAAATGGCACCATGATTTTCCAAGTCAAAGTCATTGTGTAATGAATACCATGAACATTTCTCTTTAAAGGGTATTCACCTTTACTCACTTTTACTTATTGATTATAGATTTCCATTTATTTATTCCACATTCCTTTATTGTGGGATAAATAGTGATTTGGAATGATTCCAAGTTGTATGATCCATATGGCACACTTATGCATGAAATGAAATGATTAAGAAGGTTGCACCCTGATAGTGCTCCAATGCATTGGGTAAAGATTATTAACATGATAAGTCATGTGAAATGAGGATTTACTCATTCTAATTCATGTGAAATGGTTTTTTACTCATGATCCATGTGCAATGTGCCTTGGATCATGCTAATATCATGTGAAATGTTGTTGTAACATTTCCATGTTATGTTAATCATGCTATATCATCCCTTTATGTTCATGTTTCTCTGGTGCTCCATTAATATACCTTTTTCTTAACATGTACTATATTTAACATGTTATGCCCTTATTACTCTCTTACTGTGCATTATAGCTGACCCTTTTCTTATGCATGTCCTCAGGTTATCCCATGCAATGCTAAGTACAAAGAAAAGTATGTGGTCATGTAAAAGTATTTTTCAATGAAGATGTGTATTTCATGTTTTAAGTTGTTATGTAATGTACATATTCCCCAAAGAAACTAGAACTCTTGATATTTTATGTTATATTAATTGATGATTTTATGTAATAAGTTTTGTTTATGTGTAAAATAAAGAGCAGGGTTGTTATACTACCTCTCATGAAACCCCAACATCTTCCCACTAAATGATGGTTGGTGACCTTGAAGCAGATGATACAAATTGTTATGTCAAATAATTTTGAGAGATTATACCTGGAATGTAACAATTATATCATCCTCAATCTAAGGGAGGAAGATCAAGAGGTCACCATTGTCCTTATCCTGACAACACCCCCCCAAGGGATCCTACATGTAGCCTATACCATCACCATGAATCATCAAACCCTAAATAGGATATTTGTGTTGTCCTTGGGAGTTTAGACCATGTCACCTAGACCTGGGCATACAAGACATCCCACCCATCATAGTTTCTTGATGATAGGGAGCATAGAAACACCTCATTTCTCTCCAACCAAGTACACCAACCAAATTCGACAATAAATCATGATCATTTAAAAATACCTTCACACATTATAAAATCATACCATCACAGTTTGGAAGAAACTAGAGATGTTGGGTACTAAAATTTGGAGGAAAACTATCAGAAGGCACAAGCACCATCCCACATCAACTAAGCCTGCCAATTAAATACAGTGGAAAAAAACATGAGAACACACCTGCCTATATCTATCACACTTGTTGATATAGTTCGGTAGTGTATTGAAAAACCATCAAGAAGGTTTGAGTGAAAAATAGTAGGTTGAACCACACATCTTCCCTCACTCGTGATTATTATGAGTATACACCAATAGGAAAAATCAGAAAAGAGCAGTTACACACCCTTGATCTAGAACCATAACGGGAATATATCATCATTACAGCTATTGAATTATCCCATAAAACTCTAAAAATAGAAAAATGAAAAATGAAAATTCCTACATACATCCTACAGACATTCCAGAATATAATAACATCATCGATAGTGGTTGAGGAGTGGACACAGAACTCCATCTTCATAATTTGGGTAACTCACCATCATAAATTGAGGGTCCTCTAGAGTATACATATATAAATTCACATATCTATGAGGGTCATGGACTAAATTCTCGTATGATATATAGACAACCAGATAAAGACCACATGCATGTTCCAACTTGAGGTAATAGGTCTATTCCAATGGTCACTCTAGGGAAGGCACATACACCTTCCAAAATTTCTGAGACCTTTTGGAAAATTTTGGAAGTATTATAATATATAATTAACAGACATATGTATATGAAATATTTTATCCCAATCAAGTGCCCAAAATCACCTATAAGAAGGAATCCAAAAATAATCCACACCAAATACGATTGTAAAATGATGATCTGATATTCATTCCCACTCTTCTTGATGCACTGTTCTTGAAGTCCTCTGATATTTGTCTATGATAGATCAGGATCCTACCCCCATTAAGAAATTAGGGAAATAGTTCCATTAGTTTTGAAGGTCCTCCAAAAAATGTTAATATGAATTCTTACTTCATGTCCATAAACATACTGATCTCAAGATCCCATCTCTTGATGAGCGCTGCGACGACCCTCCGTATGGCCATAAGATCAAACAAAAAAGAGGTAACCCCTTCAATTTTCCTCCAAGAAGGTTCTCCCTATGGTATACGCTACATGAATTATATTTTTAATCATAAATAAATACATAATGGTAGTCCTTCCAATGATTACAATCACTGAGAAGGTCCTCCCTATAGTGACTATTCTTTTTGAGAAGGTTATCCCCTTTTCGATTTAATTATGAGACAGTCGTCTTATCTTGTGGTTCATGGAGATAAATTCCTACTCATGCCTAATACCTCATAATTTCCAAGTTAAATACATTCAAAACTAAAATAAAACCTTTAGAAATGGTCATTATATGAACTATCCATGTATTAACTTCCTTAAAAATGATAGAGGAAGCCCATTCTTGTCCACAAATTTAAAAAAAGAAGTGTGGATGTGTCCACTTCTATTAGACTAGGTTTATATTAATTTGAAGAAAGAAGAATAATATATTTTGAAAATGTGGAGACATTTTTTCATGTAAAATATACCAATCAAGTTATGTACCATTGAAACTCCCTAATACAACATTCTAGAGGTGTTGATATAAGATTGTGTTCATGAAATCTTTATAAATTTATAGAACACTACTTGTCACATAAAAATGAAAGCATTGTCTTACAATTAATATTCGTGCCACATAAAGGTAATATAAGTTATACCCCAAAAAATTGGATTGGAAGATCTCCTAGATACATGACACCTGATACTGGGAAAATAGAAAAGAGAACTTCAACATGCATGTCTGGGTGTTTTTGGAGAATTTTGTTAGCTAATCATCGATTCCCTATCTAGATCCCATATCAGAGGATGAGGAAAACACAAAGTCTTTTATTTTAGTATACTCCCCAATAAAAAATCCATCCAATATAAACATAATGAAATGTCATAAACTTATCTTAGCTTCATTAGATTGGATTTTTTCACAATAGATGAAATTGTCGCCAAAAATCAACCATGATCGACTCTTGAATACTTTGGAACATAAGAGATAAAGTGATATAAAAACACATGCATTAAGAATCCAAAAATATTGACCATGTTATTATCTTAATTGATTCCAATCGTAATGCATCACCAATATCATTAGAATGTAGTTTCTCTGGTAAAATCCAAACAATAAACCTAGCCAATGTTGAAACATGACTCCGTAAAATATTGTATGTATTTTTTGGAAGAAGGATCCATAAAAATTTATGAGAAAACTATACATGTATGGATGGTGTTGCATTTAGAATAAATATATATGTCTGAAAAAAAGTATTGAAAGGTTATGGAAATTGAATGTGAACTACCAAAACCCATAGGGATGCGGAATTTTTTACCCCAATCTCCACCTCCTAAATGGATGTCAGTCTTTTCCCAATTAGGGGAAGCCCCCAAAAAATTTACCTACATATTTTTCTCATCCTATGACATGATTCCCAAGCTTTTAACACACAAAATATTTTTTCATATGATTCAATTTGGATCTAATTCCTCTAAACATTTATAATAGTTCCAATATGGGAGAGGATAAGACCTTAGGGTGGGTGAAAACAATGAAAATATCTCAAAGAGGCTTATGAAATACCTAAAATGTGTTATGCATCAATGAACATCATTTACACCACCCCAGTAGATATTGTTGATAATGAGGCCAATATTGAGGAACAAAAGGAGGATGTTTTTTTTCAAAATATGTTCCATAACGAAATGAGTGAATAAGGTTTGAATACCCAAAATTAGAGGCTTACCATGAATATGGTGATTCCCTTGAATTCTCTATCAGTACATCCTTGATTATAATACACTAAATAAAAGGGTAAATGAATGTTTGTTTACCAACTACCTCCAAAAGTGGATTAACTCATCACACTTAAAAAGAGGTTATCCTTATAAGATTAAGATATGAAGGAGTTATGGAAACAAGATGCATAATAATTCTGAGAAAAAATCCATATTGGATATGTTCTACATGTGGTTCTTCAACTAACATTCCTTATCGATGCACCACGACAAAGAGGGATCATTCCAATAGTTGAAATAAAACCATAATATTTTTGCAATTTGCGATACTATGAACCAATACACATAGACCCCACAGTTGAACAATATAAGATTTACATCCCTTGGGAACACTACTAGGGATGGGATAGACACATATTCATGGGCCAGCCCCTACAAGCTACCCACTATATATAAAAAGGAACCTCCACAGATGACCCCACCTATGGTTAACCCTGATCAAGATCTTATTAAACCAAATATCCATACAGATCTTATCAATAAAATTGATTCATTAATAGATCAATTGTAATATATATAGGAATATAGTGCACTAGTATAATTAGAAAATAAACCTTACCTTGAATGGGTTGATCTGACCCCTCCCCCACCAAACATCAGGACCTCAACATTATAATTTTAATGGTTCGGAGGACACATATTTGCATTTGATTCATTTTTTGTCCTATTATGATCCAATTATGGGGACTCCAATAGAACATGAATCATTTAAAAATAGATGCTCCATGAAAATATTTCAAGGTCGAACATTTTTATGGTATCCTAGTTTGTCGGCATTGTTCAATCATAGAATGGAAAATAAAGTCGATGTTTTCTCTTTGTATTCAAAACAATACTATAGAAGATGATAGTACATGACCTCACAAAATTCTAGTAGTGGTAGAATGAGAGGGTATTTAATTTCATTTCTCTTTGGAAGGGGTTGAAATACTGCCTAAAAATATTGCTTCTGCAAGATGATTTTTTGTCTATCAGTATAGATAATCTCCATAACAAATTGTACACATTGTTCATCTACGTGAAATATATATTAGGGTTCTAGGATATTGATTTAATTTATCTAATGTTATAATATCACATCATGAAAACCAAGTCCAAGAAATAATTAATTCCATAAACAAAAGTTTAGTGAAATAGGAATTTTGAGGCACTCGTAATCATGATCAATCTATCGCCTAAACCTACTCTAACTCTAAAAACCATGCCATATAATGTAGAACTTCCTATCGAGTGTCAGAAAAAATGCCCATCATTCTAGGAAAAATGAATGGATCATAGGAAAATAAAGTTTGATCAATTAAAGATTAATTTTTATTCTTTCTAAGACAACCATGTCCTAGATACTACATCACATCATTGGAGAAAATTTTTCTCATGTTACCAAATTCAAAGAGGCCCAATCATTCTAGTCTCAATGATCTCCCAAATTATTTCATCTTCTATTTTATTTTGGGTCTTACAATATATGAATTCATAGTTTTCAAAAACATAATGAAAAATTTGATGGACTTGAGAAAAATGAAGTATATAAATCCAAAAACACAAGTGGAATGTATTCTCATTGTTTTCCCAAGGGAAGAGGGTCAATCACAAGAAGTTACCAACAATAGTTCATATAAATTATATGATTGGATGAATTTAAATACAATAAACTAGACTCATTTCATTATATGAGAACAATTGAAGTATCCAACTATTCCCCCATCTACTCCAGCTGTGTCATAAATGAATCCATTATAATATCAATCCTCTGAAATCTGATATTCTAAAAAATGACAAGGCTAAAACAATAGGGAATATAATATGGGAAGATCATATTATACCAATTCAATTGTTGAATTTTACTATTTCAGGCGTCATGCATTTATTTCTGAATAATTGACAGTTGTTGGGCCGAATTGTAAAACTTCAGTTGACATGTTAGATGAAATCATCATTAGATGATGAGTTGATCATTGGTTAAATTAATGTCAATAACTTAATAGATCCCCTTTCTAATGATAAGAATATATATGAACCCATGTTCCCTACGTATAATTTTGAAAATAGGATAAGAGGCTATGGTAGATGATGATACAGAGGATGGTACAGTCATGATAGAAATCAATACACTGACCATGTCCTCACTTAGATAGTCTACAAGGCTAAACTCAAGGAAGGGCCCCCCAGTAGGCCCAGTAGGAGCAGTAAAGTTCCCCCACATGTATTAGGGATTTTTCAGACTTCACATTCCTACATGATTGACTAGAGGGGCCTTCATCTGCAAATTAACCTTGGTGCTCTGGCATACCTAGTCGACCAAAACCACCAAAGATGGAAGAGCCATGAAATCATGTTCCAAGGTCGGATTTTCTAATATCAAGTGATTTAGTTCATAAAGGTGATACATGAGAACAAAATTACTCTAGTAAGGGTATAAATTTACCTCATAAATAATAAATTATTTATAAATTATCTTGGGTATCAATCAAGATATCAGTATTTCACACTCTAATTCTATAAAAAGACATATATAATGTGCTCATAGAGTATTTTCTAATAACTAATGAGTTTGAAGATTATGTCACATTTATTGAATTAAATCATAAAGAGAGAGATCCTGCTAAATGCCACAAAATCATCCCTTTCATAGGGTATCGCAATAAGGCCATTATATAAGGACACATTAAAACTTTTCATCTATCTGGTAGGATAAATAATGTTGATATCCAATAGTCATTCATTGAAAAAATGCTCCAAAGAAAACATCATTCTAGTATGAACCCATCACTTTATACGTTACGACATAGATCACCTATGTCCTTCCATTATAATGTTTTAGGTTTATGAAAAGAGCAATAAAATTACACTTATAAAAATCAAGCTCAATGACCTATTTGGGGACAATGTATCTAAATCATAATTTCTAGTTGTTCAATAAGATATGGTTTTCAACATTATTCTATCAAGACATTGGTTGAATCAATATATAGAAATATAATAATTATACCACCATTGAATAAAATATTTTACTAATGGTAATATTTTGAAATTTTATGTTGATATGTATACATTAAAATCTTAATAAACATAATTTAATAATGGATGATTCTTTTAGATGGTTGGGAAACAACCCTTGAGTGACAAAGTTGATTGGGTCATGGACCCAAATGGTTTTCAAAATACCACAAACAACCCATAAATCAACTCAGTGATTAATATGGGATTTTTATCCATTATATAGAAGGTTTGGTCTCTAATTCACATTCATATTCAAAAACCTTCTTCATATCATTCATGAGGATTGATCCTGATAGTGTTGAAAAGGTCACTGAATCTACTGAAGTTGATAGAATCTTGGTTGAAAATTCCCATGTTAAATCCATAAAGTATCATATGAACCCTTCCGAATCAGGTCGGTAGAAATAGGTTGAATATTCTCTTTCCCTATCCCTCACTCAATCGCCTTCCAAACGCCAAGTTGACCCTAAATCATCTACTTGGTCAGATGAAGTGGTTTCGTCTATTGGATTACAATATGTCGACTCCACTTTTAACTCTTGAGAGGTTCATTAATACCTACTTCCCCTCAGAGTAAAAATTAATAGGAATATGAAGAAAAAGAGGAAGGGGAAGAGGTGGAGGATCTTAGGGATGCCTCTCTAGCAATTTCGGACGGTCTTTCTACCACCATTGGTTAACTCATGAAACAAAACTGAGTATAGAAGAAAACCCACACCCACCTTCATTAGTGAGGACATGAATACCAAAGAAAATAAATATATATCCTTTGTGAATCAATATTGAGATGTGTTCAAATGGAATTAAAAACAAATTCAAGACCTCAATTTTATAGTTTCCACTCATTATCTTGGATTTCTAGAAAACCCCTAGGGATACAAACAAATAGCCATGCGGACACACACAACTCAATCCACCAAGATTGAGTCTAAGGATGAAATTATTATAATGGAAAAACTCATTTGTTAATTATAGTACCTTAAATTTCTACCCAATAGAGTCATAATAAATAATATGAATGGTTAAATTTGGGTCTGCATTGACTTTAGTGATCTCAAATAGAACTATCGGAAATATCATTTACCAATCTTGATCATAGAGAAACTGATATGTGGAATGGTTTACTATAAAGACCTCACATTCATGGATGGATATTTCGGATATAATTAAGTCTGAACTTCCTATGAAGATATAGAATCTGCAACCTTTAAGGCCCCTCAAGGAGTATTTTTCAATTTTTTAATTCACTTTGTCTTGAAGAATGTTGGTTCAACATATTAATGTGCCACAAATCACATATTAAAACCCGTCTTGGGAAGGCCTATCAAATTCTACATTAAATACCTAGTGGTTATGTCTTAATAGTACTCTAACAACCTGGATAATCTTGATACTATCTTCAACAAAATACGATATCATAGGCTATATATAAATCCAATGAAATGTGATTTCAGGTTCACCTCATGGAAATTTCTAGGCTTCATCCAAACCTATATAAGGAAAAGTATATCTCCATGATTTCACAACCATGTATTTTCAAATATTGGATTGGTTTATAGGTACACCTATCCAAAATTTAGTTCATCATATGACACCTTATAAGAATTTTTTTACCCTTCAACATGTTGTTGAAAAAGGGGGTCACATATCAGAGGATTAGAAAATTTCATGAATTATTTGATAGAATCAGGAAATATCTATTACTTATTATTGGGTTAATGCCCCCTGTTGAGGATAAACCCCACATTCTATAAATTATACCACTAGAATTATCAATTAATGATATATAAATAAAAAACAATGACCACAGGAATGAAAAAAACATCTTTTAACTAAATTGAACCAATATCAATGTCGAGAATCATTATTATGATATAGAGAAGATATTTCCAGAATTAATCTTCATAGGTCAGAAACTGCGGGACTACTTACCTCAACATAATGTCCATTTGGTTTCTTCTAACAACCCGCAAAAATATATAGTATTACATTCGGTTCATGCCCCCGAAAGTGTTAAAAGGATATGCTTTGGAAGACTTCCATTCAGAAAATCCACCTGCAGAAACAACAATATTGAATATCAAATTTCCTAATGAACAGATATTCACTATTCATGAGGTCCCCTATGTGTGGGAGATATATTTCAACAGTTCATCTAAAATACCAACAACGAGGAGAATTGAAGACCACAATATCAACAAATTCATGATGGGGGTCATGTTCATCTCTCTAGAAAAGGTTCCCTAGCCTTAATTTATATATATTTCATAGGTTTGTAAAAAGAACGAGATAGAATATCATACCCTTATTTGAGTCCTATAACTGGAACCTCAAATTCTCATGGACCACATGAAGGATAAAGGATAATATGAGATAGTAATCAAATAAATCTATGAAAATTATTCCTTTAGAAAGGACGATCTAATTACCCTACATGATTGTGTTTGAGGGATAATGGAATAGTTCCTATAATATTTTACATTGAATCACATCCCACAATCATAGAATAAATAGGCCAATGCATTGGTGAATGTAGCCATAAATTGGGTATATTTATACCCAGATGAAACAGTCCTCATCATTGCACACTTTTGTATGGTCTCACATTTTATTAATGACATCATGAATGAAATCAATTAGATTTGTCCCATCCCTAACCAAATAGTACCACATCCACTTGGATGGTACATATTGGAAAAAACATCAATAATTGATTTCTCTCCATGGATTGAGCTTGAAAATATATAATTTTATGAAAAAATTCCAACACGACACTTTATGATGCCCTCGTCACTAAAAAGACCTCTAAAATGTGGATTATGTGGAATCCTTCTCAAAAGAATTTAATGAGATGGGTCTACTTCCTTCTTGAAATAAGTACACATAGGAGCCTTTTGTTCCCACCTATTAGTGTTCAGGATTTCCAATCAAATTTGAAGGATCAAATACTTATAGATTGATGTGATGTAGGATTGAAAAAATTAACCAATAAGTTTTATTCCTGCAATATGCATTCCAACATCATCCATCGACCCCTATAGTTTCTATAGATAGCTAAATACTACATGACATTTTCTATATAGGGAATGGATATTGTGGGGATGTATCCAACATCCATGAAATATAAATTTAATTACATCCTCACTGTAAAAAACGTTTTTCCCAATGGGATGATGCAATACCCCTCAAGGAAGTTAGGGCCAAAATAATTTTCAGCTTCATGAAAGCCAACATCATTATTATATTTGGTCTCCCTCATAAAATACTCTTCAACAATGATGCCAATTTTTCATTTGTGGAGTTGGAGAAGTTGTATCAAGAGTATCATTTTAAATACCACCATTATAACCACTATAATAAAATAACTGATGGAAATTAAGAAGAATTCAATATACCCTATTAATCATGCACTAGAAGATAACAGATAAGGATAAAAATTATTTTCTAGAAAAATTACTTTATACTTTTTGGTCTTACTAGACTTCAGCCCATTAATCCATGCAGGTGACCCCATATTCACTATTATATGAGACTGAATTATTCCTACTCAATAAGTTCTAATTATCCTCACTTTGTGTTCCTATATGCGATCAATTATCCAAAAGTGAGAGATACCAAAAATATATGAATTAATTTTATCTACTTCATGAGAAATGGATATATACCTTGATTCACATGGAGTTCTATAAAACTGGCATATGATTTTAACAAGAATGTATACCTTTTATAATTACACCAAGGAGAACTGGTACTAGTCCTTAAGACTCTGATGATACCAAGGAAGAAGCCCCAGAATCCTAAGTTAATGTGGAGGGACCTTATTCCATACACAAGGTCAACTCTAAAGGACCATGTTCCCGAATATCAATTGATGTAGATCTTATAACAACCTCTACCAATTCAATATTTCTCTGGAATTAATTCTTCTGATAATTTCACCAACATTATAACTATATAATGATAGGCTACATAGAATCATTGTCCGATCATCAGTACCATAAGAGGAATACTTTGTGGCCCTAGACATATGATATATAACAACATGACATAATTGTATAAGTTAGAAGATATTAAATGAGATAGCCTAATGTACTAGTCCGAATAAATTAAACTGTATGACAATTTCATCATTGAATGATGTAAAAATACATGCTTTATATCTTAGAAAGACATAAAACTATGTAAAATTTTGATCTGTTGTTGAGAAGATCATAATATTTGGTGATATTCTTCCACCAAAATTTTTTTCAATAACTATATATCTCATGATTCAAATCATCAAAAGATTTATATTAACACACAGATCTTTAATCTTGTTTCTAGATGCAACATAAAAATGTCCCCCCTCACTGTGTATGGGATATACTTTCATTGGAGAGCCTCAATAAAATAAATACATGTTTCTCTAATCACTCCTAAAATGGGATACATATTTATGACTAGAACCTATGTCTTGGCCTCAAATACAGATGAAAAAAATTCCCTCTCTTATATAAAAATAGAGATCTATACAAGATACCTTCAAATTGGTTACATCTTAAAGGATCCCATCAAGGGAAAAATTATTCCTATATCACTTTTTAAAAATCATTGTATAGGAATTTACACAAGTTGGAAAATTTTGGTAAATATGTTTCTTTTTTCTTAAACATATCCTTTGCACACATTAAACTCCTTGTATTTGGAAATTTTGGACCTCCTTGAGATTTTCTCAGCTAGCATTAAGAGGATGTCATATTCCAATGGGGTTCTTTTGTTTTTAAAATCATGTAATATTCAATAATTGTATTTTTATGAGTCTCCCACCAAAAGGGAATTTCTGGAAAGGGATGATATTGTTTGACTATGTAGAATTATACCCTAGTTGGATTTTCATAAGTCACTCACCAAAAGGGTCTATCAACCTGAGGGACATTCATTCTTAGTAGTGATTTCTTCAACCTCTATAAGCCCCAAAAAAATTAACTAGGAACCAATTTTTTGAACATTGGGATTTGGTCATTCCTATTGTTGTTGTCCTATATGAATTATTCTAATTTGGGAATCCCAAATACCATTGTTTAATATTTCATTCTTCTGGATCGAAGTATATCAAAACATTCTTGGCCCAGTAAGACTCATGTCCCACACAGTTTCTATAGAATTTGGTCTTATCCATATGAACTAAAACTCTAAGAAACCATTTCATCCAAGTCACATGACCTTAAACTATATGAATACTTATTCAACACATGGAGTTAAAATGTAGTCTTACCATGGGCCCCAGACAAGAGATTCCCCAAGAAACTGAATCAAGAATCCTTGTATCACAAACATGTTATGCCTCTCATGAGATGATATCATGAATACCTAAACATTGTTCTTATGGAATCATGAATTGATTTTTTTATTAGGTAACCTTCATTATTATCACATCACACTAAAATTCTTGGTTGACATCCATATTATAAGACATTAAAATTCAAGAACTATGTTTAGATTGATTTTGGATTTTCTAAGATATATAGTTATTCATGGATCCTACATCCAAGCCCTACTATAAAAAGGAAAATACACCCTCTTCTATGTATAATTATAATATTTATAAGAGGATACAATATGAGTTATCACCCCATTCATGATCCCAGATTCAAAAAAACCCTTCCCCACCCAAAAATTCAATTAGTGTAGGGAATCGTTCTAGAACTACATATGGATTTATACACAATTTTATGAGATACATAAAGATATCCAGATCCTATGTCTTAGGACAATATTCAATATTTTAAAAAATCCTCCTTACCTGTGTATGGTTCAAACCCTTGTAGGGAAATATTTCTCCCAATTTTTGAATAATTTGGATATGAAATGATACTTCCATATTCTGAAACATTTCATCAACAAACCAAGATATGTGTCTATGGAAATCTAAATATCTGTAAACTTTCTCAATGCATCGGTAATAAAATTTCAGATTCTTGAAAAAAAAAATGACTATGTAGTAATACAACACAATAGATATTACATAATTCACCACCAAAATTGATTTTTAGAAATATGATTTCATTATTTGACTATGTAGTAATACACCCTAGTTGTATTTTCATTATTCATCCATAAATATTTCATGTCAACCAAAGGTACATTTGTTCTCATGAGAGACCTCTTCGCTCTATATAATCCCCAATAATGTTTGTATCCAATATCACTATTCAAATATACAAAACCATTGAAAACAACTTAATAATATTTCCCCATTATACCTTAAAATGATGAAATATTATCGGGCAGATTAAAATGAAAGGAAATATCGTTAAACATTCAATCAAATATAAATGGCCTAAAACTGTATCCCTCAACTTCATTGATGTTAGAATCTAAACTACCTATTACATGTCCTGGTTATATTACGTTAAATTGCACGATTCTTCAACCCTTTACAGGGGGAAATTTAATCTTGATTTTGGTTGAAAAATAAAATTATATATCCATTACATACATACCAAATATGTATAGGATTTGCTTCATAGTTATTTATAGTTATAATACATATTCTATCTTCATTATCAGAAACATTACCATCACTAAACACCCTCCATAGTCATGAGGAATTTGAGTCTTTGAAAATTCCTCATAATTTGATAACAAAATGACAGATTCTAAAAGACACCTCTGTACGAATATGCATTGATACCCCCAAATGGGGATTTCATGGGTCCTCCATAAAAAGGGACTATCACCAAGAGGAATATTCATCCTTAGTATAAACCTCTTCCATCACTTTAATCCTTGAATACGTCATTCATGAAAAAAAAATTAAATATGATCCATGGTAATCCATTGTACTCTTGTCTAACATCATGTTTTAGATCCAAGACTCACCCAATAATTACACAAAATTACCCTTTTGCATCTAAATAATTTCATAACATTATCATCAAGTAATATGTACTTGGGTCATCATCCCATATCTCATGGTCAAAGTTGTTCGACCTAAAACACAAGTCACGTTAGTCCAAATTTCTGGACTCTAGACTACCCCCAAAAGAGACATAGTACTCACAAGGTTGAGAACCCGCAAATGGTCACTCAGGGGATAAATCATGTCCCAATTCGGTAGACCATAAGTCTACAAGGTTTAAGAAAAATTAAGCTATGAATGAAATCTGTACAAAACATTTTATACTAAAAACCCACAGATGGTGGCCTCAAAAAAATCCATGTCTCACGCGCTTTGTTGTTCTATTTTTCACATAGGAAAAAATAGTGAAACTGCACGAAATGAATATAGTTCATAGTGTATTTTATATGACCCTAGAAATTTTTAACTCTTATCACTATGTTAAAAGAAAAATGAAAAACCTAGAGTTATATCATCCTTATATTTGTAATTGTAGTGTATAACATACTGAATTTTTTTCCAAAGGTATGGACCAATAATATTTTGTTTTAATTCCATTAATGGACAAAATGGTGATTCCTATAAGGTCCACAGAGGTACCATGTGTGTCTGAGGATCATGCGAATCCTAGATACCCAAAATGGAATGAAATGGATAGGACACATGGTAGATGAAACTATGAAACCCACCTCAGACTGTTTCCCTAATCCTTGTGATGGTAGACAGTAGGGACAAGGGAACCACATAGTTATTCTGAAATCATATAACCTAAAGATAATAACTTTGTGATGATTATAAAATTTATGATATATGAGTATTTCACAGTTTCGGCATAGTTAGAAAAATTTTGTGACAAACTGTGTGAGGTTCCCCTTCTAACAGCGTCATATCACATGGTTGGCACATAGTTTTCCCATGCATGTAGCCAAATAGTATGTAGTTATATTTGAGGGTGAAAATCAAAATTTACCCTCTTTTAGTGTCTTAAATATTTCTTAATTTCTTTTGTATCCCCTTCTAGTGGTTTCACCTCCTCCTCTCATGCGCGAAGCTCCACTTCTTCCTCCTATGTTAAAAGTTCCATCCACCATACGACCTCTGATTCACTCACCATCAGAAGGAATGGTAAGCTCGATGTAAAATATTAGTTCCTCTATAATATCTTTCAATTTATTCATCGTATCTATTTATTTATCTTAGTTCAAGGTCTTTTGATCCATTTTCATGGAATTTTATGTTTTCATCGATTTTTTCCATCTTACCTTGAATCAAAGGTCAATGCTAGATGAGGGTAGCACTAGGATGCTAAGGCAAATGTTCCTGGATATTTCCATTGGTTTTTTCATTTTCCATAAAAAAATTCATAATTTTGTGACCTAAAACTTTCTGTTTCCACCACTACATGCTTAATTAAATTAAATTGATATCTTCATCATGAATTTTGTTACCCAAATTAGTGGTGAATCAACCCCTTGGGTTGATAAACATGAATTGTGTCACCCCAATGGGTTAGATATTCCATGGAGCCCTGTTTTATCCTTCCGTATTAAATTTACTAACACCCTATGAGGTGTTTTCACTTAATTAATGGCTTGATCTTATTTGTTTAGTTGAATTTTTCCATGAGAATTGGCCGTCAACCTTACGGCTTATGGAAAAAATAGTATTCCCAATGGCATACCTAGAAAAAAATATATAACATGACCTAATGGATAGAATTAAATATAAGACACATTAAATTGGACTTATTTTAAATGTATTTTATATAGATGTGTTCACCTTAGTGCTATGTGTGATACAATGGGTTCAGAATTATGGACCACTTTGACAGACTCCAATGACCATTTTTTTAAATTGTTAATGACTGGTAATCATATTGCGGGTGACACCAATTATGCCTACGATGGGCTCATTGAGAATTATCTATATATACCTCAATTTTAGTGACACTATTTACCTAGTGGAGATCCCTTTGATGGGTTTGAAGGAATGATTGGGTGTTTCATGACTTGAGAGAAACTTGACCTTTTACATGTGATACTTGGTACAAAATCATAGGTTAGCAGATGACTTTTCGACACCATGCATCAAGTGAAATTCAAGGACTCATCCTGGGATCACCATGGATATAATCTTTGGCATTATAATTTTATAGATACCATGATAGATACTTTGAAATTACCATTTAATATCCATAGTAGGGATCAAGGTTACTTTATATATTTTAAAAAGGGGTTTTAAAAATAAGCGAAAGATATGTAAATATTTTCAAGTGAGAATTACTCTATTGGTTTTCAAAACAAATGTATGTGTCCTTCATGCACAATCACAAGCTTGGGGATTTTCCATCCTATATCAGTCTACACAACATACTTTAAAATTGTAGGGATACTTGGTTCAGACACACCGACAAAAGACATATAATGCAGATTTCATAGGGGTATCCAAGTAGAAAACAATCCAATGTATTTATTTTTCATTATGTATTGTATTTCAATTAATAAGTCACATTATTTATTTTATATTGAATGAAATGTAATGTCCTAGAAATTATGGGTGCCAACCTACTAAGATTATATCTCACACCCTATTCAGGAACATTTGGTACTCCAGTATACATTATTGTTGTAGGTGTTGACAAAGTAAAGAAAAAAGCTTCCAATGCTTGATTGGATTGTATTAATATGATGGATTTTGGGGGTAGAGGACTGGGCATGTTCTTAAAATGATAATATTGGAAGTTATTGTACTTTTTATATGTACTGTTTTTGTTTTCTATATGTTGTATCCCCTACCCACTTTCATTGTCATTTTTATATCTACTATACCATTATCATCATATTGTACCATCTGTTATCTATCTTTGGACACTTATTTATTATTCCTAAATGATTATGTATTTGGTTTTTAGTTCTATTAGGTTTTCTATTTACTTAATTACATTTTGTATACATATATATTGATATGATACACTCTGGTAAATGACGGAATAATATCCCCATAGACATACCTTATTCCTTCACTAATAGCCAACAGCCTATAGCATTTGGGGACAAACACATGAGGTCTTGTGGCCCACCGTCTCAGCCCTCAGTTAAGCGTCATCTGAGGTGAGATTCTACATAGTTCATTAACATGATAACATTCAATACAAGGAGTCATTTTTAGTGTTTTATTGTGATTATAATAAGGATCATAACATAGAAAAAGGTGATCAAGGAATAAAAAAAATTTATTCATGTTTTTAAATGAAAAGGAACTTCTACATACTAAATTCACTCTGCCAATGTTTTTAGGTTTTCCACAACAAAGGTATTTAGATAATAGACTATGTCCCAAGTATTGTATGATGATTTTTAAAAACTAACCCATTTCATGCTAAAAAACTCTTTAGTGTGATGGATTTTATCCTTCTTCACAACGATAAAATCCTTTCTTTATGTCAAGACCCTCTTCCTGGAATGGTGGATATAGAAAAACACTTCATATATTGAATTTAGTTCTTCTTGAAGTTGTACCATTTGGATAGATTTATCTTCATGAAAAAACTAATAATCCACTTCCTCCATGGAATGGATGACCACCAATTGGGATAAAACATCTCTATGATCTTCAAACAAGCCTTTTAGATACACCTCAACCTACTGTGATCTTTTCTCCACCTCCCATTGTCAAATGAATAAATTGATAACATAGTGGATCATGTGTCAATCAAATGCATCATACCCAAATATGAGAAACACTGTTGGAATTAAATGAATTCAATATGGAAGATCTTCAAGTGGCATCCAAGAAATGATATTCTAGATAACTCGATAAAAAATACATATTGTGGTGAAAAAGGAATATTTTTTATCCATGTATGACATGAAACTAATTTATGTGGGATTAATATACTCTAGAAATAACATTATCAATAATTCAACCCACTAGACTCCATCCAAAATAGTATATGATTCTACTACTAATGTTGAAGAAATTGGCTTGGAATCTCCCCTATGAGGTTCATCCACTAAATTCATTGATACAAGACATTATATGAAACTGATAATTGGAAATAAAAGATTAACCAGAAATATAGGTAGTGAAAAATCCAAATTAGCTACATACATTAACTAATATGTATATCAAATTCCTCTCTAACATCCCCGATATCATTTCTTTTAGTAAGGAATTTCTGATGAGGAACATACTCTATGAATTTTCCCAATAATTGGCATAGAGGGATCTTGGGAATCTATCACATCAGAGACCTCATATATTACTCTATGAGAATTGGGATTATGATGGACATGTATTCCATGATCACAAATTTCATTGTAAATGTTTTTTAAAAAAAATATACACAAGCCCAGCATTGTTGTATAACATAAAATGAAAGGTGGTTAACTATGTTTTAAATATAATGAAATCGATAACATACATCCATAGAATTCCTTATCAATGTCCGAAAACACCTAATGATATATATTAATATTAATATGTTTCAGTCTATACTAATGTTCCATTATTTTAATAAATATTACATCTAGTCTCATATAATCTTCTCTAGTAGGGGTTTATGGGATGTGTGGATCAGGACCTTAATTGACATTGTCATCGATTATGTTTTTGAACCTTTTAATAGGAACAATGTATTCAAATACCATAGTGTTTGAATCACTATCTACACCTCCATTAGACCATCTAGTATTCTTGTTAAACCATTCTAAAGTAGTGATAGGTCTGGTGGTGGGTTTTGTAGTTTCCTCTATTTAATATGAAGGATCTGAAATATCAAAAGAAAAAATTCAGTGAATATCTCATAACACCTTAGGATATGCATCTAACACATCTAGGAACCTTCCCCTCTATATAGTAATAGTACAATAGGCAACTTCATCTCTTGTCACTTCTTTCATTAAAGGGATGAATTCATCATCACAAGTTTGTGACTCATTCACAAAGTCCCCCTTGTTCCTAAATGTTTTAGTATTGAACACCTTAATGGAGGAGATTGAATAAAATATTATAAAATTAGAGAATGGTCAAATAGGTATTTCAAGAAATTAATAGTAATATTATGATACAGAAAATACTTATTAAGGTAAATATGTTAGTCCAATTTTTTTCTTACAATTATTTCTTACCCTAAGATAGTGAGCGGTTCGTATAAGACCTCAAAATCATGGACACCTGAGGTGGTGGTTGAGAACACCCTCATGTCATCTCCTCGTCCATCATCCTTAGACATGAGAATAGTTCTAAGGATTTTGGAGAATCAACCCCTACTCTGATAGGGTTTCCAATTGGTTTTTATTTTACTGACTCAGGATCCACCCTATTGCCCCATGTTATCCTACCAACTATAAAATAAATCCCCCCATTATTAATGATTACAGATGAGGGAGGGAAACGATAAGGTTAAATAGAAGGATACCTCATTATTTTTGACAAATCCGTCCCACTATTCATTAGATTGACCGTATATCCCTGCATCCGAAACACGAGCCATCATGTTATTTACCCTTTTTGTAGATGGGATCTGATCATTGGTGAAATATATTAACATCTGCAACACCCAGATGTATTTCCACACATATGTAAAATTGTTGTTGGGGAGATGATCAGATAATTATCAACTATCACTATGAATAAGGATATTTATTCTTTCCTAGCGAAATACCCATAAACCTCTGATGTCCCAAATCACACCCTACTATGATTGGATTGTTGAATACCACAGATACTCCAATTATAATGAGGTTTTCTTAAAAAGGCCTATTATATTTTGACATTGAATCCTATTTACGTATCTCTTCACTAAATTTAGATTGAACTGATATGGATTGGGTATCCTCTCGATGATTAATACTAGACTAGATCAACCTAGAATATGTGGTCATTCCAACCCCAACATGCTCGATGGATCGTGATCGAGGCTGCTTTTAAGGAATTAGAGCTACATCATCATCACCATTAAGATTAATCTTGCTATCAAACATTCCATTCCTAATATTCTTCATGGCCTTGACTTGAGGCGTTATTTTTTTAAATTCCCCATGGGTTAGGAAGACTTCCAAGAACTGAAATACTAGGATTATAGCCTTATTAATGAAGCTAAAAATGATAAAGTGATATATTCTTGGTTTACATCCAAATCCATGAGGATACAAAATTTTCGGGCCACTATTGGATGATTCTCAAAATGAATGTGTGTATGGGGAAAGAAATTTGGTTATTTTAGACAAATTAATTGGTGAGAAAATAAATATGGAGAATATGCCTAATATTTGATCTACCTATCAATACATGTGGCCAACATTTGGTCTCTAAAAGTTATCATGTATAACCTCATATCAACATTTTCATGGACATTATACATAAACATAAGAGTTGGTGGATAGCCATATGTGAAGAAATTAAACACTCCCAGTATGTTCATATTTTTTAGAGCTTTTCAATACTTCAGGGATGAATGCTAGATACCAAAACAATATTGAACCAATAATAGAAACTAGATTTTAATGAGCTTAAATTCACTTAGCACAATATAATATTTGATGTGTGATGAAATAAACACCCACAACACATGAAATGGACCTGAAATCACATATTGGTGCTTCTCATTGTATACATACTACAAACACTAGTATATAATTTCTTGAATAGGGTTAGCTATCCATATGTGATTTCCTAATTCTGATTTGGCCACTATCAAAAATTTATTTGACCTCATTCCTATATTAGATTCATCGATTGATAGAATGTAGGTGGTTACCCAAATCATAATCAATACAGCCAAATGAGTCCTTGTGGGAACCTCAGACATGGCCTTATAGACCCACTTATTATAATATATTTTCTCTATGGTGGGAGAGAATATTCTTGGGATTCTATAGTTCTCTAATAAAGGGTATATCAATTGGATATAATTGGTAGGACCTTCTCCTTTTGGATTCAGTAAAACCTTCATCCTTTCTTCTGAATAGATATCATCCCATAGTCAATAGTAATTATTCTACATAATTTGAATAAACATAAACATCTCATGGGATGAATCTGGGATACTTTCAACTTCCTCTCATGACATATATGGGGGAATGAACTCATCATAAATATCCACTAGTATAGTAGCTCCAAATATATTATATACATGACACATGATAATGCCATCTTTTTCATGAACCATATGGGAAGTATTTTTCAAAGGAGTCTATGAGCTCAACAGTTTAGGAATATTTTCCAAGATCATGTAATCCTACATATGTGCTAAAAAACATGTTCATAAATACCTAGATTTCATATATGAACTTTAATTTCTATGCATGTTTGGTGTACCCAGTATTATTAAATCCATTTTAGCTTAAATACACCTCCAGAATGGAAGCCCAAATGTTCCTTCCAACCTTACTATTGGTCCATCATAAACACACAAAAGATTAAGTCACATCACTAGGTTGTTGATTCTAGGGTTCTAGGATCCAATTCCGTGGAAGACATGAAATGGTGCATGAGGCATGCAATAGGAATCCAATATGGAGACACCATGATTTAAATTAATTTTAGAAATTTCTAAAATTTTGGAAAAGGTAGTGCCTTAAATAGGTTAATATCCAAATTTCCTCATGAAGGACACTCACCAAAGTACTTCACACAGTCATCTTTCCCAAGTTACCATGGTTTCATCACTCAACCTAGTGTCCTCACACAGGCCACTCAACTAGGTTCAATCATACACTCCACTCACCCTAGTAACCCTATGTAGACGGGTCACTCGTGTAACTATAATATGTGCGTGTATGAAGAGAATCCTTCTAAATAAAGTTCCAATGACTTTCATTACGTGAGAATAATAATGGAATAAGTGGAGGAATGAATCAACAACCAATCGATCCTATTTTTAGATGTGGTTGAGTGTAATATCCCACCTTAGTAGGATATCCAAGTCGAGTGCCTGCATAGACTACCTACATGGATAACCTATGCAACCCTGAAGACATTTTCATCAATTTACATCAGGATCATACCTTATATTTCTAATAAAATCCAATCTTGAGGTTTTATATCTTCCATAATTCATCTCTAGCTCATGTGAGGCTACCCTATGAAAAAAACATATGATCTTCCTATGACTTACCCCATGTGTGACTTTCTAGACTTCCTAGATTCCACCTGCATGAGCCCACTTATGCTCACCTAGGAAGTACCTACACAATCCTCCTTTGATCCATTTTTTAACCATAATCACAGGGAATATCTTCCCTTACAGTCTACTCTTGATAATGACTATGAAAAAACATTTACCACTACCTCCAGATATGTGTGATTAGAGTTTAGAGAACACTATAGTTTCCAATATATTTTAAATTCTCATCATAATCTATGTCTTTCACTTGTCTATTATTGTGGATGAAATCCTCGTAGTGTTTTCAATAATACATTCTTGTGGTAAATAGGTTCTTAACCATGGGGACAATTATAGGAACCTCCCAATAATTGACACGAGTGATTGCGCTTTATTTTACCCCTATGATCTCTTAGACTCAGTCGATGTTTATTTTTCCTCCAATTCATTTCTTTGACACCAAGAACCTCCTATATTACATAGAGGTTGTGGAAGACTTACTTTTTCATTTGATGAAGGTTCCTATCTTATCCACTTATCTTCTTTTTAGTTTATAAGAAGAAATACCTCTGGGAGTAATACCCTAGCGTTTCATTTGATAAATAGCAAAATGGGTAGCAAGATTTTAAAATATTGGTTTTTAAAATTAGAGAGGATACAAACACCTCAAATCCCCATCTTTATCCCATCACAATGGCCTTTTCCACTAGTAGATGCAGAAGACTATGTGGTTTTCTATATCATTTTCATCTTCTTATTTCTATAATTGAGCATGTATCATAAGATTATAGAAGTTAGTTATGATTATAACATCTAAAATCTCATATGCATGTTTGGTAGATAATACATTTCTAAATATTCCTCTTTAATTCCTTCATAGGGACATTATATGTGTGGGTCCAAAAAGCCACATATTTTCTCAATGGAAAATATCCTATTCTAGGCTTTAAAATGACCTCATATTCATCATATACTACAATCATACCCACTCCCAAGGCCTCATATTTTATATAAGTCCCATAATCATGTTGTAATTATCTTAATGGGCCACATAAAATTTTAGAAAAATCATTAGAGGGACCCTATAAAATTGGGTTCTCAATCTATCCAAAATATGTGGGCTTTGATTCCTATCCAAATGGGATACATATGAAGTCTCATTCTGGTTTATTACCAACACCACAAATCATCCCTAATTTCTATTGTTCCATATTCTCTGTAGATTCATATCCAAACTGGATGCCCACATCCCTTTGTGGTTCTATGAGACACTTTGGCGTAATTCAAAAATAAAAAATTTACTAGGAACCTTCCTTTCATATGTTCTTCTTACATGACTTTAAAATTCACATTTTATTCCTCATAAAATGACCTTAAATGTTATGGTTTTCTCATTAAGTGGCACTAAACTACATGGGTTATGTTTCCTTTCACATGGATACATAGGAAACTTTTTTATGGGGCTAATCCTGACATTGAAAGAACTCTCATATTCGTGGATTCATACAAATGTATCCATCAATGAAAAATCATAGATATATAAAGATGATTATGAAGTCCATGCATGCTGATAATTTATTTTCAATTCAAGGAAGACCCATTTCATACCTGAGAATTAACTAAGGATTCAATAATATGTATTAAATCATTAAAAGTGTCCCTATATAGGCAATAATTACCCCGAAATGGTGAAATGAGCTCTACCTACCTTACTATTCACAAATATGAGTCCCTATGTGTTTTTATACCATTTCCAACAATGACGTACCTTGAGAAAGCATGTTCACAAAACATATTAAAAAAGGGAACCACTGGGTGTTTCCATCTCCATGGAATAATCCAATTAGAAAATATTTTAAAATTAAAACACAAGATATGAATGATTTTCAAAACATTCAAACCCCATTAGTCAAGCCATCGAGTGTAAAATCAATGACACGTATTCATCGAAAACACACATCCAACACACAAAAATAATATTTTCTTTTTTGTTCCTAATGATGATATTCAATATCTCTATAATAGAATTATTCTCACATTAACCATTACATTTTGTCATAAACTATAATACTTCATTATAAACATCTACTAGGGATAAACTCAATGTTTTACTCAGAGAGATCAATTATCATTATACCTCACGAAATGAATATATATATATATATATATGTATATATGTATCAAACATGAAATAATGATAAAATAAAGGTTTAATTTAATATGTTAGATTTAAATATTTTCAAACTCTTTAATAATATTTAAAAATTGAAAAATAAATACAGGTTTATCATATAATAAATTAAAAACTACTAGATATGACTTATGTTTGATATAATTTCAAGGTTTTATTAACACATTACATCATATATAGTCCTTTTCGCATATATATGTGACCATATAATGGAACAAACCCACTAAACTATTTATTGGGAAACATATATTATGTATTCTAGTTTTAATAATAGTGATATTTTGGAATCATATTCTTAACAATTCAACTTTTTGAACATATTAAAAAAACTAACATCACATCATCAAATGTAATGATGTAAACATTTGTTTTCTACTTAGAACTCTTTCAAATTTCACCGTCATTATTCTTGGAACTATATCCATTAAATTTTTTCCTTGGAATAATGTAAATAATGACATTTTTTACTAATACATACCAAATATCTTATAATAATATGAAAAATTATCTTCAAACATATATTTTTGTAATTATTTATTTGTTAACATTAAGTACAAACATATTTCCACTAGCCTCTCATTTTCTTAGAAAACAGTAAATTTCAGATTACCCCACTATGTGGAATAAAAATAGTATTGTAATAATAATGTTCCAAGTAATCCTTTATCCATTAAAAAATGGTACAAGATGTGGTGAACGTTGGATACATACAAACGTATCCATCAATGAAAAACCTCATATACATAAAGATGATTCTTAAGTCTATACATGTGGATAATTTATTGTTTATTCAAGGTTGACTCATTTCATACATGAGAATTAACTGAGGATTTAAGAATTTGTCTCAAATCATAAATTAAATCCCAATGTTGGAAATAATTCTGCCCCAAGGGTGAAATGAGCTCGAACTCCCTTTCTCTGGACAAATATGAGTCCCTATGTATTCTAAGACCATTTCCACCAATGTCATACCTCAGGAAATCATGTCCGTGAAACATTTTGAATAAGGGAACTACATGGGGTTTCCAAATCCATAGAATAATCCTAGTATAAAATATTTGAATAGTGTAACACTAGATTTGAATGATTGTGAAAACATTAAAACCCCCATAATCAAGCCATCGAGTGTCAAATAAACGCCACATATTCATCAGAAACAGACATCCATCACACAAAAAGAATGTTATCCTTATTGTGCCTCATGACCATATTCTATATCTCTATATAAGAATTATTTTTACATTAACCATTTCATTTTTTCATAAACTATAATACTTCATTACAAACATCTATTAGGGATAAAATCAATGTTTTACTCAGAGAGGTCAATTATTATTATACATCATGAAATGAATATATATATATATATATATCTGTGTGTGTGTGTCAAACATGAAATAAAGATAAAATATAGGTTTCCTTTAATATGATACATTTTAATATTTTTAAACTCTTTAATAATATTTTAAAAAAGAAAAATAATAATAGGATTATCATATCATAAATGATAAACTACCAGATCCACCTTATGTTCGATACACTTTCTTGGTGTTATTAACACATTACTTCATATGTAATCCTTGTTGAATATCTATGTGAAAATATAATGAAACACACCCACTAAACTATTTAATGGGAATTTTTTTATGTATTATAGATTGAATAATAATGATATTTAGGAATCATATTCCTAAATACTCTCCATGTTGAACATATTAAAAAAATTAACTTCACACCATGAAATGTAATGATGTCAACGTCTATTGTCTACTTAGAACTCTTTCATTGTTCACCATCATTATCTTTGGAACTATATAAATTAAAATTTTTCCCTGAAATAATATAGATAATTACATTTTTAACCAATATATCTCAAATATCTTATGATACTATGAAAATTTATCTTAAATCATATATTTTTGTTATTATTTTTTTGTTAACATTAATTACAAACATATTTACACTAGCCTCTCGTATTCGTGGATAATAGTAAATTCAATATTACCCACACCATGTGTATTAAAAATAGTATTGTAATAATAAATTTCAAAGTAATATCTTATCCATTAACAAAAGGGTACCGTCAGTTATGAACCTAGGATACATAAAAATGCATCCATCAATGAAAAACCTCAGATACATAATGATGATTATGAAGTCCGTGCATGCTGATAATTTATTGTTAATTCAAGGGAGACCCATTTCATAATTGATAATTAACTATGTATTCATGAATATGTCTTAAATCATAAATAGAGTCCTGATGTAGGCAATAATTCCTCCTAGGGTGAAATGAGCTCAAACTACCTTACTCTTGACAAATATGAGTTCCTATGTATTTTTAGACCATTTCCAACAATTTTGTTCCTCAGGAAAGCATGTTTATGAAAAATATTGACTAAGGGAACCACTGGGTGTTTCCAAATCCATGGAATAATCCTATTATAAAATGTCTGAAATGTGGAACTCTTGATATGGATGATTGTGAAAACATTCAAACACCCATAATTAGGCCATCGAGTGAGAAATCAATGCTTCATTTTTATTGAAAACAGACATCCAGCACACAAAAAGAATGTTGTCTTTACTGTGACACATGACCATATTTTATAACTTTATCAAAGAATTATTCTCGGATTGACCATTACATTTTTTTCATAAACTATAATACTTCATTGTAAACATCTATTAGGGATAAACTCAATGTGTTACTCCGAGAGGTCAATTATCATCATAATTCATGAAATGAATATATATATACATATATATATATATATATATATATATATATATCCAACATGAATAAATTATAAAATAGAGGTTTCATCTAATATGTTACATTTTAATATTTTTAAACTCTTTAATAATATTTAAAAAAAGAAACATAATCATAGGTTTATAATATCATAAATGAAAAACTACTAGATACGCCTTCTGTTTGACACAATTTCTTAGTTTTGTTAACACATTACATCATATGTAATCCTTTCGACCTATCTATGTGACCATATAATTAAACACACCCACTAAACTATTTTCTGGGAAACAGTTATTATGTATTCTAGTTTGAATAATAGTGGGATTTAGGAATCATATTCCAAACTATTCAACTTATCGAACATATTAATAAAATTAACATCACAATATAAAATGTAATTATGTCAACGTCTATTGTTTACTTACAACTCTTTCTAAGTTCACCATCATTATCCTTGTAACTATATCCATTAATTTTTTTCCCTGAAATAATGTAAATATTTACATTTTTTACTAATACTTCCCATATCTCTTAGGATATTTTGAAAAATTATTTTCAAACATATATTTTTGTTATTATTTATTTTTTAACTTTAAGTACAAACATATTTCCACTAGGCTCTCGTATTATTGGATAATAGTAAATTGTAGATTACCCCACTGTGTGGATTAAAACTATTATTGTAATAACAAATTAAAAAAGTAATTTGTTATCCATTAAAAAAAGGGTACCATAAGTGGTAAACCATGGATACATATAAAAGTTTCCATCAATGAAAACCTTATATACATAAAGATTATTCTAAACTCCATGCATATTGATAATTTATTATTAATTCAAGGGAAACCCATTGTTAAACTTGAAAATTAACTAAGGATTCAAGAATATGTATTAAATCATAAATTGAGTACAGATGTATAATATAATTCTCCCATGAGTAAAATGAGGTCATCCTCCCTTTGTCTTGACAAATATGTGTCCTTGTGTTTTTTTAGACCATTTATAACAGTTTTGTTCCTCAGGAAAGCATGTTCATGAAACATTTTGAATAAGGGAACCACTAGGGTTTTCCAAATCCATGGAATAATCCAATTAAAAAATATTCACAAAGTGGAACACCTAATATTAATGATTGGGAAAACATTCAAACCACCATAATCAATCCATCTAGTGTAAAATCAATGCCTCGTTTTTATCAAAAACAGATATCAAGCACACAAATAGAATATTGTCTTTATTTTTCCTTATGAACATATTACATATCCATATATAAGAATTATTCTCACATTAACCATTACATATTTTCATAAACTATAATACTTAATTATAAACATCAATTAGGGATAAACTCGATGTTTTACTTAGAGAGTTAAATTATCACTATACTTTACGAATTGAATATATTTATATATATGTGTATCCAACATGAAAGAATGATAAAATAGAGGTTTCCCTTAAAATGTTACATTTTAATATTTTTAAACTCTTTAATAATATTTAAAAAAGAAACATTATCATAGGTTTATCATATCATAAATGATAATAAACCAGATACACCTTATGTTTGATACACTTTCTTGGTTTTATTAACAAATTACATCATATATTATCCTTGTCGCATATCTATCTGACCATATGATGAAACACGCCCACTAAACTATTTAATGGGAAACATTTATATTGTATTATAGTTTGGTTAATAGTGAGATTTAGGAATCATATTCCTAACTATTCATCTTATTGAACATATTAAACAAATTTAACATCACAACATCAAATGTAATGATGTCAACGTATGTTGTCTACATATAACTCTTTCTATGTTCACTATCATTATCCATTGAACTATATCCATTAATTTTTTTCCTTGAAATAATGAAAATAATTACATTTTTTACTAATACATCCCAAATCTATTAGTATATTATGAAAAATTAACTTCAAACATTTATTTTTGTTATTATTTATTTGTTATCATTATTTACAAACATATTTTCACTAGCCTCTCGTAATCTTGTATGATAGTAACTTCCAGATTACCCCACTATGTGGATTACAACATGTATTGTAATAATAAATTTCCATGTAATCTGATATCCGTTCACAAAAGGGTACCATTGGTGGTGAACCACAGATACATAAAAATGTATCCATCAATGAAAAAACTCAGATACATTAATATGATTATGAAGTCCATGCATGTTGATAATTTATTTTTAATTTAAGGGTGACCTATGTAGCACCCCAAAACACTTCATGGTATGTTTTTCTTAAATATATTCTAGTTATAGCCTATATGTCCTTAATCACTGAGACTATATAGAACAAAACATTGTTACTTATAGGAGATATCAATGACCTAGCCATTAAACTTAAATTTTCCAACTCTGTGATTTGAATTTAAAAAATATGACATACAAGGTTGTGTTCAGGATGATAATTAGAGTCTGATAAAATTAACTTAATTTTTGGTGAAAAGTAACCTACCCTTATGAATAGTAAACTACACTTATGAATTGTAACATATCCTTATGAATAGTAATATGACTCTTATGAATGGTATATGTTGGTCGGATTGGATACTCAAGAGGGGCTGAATTGAGTTCCTATTAAAAATTTCTGTTTAAAAGTTTTATATTGAAATCCCCTAATTCATAAAAACAAGTTAAACTGCAGTGAGTTTATAAAGATTGTAAGTGTTCAATTAGTTTCTCAAAGATTGATTATTTCTCAGTTAACTTAATCTGAAGATTAAGTTAGCTTTTGAAACTAACTTACTGGCTAGAAAAAATTACAAACACTTTCTAGTTCAACTGTTAGAGTTACTTTAAAACAGATTTGAATTTCAAAGTAATTAGTAGTGGAATATTGAAAATAGTTTAAACTAAAATAATATACATAGTAGTTTTAACCAATAGGTCCAGTATCAAGCTAAGACATAGTCCTCTAAAATAGTTTATATGAAACATTGATCCATACCCTGGATCCGGGTTTACAACAGTACTCAGATTGTCCAGGTCCTCATACATCTACCACAGTTCTACGTGGGAAAGAAAAAACAACAGCACACATGTTTTCAAGGTCCTCAGACCTCTACCACAGTTCTACATGGGATACACAAAGGTGTAAATAGTTTGGTGTGATGATTTTAGTATTCTCCAGTTTATCTTAGGAGTCAGTGTGTGTCCAAACAGATAATAGCACACGCACTGCTCGTAATTTAATAAAAATGATCACAATGGAGAAATATTAAAGAGATGAGTTTAGAATGATCTTGTGTGATGTCAATGAAGCTCTGGAATCCTTTGGATTGAAGCAGATGAAGCTTTGAGTCCTTCCCTGGAAGTTGTCTGGAAAACAGAGTGTCGTGGTTCTGTTCCTTTACTTCCAGTATAAATGTTTAGCATGAATGTGAGAGTATTCCTTGTAGCACATGAACCTTCTCTTTAACTTCTATTCTTGATGTGTATGAGTGTTCTTAGAGTTCTTCATGTGTTCTTCTTGTATGTGTCTCTTTCTGCATCCTCTATGTCACTTGCTTTATACACAGCTTTGATCTTCCTTTTATAGCTCATGCGGTGGTTTGAAACAAGTCATGACTACTTCTGTAGGTACAAGGTACGATTCCCTGACATCCAACAAACATCATTAATTAATATCAGTTGCATTAAATGCATAGAATATGACTATTTCTAATAAAAAAACAGAGAGATAGAGTTTAGAGAAACAGTCACTGGTTTCCATCGGTAGCTCTTTGTATCAGTGAACTTGTAGCGGTGGACTTGTAACAGTAGGTCTTGCATCAGTAACTATTACTCTCTGTAATGGTAGATTTCTTATATCAGTAGCTGTCTATGTAGAAGTAGCTCCTAGTATTTGTAGCTCCATGTGTAGTGGTATCTCCTTGTATCGGTAGCTCCTCATAATGGTGAACTTATGTCAGTAGCTCTTCTTCGCTATCAGTAGCTGTTAACATCGGTAGCAGTATATCTCTCTATCAGTAGCTTCCTCTATCGGTATCTCCATTCTACCAGTAGCTTGTATCAGTGACCTTGTCTATCAGTAGACTTAGTCTATCAGTGACCTTTGTTTATTGGTAGCTCTGTCTATATCAGTGATCAAATGCTTATAAATTATCTGTTTTATGCATTTCATTTTCAGATTGAGTTAGGATCAAGATTAATCATCGTTAAAAATTTATAATCAAAAATAAACATTTAATAACATATTCCAATGATATGATATGATCATTTTGATATTAATATAAACTCATTAGCATGATGTCGTAATTATAAAGTATAATTAATATATATATAGACATTATTTGGGATTATCAAATCATATCTAAACATAATTGAGATTATCAAAATAGGTGATTCCAACAATCTCCCCCTTTTTGATAATCAAAAATTTTGGCATTACAATCCAAAATAAACATTAATGAATCAGAGTAAAATACATCTAATGGAATTTCTCAGTGTGATCAGATCATAAATCTCAAATATATTAGAGTTAAACTATGGACAAACATTAGAGTAAAAAGAAATAGAATATATTATAATTTTCTCCCCCTTAGTGTAATATCTCCCCATATTTTAATTTTTCTCCCGCTTTATGATTAGAAAAAAGAGAAAAAAATGGTGCAGAGCATAAAAGAAGAAGAGAGAAAACAGACATTTGCATTTCACATGGAAAAGTTACATGAGATAGTACAAAAAAAGTACAAATATTCTTATCAAATGTCTGAGCCACTAATCAATCAACCACCTCAATAGATACTTTGGATTTGTCTTTGGGATCAAAAGAGAATTCAGGCTTGGTAGGCGTAGGTGAAGGCTTGGTAACACCAGTGATGATGAAATGTGGTTGAGCTACTGAAACATTTTTAGGCCTGTAATGGGTACTCCTTTGTGGGATCATATGAGTAAGACTTTTGATAGCTTGAGATGGAGTCAACTAAGGTGCAGAAGCTGACTGACCAGAGGCAGGCATGGCTGGAGGTACAATAATAGGGGTATTGTCCATATGCAGAAATGGCAATAAGATATTCCTAAAATCTATGAGGATACATCCCCCTCCCTCCATGGTAGAGATAAAATCATCATTATTCTCCATAAATTTTTCCAAAGCAGAGGTCAAATCCCTAAGCTTACTAACATGTTCTTTTAAGGCTTGAGTAACTAGGGGAAGTTTTAGATTCTCTAATAGTAACTTTAAATGATTGGTTAGCAAATCCTAGGTGTACACTCTTTGAATATAGTAATCAATTTTGTATTTTATTTCCTTCTGGGCTGCAATAGCATCTCTCATATAATCTTGGAAAATTTTTCTGATATCTCTGGTGGTCGTAATAACCTGGGAATCAGAAGAGCTACTGGTACTAACTTGACCAAGTTCTTATTTCAAAAAATATCTAAATTGTTCAACATCAACTGATACTCTGGTGGTACTAAGAGGTTTTACAGTAAAAGCTATTGTTTCTTTAAAGGATTGTGTCAAATTACTTATAAAATTTTTCACAAAAAAATCCTCAGTACTGACATGAATTTTTATGGTCTTCTTAAAATCATCAAACACATTCACAAACTATTTCGCTACACCTTGAATTTAGTTGATGTTAGTATCAACTTGAGATTTAGAACTCATGAAGGTGTCAAATGAAGCAACAGATTTATTCAAAGAATCAACAGTCTATGTCCAACTTTTAACATAATTTTGACATTCTTTTACTTCATCCATCACTTCTGTCACAACACTTGACATAACAGTTCCCAGATAATATACCAATAAAATTTCCATCTTACTTATCTCTTCAACAAAACAGGTTTCAATTCATATTTTAGTGCCTCAAGATCTCCTTTTCTCACAATGTCTTCAGGCAGAGCTAGAGGAGCTACTGGTTGAGCAGTAACTTCCTCTGAGAAAATATCATAAGACATAGGATTCCTTCTAATGGGTGCATCATCATCAAAATCAGTATAGTATAGTCCCAATACAACAAATCCTGGATCCATAGACCAAACATACACTTATAGGTCACAGAAAATGATTATATCCTTATAGGTTGCTCCCCCTCAACCTGAGCTTCCATCACTATATCTGCAGCATCAGCAGCCCCATTGGGTAGTTCCTCTTCAGAAGAGTAATCTGCAACCATATTCATATCCAAACCAGGTTGCACAGGCTGGCATATGTTAGCAATATGTACTGGTCTATCTACTTCAATAATCTCTTCAACATGCATAATAGAGTTCTCAATCAGAGGACTAAGACTCAAACAGGTACGTACATTCTCATATAATTATTCCTCTTCATCATTACTATTATAAGAATCTAGGAAGTCTCCCTATGATCAGATCTAGTCAGGTCTTCCTCATATATAGAGATTTATTCAAGACTTTCTACTTGAACTCCTTCCCTTCTAGGTAGGGTCACAGATGGACTTTCCATTCCACATAATACCTTTTTTGTAGCTGGTCTTGGAGGAAAATCAGGATCCCCTGCATCTTCTATAGAGGTATCCTCCTCAGCGTCATCATAACTATATTGAGGGTCTTCCACATCAGGTCTTAAACCTAGATCTCTCTTCTCTCTTGGCCGATTGGGATGCCCAATAGGGTTAAATTTATCATAAACTTTCTCATCATCATTGACCCATTACCTTTTACATGGGTTCCATCCAATATACATGTACTTAAAAACTGTTTTTGTAATACAAAAGTTGTCTCTTACAACCACTGTCTCATCCTGAGACTCATCCACACCTTTTACCTTGATCATCAAAGAGATCAACTATGTAAAGAATAGATCATTTGTTTTCGATTTTGGCCTGGTCATATCTTTGATTTGAATCCTCATAAGCCTACAAAAATTCACTTTGACACCATGACTTAATAGATACAATGAGAATATATCTTTTAATTTGAGATTTGAAAAATCCCCTCTTCTTGGACGTAATACATGCTGGATAAACATGAACAACAACCGGTTTTATCTATTCATTTCTGTAGCAACTACTTTTCTTGGTGTGTTATCTCCAGTGAGCTCTTCAAAAGCAGTTTCATACTCAAAAATGTTGCTAGTGGTAGGTACTTACTTTAATAAATATCTAAATTCATCCTTGTGTGGAACTTTCAAGCACTCATCCCATTCAATGGAAGAAAAATATATTATCTTGTCATTCACTACTGATACCATTCTGTTCTCACTTTTAGATTTCTCAAAATGAACAAACGCATAGAATTCCTTAACCAATTTAGGATAATAAGGACGATTGTTATTTGAAAAACATTCGATCCACCCTTGTTCCTCCAAAATCATTAGAATCAAAGATTTTCTAGGCAAGATCCATTCTGCACAGAGTTCTTTCTCGATTACGATATTTCTATTCAGTATGTGCGGGTTCACTTCACTCTTCTGATGACTTGTTCCACTACCACTACCTTAAGATCCTTCTTTCTGCCTCTTTTCACTTGGTGAATCACCTTCATCTTTGACTACTGGCATTTTTACTCGTTCCATTTCCAAAATGAAGAACTTAGGGTTCACAAGAAATACGGGGGTTCGAGAAGTAAGGTTTGAAGAGAATAGAGTTCACGGTGGATTTAAACGTGAGTTATACTTAATTTCTATCATTTAGGAATTGGGATGTAATAAAAAGAAATAAATTAAAAATAATAAAGGTTTCTTTTAAAACATGAAATCCAGACAGTGCAAAACATATCGATGACAACTATCGGTGAGAATCCTAAAGGTGAGGTCTCTTTAACGGTGAGGTTTATCTATCGGTGAGGTTTCTCCAACAGTGATGTTTCTACTAACGGTGAGGTTTCTCTAACAGTGAGGTTTCACTAACATTGAGGTTTCTATTACGATGAGGTTTCTCTAATGGTGAGGTTTCTCAAACGATGAGGTTTCTCTAACGGTGAGGTTTCTCTAACGGTGAGGTTTCTCTAACAGTGAGGTTTCACTAATGGTGAGGTTTAAGGAATGTTTATCATTCCTAACTCATTTCTAATGTAACTTAACCTTTCTGAACTTAAAGGCTTGGTGAATATGTCAGCTAATTGATGTTCAGTTCCTATAAATTCAAGAGTAATATCACCCTTTTGATAATGATCCCTCAAAAAGTGATGTCTTACATCAATGTGCTTAGTCCTAGAGTGAGATATAGGATTCTTAGAGATATTTATCGTACTTGTGTTTTCACAGTTTATAGATAAATGCCTAAATTGATATCCATAGTCCAATAAAGTATGTTTCATCCACATAATTTTTGCAAAGAAAATACCAGCATCTATGTACTCTGCTTCAGAAGTAGACAATTCAACAAAATTCTGCTTTTTATTACACCATGATACTAAGGAATTACCTAGAAACTGACATGTTTCATAAGTGCTCTTCTTATCTAACTTGAAACCAGCAAAGTCAGCATCTGAATAATTTATTAAATCAAATGATTGTCCTTTTGGATAAAATAATCCTAAATTAATAGTTTGTTTAAGATATTTGAAAATTCTTTTAACAGCAAGCAAGTGTGATTCTTTTGGATTATCTTGAAATCTTTCACATATACACACACTAAACATAATATCATGTCGACTAGCAGTAAGATAAAGTAAACATCCAATCATACCTCTATAATTGGTTTGATCTACTGGTTTCCCGGTTTTATCGGCATCCAATTTACAAGTGGTACTCATAGGTGTATCACTTTCTTTATTAGTATCCTAACCAAAACGTTATAAAATATCCTTTGTATATTTACTTTGATTTAAAATAATACTATTTTCATTTTGAAAAACATTAAATCCATGGAAATGTTTGAGTTCTCCCATTAAACTCATTTCAAATTCACTTTTCATGCTCTTTGAAAAATCAATGCATAATGAATTTTTAGAAGATCTGAAAATAATATCATCATCATAGATTTGTACTATCAAGACATCTTTGGAAATCCTTTTGATAAAAGGAGTTAGATCATCAATCCCTTTAATAAAACCTTCTAAAATATGAAAATTACTATGTCTATCATACCAAGCTTGTGGAGATTGTTTGAAACCATACAAAGATTTAGAAAGTTTAAAAACTCAATTTAGAAAATGACGATTCGTAAATCTAGGTGGTTGTTCAACAAAATCATCTTCAATTATAAAACCATTTAGAAAAGAACACTTAACATCCATTTGATATAAATTAAAATTTATATGAGTAGGATAAGCAAGTATAATTCTAATAGCTTCTAACCTAGATACTGGGGAAGAAGTTTCCTCATACTCTATTCCTTCTTCTTGACTATATCCTGGTGAAACTAATCTTGCTTTATTTCTAACTATATTTCCAGACTCATCAAATTTATTTCTAAAAACCCATTTAGTGCCTATGGTCAAGGTTTCCTTAGGTATGTCTACTAATTCCCAGACTTTGTTTCTTTTAAATTTATTTAACTCTTCTTGCGCCATTACCCAAAATTCATCATTGATAGCATCATTGATATTTTTAGGTTTTGACTGTGAAAGAAAGGCTTGATGTTCAACCTAATTTCTTAGAGAAGCCCTATTTTGTGTTCCTCTATCTAAATCTCCTAAAAAAGCATATAAAGGACGGTTTTTAAGGGTCCTAGTTGGTCTAGAAAAAGTAGGGCTAGAAGTTTCAGGTTTATTTACAGATTCAGGTTCAATAGAAACAGGTTCTAGAAAATTTCCAGAACTGGTTGTCTTAACAACAGGTTCAATATTCTTGTCATTAAGGTTTAGAATTGACAAATATTCTTCATGATTTTCAAGAGGGGACTTAGGTTCATGTGGATCAGTTTCATCAAATTTGATGTGTACAGATTCTTCCACACATTTGGTCCTCTTATTAAATACTCTATAATATTTTCTAGATATAGAATAACCTAGAAAGATTCCCTTATCACTTTTGGATGCAAACTTATCAAGATTATATTTAGTATTGAGAATAAAGACTTTGCAACCAAAAACTCTAAAGTAACTAACTTTAGGCTTCTGATTATTCAATAGTTCATAAGGAGTATTTTTAAGAACAGGTCTAATCAAGACTCTATTTATAATATAACAAGTTGTATTTACAGCTTCATCCCAAAAGTAAACAGGTAAGTCATACTAATTGAGCATAGTTCTTGCAATTTCCTAAAGGGTTCTATTCTTTCTTTATACTACACCATTCTGTTGAGGTGTCCAAGGGGCAGATAAGTTGTGACTGTAGCCATTGTGTGAGCAATAGGTTTCAATGTCATGATTTTCAGCCTCATGGCTATGATCACTTCTCAGGTTCTTAATCTTAAGTCCACTAAGGTTCTCTATAGACTTGGATTATTTAATTAAATAGGAACAAGCTTCACTTTTGTGAGCAAGAAAGTATACCCAAGTGTATCTAGAAAATTCATCTACTAGAACATTGACATAGTGCTTCCCATTTGAGCTAGAAACTCTAGATGGTCCAAACAAATCCATATGAACCAAATCGAGAGGTTGAGAAGTTTAAACTTCTTTCTTTGATTTGAAATAATCTTTATGTTGTTTTCCCTTTTGATAGGGATTACAAACTTTGTCTGTTGGGAATTGTAGTTTGGGTGGATCTCTAACTAAACCTTTCCTAGTCAGTTTCTTAAGTGAATGAACATTGCAGTGTCCTAATCTTCTAGGCCATAGCCAAGATTCATTATG